>WOVY01002615.1:0-72186 GCA_013436015.1 Rhipicephalus annulatus | reverse complement strand
GGCTCTTACCCACTTCGCGGGACAGGCCACAAATTTGGCGTATATATAAGGGTCAAAATGGCACTTCAAACGAAGAAGAAACCAAAACGAAATCTAATTATTGATGTGACTACTACAGAGATTTCAGATCACCGTTTTATGTACCAATAGAACTATCATAAATATACATTGCGATGGAATTGGCTAAACAGAGAAATAATAAAGTGCAAAATTTTAAATGAAAATAAATTGGTATAGAAATATTTTAGTGTCACCAAGAAATACACAATCGGCTAAGTACATGTTTTTGTTGCCGTGGCCGAAAGAATAAGCCCTAAAGGAAAGAATATTTCCGAATTACGAATAATTCACGAGATTCTGAGAAAATTTTGAAATGTTTTTTATTGCAATGAAGCAGTAGAAGTTCTTAAAAATGATATATGTTTTGTTGCTTTGACAACTCATGCTGCACAGTGGAGATGGCATCATACAAGACCTGTATAAAAAAATATAAGCACTACATACGGCACAAAATTTTGTGAAGAACACGCTTTATTCACGAGTTGGACCGCATTTATTATTTCAAGTAAAAAAGCTGACCATATTTTTGAACTGGTAATTTGATTTTCATGCAATATTGAAGGAGAGATATTTGTGCTATCTGCATTAGCTCAATAATCAAAGCTATGTTAGGCATATTGGACATTATAAAACTGTTAGGGGACCACCGGGCTATAGCGTCTGCCATCTCGGTCAGAAAAAATGCCACGATGACCAGAGACCCACACCAATCACACTGCACGCAAGTTTGCAGAGATGCATTTAGAATAGAATACTCGGAAGGAGAAGTTCAAGTGAGATCTCTACATACAGACAATGAACCACAGCCACCGAATCACTTATTTTAAGTTTTTCAGATGGCTAAAGTAGTTGCTAGAAGCTCTGCTTCGTATATGAGAGGGAGACACAAAGAAGAGAACCACAATAACGCTGCTGAGAAATGGACAATTATAGTATACCGGGCTTACCGGGATACCGGGCGTACCGTGATACCGGGCGTACCGTGATACCAGAATCGCAGTGCGCATGCGCATATACGTACGTTACCCGTACTGCCTACCGTACGCGCGGTATTTTTCAGATTTAAGGTTATCGTGGTAGGGTAAGCGTACGTAGTGTACGTAAACAAGGCGGCGCTCTCGGACGCCCGAGTCGAAGTGATTTTGGCGTAGTTGTTGAAAGATTTACCTTGTTCGCAGCAAACGACTGCCTAGAGTGGCTTCGCTTGTCTTCAGTTAGCTTCGATGACCGAGTTTTACGTATAGATTGGCGTAAATTTCGACATTACTTCCAATTTTGAACGCGTCTAGGCCTTCCTACAAGGTTGATGTAAACAAATCGGCAACATAATTTTTCTCGCGTTTGGTGCGTGGTTCACATTTATTTGCTTTTATTATTAGTGAAATAAATTTGTAACAATGCTTCGCGTGGTGGCATAGGCAAGCATTCTCGTTTTCTTGCCCTTTTCACTGTCTTTAACTTATTCACCATCCGATAAGTGGCAACACCGTCTCAGCGTGGCACGTACACCCCGTAAACGCTATCCCGCTAAACTATGAGACGCCGTTTACAACGAACGTTTGCTCCATGGTAACGCCATTCCCTTAACCTCCACTATCACGCTAACCGTAAACTATAACTGTCTAATGCCTAACCCCACCTTCTTTTAAAGGAACACTAAAGACAACTAAAGGCAAACACCAAAGGACACTAAAAGCAGCTAGCTTACTAAAGTCGACGTTTATTGTGCCAATAGTGCTCCAAAAGCCTCACAGTGTTCTATTTGTGCCAAGGAAAGGCATATTTTGAAAGAAAACGGCGTTTTAGTTACCCGAATCATCTTAGCGCACTTCAAATTACCCGCCTCAAGAAGCGAACTGACTCACGCCACTGTTGTCGTGCACAACGTTGCCACGCTTTACCGTGTGGTCGCCGACACTAGTAGACAGAGTGAACGCAGCGAGAGCCACAGCAGCAACAACAGCTATGTATCAATTTCTTGCCATTGGCTCTGAAACGGCAAACGTGTTTTGGTTCAACTGGGCCCCAATAGATGGCACGACCTGTCCAGTATAACTACGCGAAAATTCACAGTGGTTCGCACCAAAGGAATCCCGGACTCAAGATCCAACTCACTTATCTACTCACGCAGAAAACCACAATAAACTTTCTATTCTCTCTCTCATGAAAGTAGAATTTTCGAACCACTCGCGCTTTTCCCCATAATAAAGTTCCACGGTTCTTTTTTCCTTGAGTTCAAGAGAAATGAACAAGCAGCATTTTATTGTGTCTCTTGATGCACAGAATGTGCTTTATTTAGTGCAGCTCGACAGACTAGTAGTAATTATATGTAGGCGGTTGGTCTGACGTCATCGGTATAATTTTGAAAATGTCCCACTGAAGCGCATGTATTCTTGTGTAATTGCCTTACTTAATTTCTCGGTAAGTAAGGCACTGCTGTTGATGATATTGTCGTTTGAGATGTTGTCATGCAATAACATTTCGCTCTGACGTAAATCGTTAGTGTTCCTTTAACTCAATGATGCAGCAGTAGTAATTGCGATATCAATCTCCGACTCAAGTAACAGACAATTTAGCAAGCCTAATAGATATCTAGAAGGAAGTAGTTCAAAGTGCATGAAAAATATATCAAATTCAATATTTTTAGGTTGGCCAATGAGTTGCCATTTGAAACGATGCCGCGTACATCCATATGTAAAGATTCTAGCTGTTCTTGCACACTAACATTGCGGCTTATGTACCTAAGGCCGAAGCTCATTAAAATGTTCTCGATTCAGACACGAATAGCAATTGAAGCCATCTTAGTGGAGACACGTAAATTTCTAAATATGTTTTAGGGTAAGAATGCTGCATCAGCGCACTGGTTCACTGCACATTGGTACCCCCAGGTGAAAAACGCAACATAATCTGCCAATACACACACTTGAACGTTATGTTGTAGAGCATCTTGCTCTAACAAAACCAGGGGATTATTTTGTATGCCGGCCTTTTCGAAGAATTAAACACAAGCTGCATTGGGATGAATATAATTTGTAAAGCATGCCGGGCCGATAGGGCCAACATGCTTTACAATTCCTGACGTTGCTTGCACCTCTACCAGTGATGGATGTTAACGCTGCAAGACCCATACTGTTGTCTGGTCTTGCGGGCTCTTTTACTTCAGAAATATGCTTACAGAGTGGAGTAAAAATAAACGCACAAGCAACAAAGTGCCTGACGCGCTTTCCCGAGCGCCACTCTTCGGGATGGTGAACTGGCCGCCGAGGTCCTGCTTGTGAGAGTGCCTGCAGATGACTGTTAAACACCGGTCTCTCGACAGTAGCTCTTAGTCACTCAAAGAAGTGAAAACCAGTGCAAGCAGGTATGCAGGGGCCTGGGCACTGCCAGTCCCACCGGGAATACATGGCCCACAAATACCTATGGCAGCTACTTGCAAGCCCAGTCCCACCGGGAATACATGGCCCGCAAATGCCTATGGCAGCTACTTGCAAGCCCATGACGTCCTGCTCATGCGTTACGATCTCTGACTTCCGACTGGCGAGTTCCCGTTCTGCGTTTTCAGTCTTCGGAAGCTGCGCAGAACTCTTGGCGTACTTCCGTGACACACGCCTCGCTGGTCACAGTGTTGAGAACTTTTGCTTTCTAGTTTAGACCCTAAAAAGTAAGATAATTTTTGGGTTGTTAGATGGTATGTGCGTAAAAAATACTCCATCAAATACAAATATCACAGCAGATCTATGGAGTGATTGATGATGAGTGGGGCGAAGCGCCCGCACACCCATCTGTGCTTTTTGTCCGTCTGTCCATCCGTGCGCCCGTCCGTTCATCCATCCATACGTCTGTTAGCACATCTGTTGGTTCGTCCATTCATGCGTCCGTCTGTACGTCCGTGTGTGCGTCTGTCTCTCTGTGTGTCTGTCTGTCTCTGCGTTTGTCCGTTCATTCATATATCTGTCTGTCTGTCCGTCTGTGTGTCCGTGCATGCGTCTGATCGCACTCAAGAATGCCAAAGGCGCGCAGGTAACACCGACGAGACGCGAGCCACCGAAGCCGAGCGCAAGCGTCTTCAACGCACCCACCACCCATGCCCCATCAACGATACGCCACGTATGGCGACTATACAGGAGACTGATGGAGTCCCTCCTTCCTCCCGCATCCTGGCACAACTCGCGTAGCAGTGAATTGGAAAATAGCGGTACAGCGCTGTCTAGAATATTCGCACTCAACTGCAGTTTGTATGTACTTCTATGACAGAACGTCGTCTGTTATACTGTTCGAGAGATACTGCTTTCTTTTTTTCTCGTCTCTTCTTTTCTTTCTTATTCGTTTCGTCTCTCCGTTGCGCCACACGCAGGACAAGGCTAGACTAAGAGGAGCATCGGCCCTAATATCCATTTTCAGGTCCGTGTGAATCACGCTTAGAATTGCCCATTTAAGGTAACCATGGTTAAGAGACTAACAGGGGTCACGCCGGCCATGTCGCTACCTGTAAGCGTGGTTAGCCATAGTGTTCATGTGACAGCGGCATTGATTTGCTCGAGTTGAAATAAGAATGCTAACCAAGATAGTGGATAAAACCTTCTTTTGCGCTGCGAAAAAACATTTGAAATTTCACGTCACATTCACATTCCTTCCAAGTTTTTTTTTTTACTGTTCTTCCTGCCCAGGGGTCACCCTATTCATCATGATGTGCAAAGTCATCTTGAGGCAGACTCCCGATTGGCAGCACACCTGTAGACATATTGAAGTTACCGGCAGTCTCGTGGAGGAGCGCGTATTCCCCAAACAGCAGCTTCTAGTAATAAGTCTTGACGTCGTGGACACGGGAATAGTCAAATTCGTTGTGATGGTTGTTCATTAATCTGTGCTCAGCTAGTGTACTCCATTTTTACTGGAGCTTGCTGACGTCGTTTCTAGGTTCGTCTCGGGAAAGTCTTTTGCTTCCCCACAAATTGAAGCTTCAAAATTAAGACGTGGCCTATATAAAACTGAGCCATGCACTTTCCCTTCGGGCCGCCTGTCTTTTGGGAATGAAAAGGGTAGCCGCCAGTATTGCACGTGCTACAATTCGCTTCCACGAAAGGCATGTCCTTGGAATTTTTCATGGCCAATTCCGCAGCTTTCTTCAAGCTGTCAGGCGAGATGGCCCAACTTTTGCCACAGGGATTCGGGGTATCTTAAGAAATATCTGCCCACGATTGCCCCCAACAACGCCAATTTCGCCCACAAATTCTTCATCTATGCCTGCCAGGCTAACAGCGGGTGCTTCATCAAAAAGAATTTGTCCGTGCGAAGCCTGCCGAAATTGCATTCATAAGACAAGGGTGTAACAGGGAACTTGGGTTTGGGAGCAGTCCTGGAAGCAGGCAAAAGTGTCTTTTGTAGCAGGCTTGAAGCACTTGGGAAGACAATTTATTGCCACCAGAAAGGCCTGTTTGAGCAAATAAGACAGTACTCAGAGAAAATGTTAGACTAGTCCGAGAAAACGTTCAGAGCGGATGTCAAAGCCGTTTCACAGCACACGAAGCAACACTTGTCCAATGCTTTATTTTGTTTTAAACGCACAGTTAAATAATTCGGCGGATCACACGTACCTGGAAATTGATTCTAAGCACGTGGAGAGGAGGCGACCGTGTTGCATTTTCTTTTTGAGCGACACGTCATGAAATGATGCTAAATATATGTGCAAATGTTGCACGCAGAGACATATATTGAAGAGTTGCAGATGTTTATATGCCCAGCTTTCCACTTGCAGAGCGATGTCAGCTGGAAATGTGTTTTAGCAACACCAGAAGCTGAAATAAAGCGCTGATGCTCGCGTAGATGCCGGCCCTAGACACTGCTACTTAAATCGATTTCAGCACATGGCACCTCACCACATTTGACGTTAACCCAACGTGACGGCTGTATGAAAGGAGTACGTATGTAATGTTTTTAAAATTGGGTAGGCAGCACTGACACCACTACTGACGTTTCATGAAGGTTACCGTCCATTGAAAAGTAGTTCCGAGACCTGGCCTAGCTCTGTGGTAGAATGCTTGACTGTCACGCAGAATGCTCTGGTTCGATTACTGCTGGGACCATGAAATTTATTCTTTGCATTCGTCGTGTGGTGAATGCTGCCTACATCAGGTTTTTTTTAACACTGACATTTATTCTATGCCTTATTTGTGTCGATGCTACCGATGTCGGGTGATGTCTAATGCTCATGCGTTGAAATTTTCCATGTGTGTTCTCGTCCTTTCTGGCCATAGCACTAAGTGTCAATCACCTATGGCACATCCCTGCTTACCGGCGGCGCATACCCGCCTATGAGTATGTGCCGCTGTCTGACGGGAACTGTTGGGCGACGTACGCGACGGGGTTGTGGCATTATTCATGTCTTGATCAGTGCGTCACATTCATCAAACCATTTTACCATACCATGCTAATTTTGGTTCACGCCAAACAGAGAGGGTGACCACGAGAACACCCAAACGTAAGCAGCAAGATAGATAGATAGATAGATAGATAGATAGATAGATAGATAGATAGATAGATAGATAGATAGATAGATAGATAGATAGATAGATAGATAGATAGATAGATAGATAGATAGATAGATAGATAGATAGATAGATAGATAGATAGATAGATAGATAGATAGATACGCCCAACGTCGCTGAAGTTCAACGTCGCTAAGAAACGCTTCGCATTAAAAAAAGTGCGACAGCAATATGGACACGCTCGAGAGGTTTTCTCGGTCACCATGGCCGTGATATTGCGTATAAGGCCCAGATAGATAACGTGATCCACTGTATGCTGTACATGCGGGTACATGCACGCGTGTGGTGCCGACGAACTCGGCTGAAGCAGCGACATAGTGAGCCGGCACATAACTGTCGCTCGAAGGGCATGGAATAACGCCACCCTGCTCAGTGTCCTTGCCGTCGAAGCTATAACGTAACACGCCACCCTTCTTCAACGAGCACGAACATACGCTAGGGGAAGATTTCGCTCGGGAAGCAACTGTGAACTTCGCTCCAAAAGGCGCTGGCGTGTGTAGAGCAAAGCGGACGGCTCGCATATACTTCGACGCGCTGAGATTTCATCACAGAAATACTGCGTGAAAAGTGTTGCCTCCCTGGCGTGGCCCTATCCTCTTACAGAAGCGTTTTGCCTAGTTACGTGAGATAGGATATAAATGGGTAATCTGCTAGCCTCAGTTCGTATAACATTGCAATTTTTGTGGCTTTCAAATCGACTTCTTACTGATTGTGCTCTCTTTAGCTGCTCCCCCACTTTTTTTAAAATGCGAAGCATTTCTTAGCGAACTTCGGCAACTTTGAGCGTATCTATCTATCTATCTATCTATCTATCTATCTATCTATCTATCTATCTATCTATCTATCTATCTATCTATCTAGCCGCCTACAACTTTTAGCTCTCCTGGCCGTGTCGGTAATGGTATCAATACCAAATTCAGTATGGGATAACATGACTGTATACCGAGAATATTTGACTAGTCATAACATGACTGTCATGATATGTATGTCATCAGTGTCATGATTTATTTCATGGTCTTGCTAATATTGTGGTAGTTTCATTCACATGACGTTGCCAAATTGGCATGAATGCATGGTGAACAATAGTGAGAGACCCTAACGTGAAAATCATGACACGCATGTCACGTAAGTCATGATATATGACTACACGAAACGCTCATGGTACGCTCACAGTCATTTTGCAGCTTCACATATATCAAATTTGGTGTTACGGGACGTGAATGCATGAAGAAGGTATGTGGTGGGTGGAAACACGATAATCATAAGATGCGTGTCAAGTAACATGAGTACATTCCACACTCATGATGCGCTTGGGGCCATATCGCTAGCTTCACATACATCAAATTTGGTATTACGGGACGTGAATAAATGACGAAGGCATATGAGTGGTGCAAACATGATAATCATGAGATGCGTGTCATGTAACAACATGACTACATGCTATGCTCATTATGCGCTCGTGGCCGTTTCATTAGCTTCATATATACCAAAGTCGATATTACGTCACGTGAACAAATGATATGTAAATTACACGTCCAAGCATGATAATCATCACATGCGTGTCATGTAACAACATGTGTACGTGCCACACTCAACGCACTAATGCACTTCGACGTGACCTAGTGTGCGTTCGTGCCGGAGTTTGTTTCGTCGAGTCACGCCGGCAATGCCACTCCAGGCACGGATCACCTGGCATATGCTCGCAGGCGCGCGTCGGGCTGCGTTGCTTTGATGCATGCGCATTTGAGCACACCCGGCGTCCCTCCGTCACGAAGCGAGGCAGTTGCGGTACCGTCTAGGTAACGTCGTTCGTGCGAAATGCAGCATGTCGCATTTCGCACCGGTTGCCACCAGGCCTCGCCGACAGACGCTGGTCGCACCTAGCGTCAGTCTATAGAGTGCTCGAGGTTTGCTAGCGTAGCGTCACTGCACTCAGCGTACGCGCGCATCAACGCTACGTGCGCTCGCCACCGTTTCGCTAGCTCCACATATACCAAATTTGGTATTTCATGACGTGAATAGACGTATAAGGTCCATGACACATTCGAACATGGCAATCATGACATGCGTGTCATGCAAAAAGTGACTACATGGTACGCTTAAGGCGTGCTCGCGGCCGTTTCACTAATTTCTCATTACCAAGTATAGTATCGCGTAACATGAAAGGACGACGAATGCAAATGACACGTCCAAGCATGATAATCATGAGATGCGTGTCATGTAAAACATGACTGCATGCTCCACTCATAGGACGCTCGCGGCTGTTTTGCTAGCTCCACATATACCAAATGTGGTACCAGGTGACGTGAATAGATTATGAAGGTAAATGACACGTCCAAACGTGATAGCCATCACATATAATTCATATACGTCATACTTTACCTCCGCCTCGTAACGCCGGGCCAATTTTAAAGTGACAAATCAGCATTTTCCTTTCGTTCTTCACATGTCATCGATTCCCACTGTACGTGGAATCTGCCAATTTTTTTGCGAATCATTTCTTAGCGAACTCTGGCGACTTTGAGCGTATCTATCTATCTATCTGTCTATCTATCTATCTATCTATCTATCTATCTATCTATCTATCTATCTATCTATCTATCTATCTATCTAGCCACCTACGACATTTAGCTCTCCTGGCCGTTTCGATAATGGTATCGATACCAAACATGGTATGACATAACACGACTGTATGAAAAAACATATTTGACTAGTCATAACGGGAAAACGATGACATTTATGTCATGAATGTTATGATTTACATTCATAGTCTTGCAGCTCCTGCGGTGGTTTCGTTCACAAGCCATGCTGCAAAACTGGTATGGTATGACAAGATTACATTACAACCACAAGCTACAGACCCTAGCATGAAAATTATGACATGCGCGTCATGTAACAGCATTACTACATGCCACACTCGTAATTCGTCGGTGGCCATTTCGCTAGCTTCACTTATACCAAATTTGATATTACGGGACGTGAATGGGTGACGAAAATAGGATACCGGTGCAAAAAACACGATAAGCATGAGATGCGTGTCATGTAACAACTTGACTACATGCTACGACGTGATGCGCTCGCGGCCGTGACGCAAGCTTCACATGTACCAAACTCGGTATTAAGTGACACGAACGGACGACATAGGTAAATGACACATCTAAACATGATAATCACGACATGCATGCCACGACGCCGATGACTGAGGTCATACACGATCTTGCGCTTGGTATTCACAATCGCAGCCAAACAGACATATTCCTACTTGACTCTTCAAAAGCGTTTCATTGCGTTTGTCACACCAAGATAATCGCTAAACTACAAAACATTATCGGGGACGGAAAAATTGTTATTTAAATGCGTGAGTTTTTTGTCTAATAGGTGTCAGTTTAGTGTTGTCGAAAGCATGGCAATAAATATTGTACCGGTTACGTCAGGAGTGCCCCAAGGTTCCGTGCTCGGGCCCTTGTTATTTCTCGAGTATATCAATGACATATCTACTATTATAGACTGTAAATTAGGGTTATTCATGGATGACTGTTTTATTTATAGAGAAATAAAAATTACCAAGATCACTCTTCGCTCAAAAAATCACTCTCTGCTATTTCTGAATGGTTTTCAAACAGGCAGATGACAATGAATGTAAAAAAAAATCAGCTTGCATGACGATAACGAGGAAGAAAGAGCCATCAAACTTTTGCTACACTATAAATCGCACTGCTCTGAGCAGAGTACACAAACATAATTACCTAGGCTTAACAATACGTCCATGGGGCGATGCGTAGATGGGCTGAGCACATTAGAAACCTTATTTCATCTGTCACGCAAAAATTGTTTTTTCTTCGCAGATCACTTCAAATGGCAACATTGCCAACAAAGCTCCTAGCCTACAAAACACTCGTCATGCCTATTCTCGAATACGAAAGTACAGTGCACATGTCGTTTTCGCACACCCGCACTAGCATAAAGAAAATTCAAGCAGTACACAGGAAAGCCATGGAATTCATCCACAACAAATATAGACGTGAACACTCACCCACTAGTCTGCTCTTGCTAAACTTCCTACGGTAGAAGAACGAGCAAAACAGGCACGTCTGAAATTTTTTCATTGACTTCCGACACAATTATTTTAAAAATATACATTTCTAAAACGTGTCTTATTCACAAACACGAGCCGCAAGACAAAAACATACACACACACACATTAGTACAATACAAATGCAACACTGATGTGTTTATATTCTTTTTTTTCCAGTTGCTATTCGCGAATAGAACATGTTGGACCCCCACATCACCAACACTGATTCATTGTCTCAGTTTGAATTAGAAATTGAAAACAATTTTTAGCTTCTTTAAATACCCAGTGACAATGGTAATGAAACCAGTATGTACTACTTGTATGTTTTGTAAACAGCCATGTAAGTGGCTTTATTGTTAAACTTGCCATTTTTGTACGCACTTGTATTTTGTTTATTACGTTGTGTAAAAATTGATAATGTACAAACAACGAGGTTGATGTTGCTTTTATGTTCTGTATACAGTTTTTTTTACTATGATGAGCAATCATAGCATCTATACAGAGTGCATATTTGCTATGGTCTCAGTAGAAACTGGCAGTATTGCAAATAAATAAATAAATAAATAAATAAATAAATAAATAAATAAATGTAACAACTCGACTACATGCCACATTCATGATGCGCTCTCAGCCGTTTCGCTAGCTTCACATATGTCAAATTTGGTAGTACGTGACGTCAATGGATAATGAAGGTATGTGAGTGGTGCAAACGTGATAATCATGAGATGCATGTCATGTGAGAACATGACTAGTTGCCAAAGTAAAGGCGCCAATACATTTCGACGTGACGCGGTGCACTTGTTCGCCGGCGTTCATTTCGTCGCGTCACGCTGGCGTTGCCACACCAGGCGCCGTCCTGCTATACACTCGCAGACGCGTGCTGCGCTGCGTTGCTCTGACGCAAGCGCGTTTCAGCGCGTCCGGCGTCCCTCCATCACGAAAAGAAGGGGACGCAGGGTTTTCTGGGTAACGCATCGGCGCGAAATGCAGCTTGTCGCATTTCGTGCCATTTGCCGTCAGGCCGCGCCGACGGACGCTGCATGGTCGCGCTGGTCGCGCCTGGCGTCCGACCTGAGAGGGCTCGCGTTTTGCTAACGTATAGTCGCTGTGCCCAGCGTGCGTGTGCGTCAACGCTACATTGTAGTATATTGGGCCCTCCATGATGCTCTCGCAGCTATTTTGCTAGCTCCACGTATACCAAATTTGGTGGAATTATATGACTGGTTCAAACATGATAATCCTGACACTCTTGCCATGTAAGAATACCACATTAAAATACGCCCGTAGCGTGCTCACAGCCATTTCGCTATCTTCACATATACTAAATTTGGTATCACGTAACCTGAATAGATGGCGAATGCAAACGACACATCCAGAGATGATAATCATGACACAAAGGTCAAGTACGGCATCATTTACTTTCACCTCGTAACGTTGTGCTGATGTTAAACTGACACATCAACCTTTCTCATTGGTGCTTCGCATATCGTCGATTCCCACGGTACGTGGAATCTGCCAGTTTTTTCGTATCCTGAACGCACTCAGCCGATAAGCATTGTGTGATGGAGCACAGCGGGAGAATGAAGCAGAATACGTGTGTGCGCTCGATGTGGTCTGTCTTTGCTAGGTCGGGGAACAGAACAGCATCCTTCTTATTTTAGGCACAATTACCGTCATCCTTTTTGCAGCTGTGAACGTTGCGTCAAGTTTTAATAATAAGCCTTTAGGAAGTAAGGATGGAAGCGAAGTCTCTTTGATTAGATATTGCGAATCTTCAAAAAAACGTTAGCGTAACAGAATACTGTTGCGCTAGGGAGATATGCTTTTTTGCACAGTTTATTTGCCCTAAAAACACAGCAAATAGAAGGGTTAATGAGCCATACGTGCTGATGGCTGCCGAGTTAGCACGTGCGCCAGCGATCGCGACTGCACCCTCGGGATCAGCTGCTGCTCAAGTAATCCCTGCCTTGACAATTTCGAAATTATAATGATTTCGATGAAAATGAAAACACGATCTTTCAGCCATATTTTTGCGAACGGTGGTTGATGGCCATCGCACGTTGTGGCTGAATTTGCGCGCTACAGCGCAGTACGGTGCTGATAAACAAGTTCGGCACGACAGAGCTGCTTTGGCGCAGAGTGACGCAAATAGCGCAGATGTTCCACCATTGATAAGACGAAAAGTAACGAGTTAGGTAAGATGACACGTTACCAAAAATGGTAACGTAAGAGTTATATGTGGTGGTGAACGTTATAAAACCACGGTATGATTATATATGAGAGACGCTGTAGTAAAGGACTCCGGAAATTTCGACCACCTGGGGTTCTTCAACGTGCACCGAAATATCAGCACGCGAGCCTACAGTGATTTCGCCTCCATCGGAAATGCAGCCGACACAGCCGCGATTTGATTCTGCGACGTGCGGATCAGCAGCTGAGCACCTTATCCACTAGACCACCGTGGCGGGGCATGGTGACGTAAGTACGCTACCCGTTACAGTTCTGAAAAATTGAAGAGAGCGTTACTAAGTTACCAATAAAGGTAACGCGCTACCTTTAACGGCATAGCTTGTAACGTGCAACCGCCAACACTATTACTATGACGTAACAGTTGACACGAGCCAAAAAAAGTTCAAATTATCTTCGCTCTGCGGCGAGAGACGATGTGTCTGCACCGAGACCGTGAAGCGCCGATTAGGCTATCCTACGGTTTTTTTATTTTGTTTTGTTTTCGAAGTCTGGAAGAAGTTATTTTCACGCTTACTCAGCACCCTTCCCGGCCGTCGCCATTCGATACAGAGTACCCCCAGCAGAACACAACGTGGGACTGATATTGATTGTACGGTGGCTATGCGATGAATTCGCTATTGCTAGATCTTTTCATCCGACCACATGGGCTGACAGTATGCCCTCCGCCCTCAGAAAAGTTCGCTACCCTACAGTTCTGCGCAATAAAAACTTGTTAAGCGAGCGATTGCGAAATCTTGTTCAGGGCGGCCTTGATGCGATCATGCCATCACATATTGTGCAATAGCTTCGATTCGCAGGTGCCCAGACTGCGCATGGCAGGTTGCCCAGATAACGTGCTGTGTTCCATAGCCGAAGGTATTTTAGAAGACTTGGAACAGCTAACCGCATCAACTAGTGTTCAGGAGCACATTTCCAAAAATAGCGGTCATTCCCTATTTGCATAAGATGTCGCACTGTTTAAAAAAGGTTGCACGTAAAGCCGGCTTCGGAGTTGTTTTTTCAGCAAAAAATAAGTTCAGTTCTCTAGTATGTGCCAGAATGTGAAAAGAGAGGACAGAGGGCCTGGCATGTGTAGTAAGAAACAGGCAATCAAGTGTGTTAAATGTTGTTTTTGAGCGGTAAATGGAAATCCCCTCTCATGCGGTGGATGTTACATCAGGCAATCTGGCCACTGTAGAAATGACCGCTCCACAGAACACCGTAATCTAATGCGGGGTTCTGTTAGCAGCCCCTTAGTTGTGCATAACTCCGTTTGTGAATGTCATGCTATGTTTGATTGATGCAAGATACTTCGACGATACAGAGATCAACGAGCACGTGATAAATTTAAGGCGTTTTGCATTAACAAGGAAGGTGATATGTGCGTCAGTAAACCTTCGATAATGCTCCTCACCAGGAAATTTGCGTATTTTTCAAGTGATTGATAGCTTAATCTCAAGATTTCATAAGAAAAGTTCTACAACACTCTTATCCGCTCCCTCCTTTCATGTTTCGTGTGCTATATATACCCCGATAGATCGAATAAAAACATTGGTTGTAAGTTCAGTGGTTCCTCTGTCTCTGTCACTGTCCTGTGTGAAGCTCTGCTTTTCGCTTCGTTGATCATGTACCAATCGGCTCAAATTAGCACTTTAGTACATCGTGTTCGACTTGCTTGGTCCCGCAGAGGCTTTCATTGAATCGAGCTCGATTCTCGTCAGATTCACACCGTGCAAACGTTTTCACAATCTTTTTAAACCTTCGGAGCAAGTCACAAGCTGAAGTGACACTGCACGCGCAGGGCGACAAGACAACAAGACAAGACAGAGCGTGTGAACAGACAGAGTGCTTGAACGTGCTGAGAGAGTGCAGGCAGAAGGCGGAAGCAGGATACCGAGCGACTTGCTTTTGCTAGAAAAGCGGCGAAACGCCCGCGGCGCAGCGCCCCCTGGCCGAGGTTGGAAGGCCTATAGGATAAAGCCAGAGCTCGCGCTCCTGCCGAGCTGGAGACATGTAGGGAGCCTTCATGTGCACGTGAATCTATGTTTAGGGCGGTAACAATTTTGATCATTGTTGCTTACAGCAGGCTGGAACGGCCGCCATACTTGACTGACCACCATGTTGGTTCTCAGCGGTTGCTTATTTACATTGAAGGTAGCGTGAGTTTCAACGAGAAGGGGGTGGATTTTTTTATAGAGCAAGTTCTGAAATCTGGAGGGTTGTTTTTTGATTTCAGCCGCCGTTTTGTTAAACAGCAAAAACTCACAGCATATACACGATGTGAATGATAATGACTGGGGCGAAGCGTGCGTCAGTCCATCCGTCCGTGCTTTGGTCCGCCCGTTTGTTCATGCGTCAGTCCGTGCAACCATCCATGCGTCCATCCATCTGTGTGTCTATCTCTCTGTCTGTCCGTGTATCCATCCATCTGTCCGTCCATCTGTGTGCCAGTGCGTCCATTCGTCTATCCATCTGTCTATCTGCCTCTCCGTACAGACAACGTTCCCATCAGCTAGAGCAAGTCGAAAGCGGAACAGTTTCCAGGTGGCTTTGCATTGCGGCATGGAGTCCCCTAGCATTTACACTTCAAATTTCTTGTAGGTGCGCTTCGCGGAGGATGGCATCGTAGCGTAAGCTATGTTTCCAGTGAAGGCATTGATCATTGATTTATATATGACGTTTAACGTCCCAAAATCACCATAGCATTATGACAGACGCCGTAGTGGAGGGCTCCGGAAATTTCGACCCTCTGGGCTTTTTTAACATGCACCCAAATCTGAGCACACGGGCTTACAGCATGATCGCATCTATCGAAAATGCAGCGGCCTCAAAACGCAGCTCGTACCGCAGCTTGCACACTCGCGCCAACATACAGCTGGTGCAGTGCGGCGGAGCAGGAACGCTTCGCCGTGAGAACCAACATGGCGCTTGTTGCCATAGAAACAGGGACTGGGAGCAGTCCCCTTTAGCGGGCGGTGGCAAGCGGGTGGTGGCGAGCGGTAGGTCAAAGGCTGACACTGCTCTAAAATACGAAGACGTGAACAAATGAAAGCTCCCGAGACACCTGCAGGCACCGCTTATCTTGGCCTCGCCAGTCGTCTACACGTATTCTGTCTGCCTCTCGCTACAGCAACGACCCACCTAACACGCACTTCCTTCAATAAGCGGCTGCTTCCATGCTTTCGCGACTTCACCGCTAGTGCGGCCGTGAACCTGGCCTACTACCGAGCGTCGATCAGCTCTACTAAACTCCCTCAATAAATTCAAAGATACTTTTACGAAGCCGACGGTGCCCGCAATAGGCTGATCTGTGACACGTGACCTTGCTCCGCCATGAAGGTTCCCGCGCTCACTTTGCCTGTTCCGCTATGCATGTTGTGCGGTGATTTCGTTCTGGAAGGTCCGATATGCCTTGTTGCTGTGCGTTTGGGTGCCGAAACCGAACGGAAGACGGAAAGAAGTTATTGTGCATCCCGCGGGGCAAACAGAACCTAACCAGAAGAAAAGTGTGGTTGCACAGGACGCAAAAACTTCAAACCATCGGCCACTGCACGACTATGCGAGGTAGGTAACGCGACACAAAAGCGCAAGAAAAAGCATACGTGTGCATGTGCCGAGCTGAAATTGCATTTCATTCGTGCGCGCTGGTTTTGATGGCCCACGTTTGTCGAGATTATTCATTTTAGTGCTTTATGAACCCGCCGACGTAGGTCATGCACTACGAGCCTAGCATGCAAGTAAATAAAGCGAGGGAAGCGCACTAACTCGCTGACAGATATCCGCATTGTGTTTCACGCGACCTAAATTTGTCCGCCGTCGTGGTATGGCAGTTACTGCGGTTACGGTGCTCGGCTGCTGACCGGAAAGACGCGCTTTGATGCCGTCCTCGGCATTTTCGATGGAGGTGAAATGCTAGAGGCTCGTGTACGGCGCGTATTCAGACCCAGGTAGTCACGAAATTACCGGAGCAGTCCACTACGGCATGTCTCTTATTCATATCGTGGTTTTGGCACGTAAAACTCCAGCAATTACTATTATTGTTATAGCGATAAAAAGTCATAAATTTCAGCAGTGAAGTCTACTGTTAGACTTCTCTATCTCTGCGCGCGTTGTTAACTTCGCTTTACAAAATATTCAGAAAGTCGTTTGCAACTCTGCTACAGGATCATTTCACAGAAGACCAGTGTAAACCGATTATTCTCCAGAATACCGGTGAAAACAAGCTAAGGCCATTTGTGACGCCAAGCATCTTTTTGCATCAACCAGTTGCAAAGCCACGCAAGCCGCCCCCTAAAAAAACAAGAATGGAGAGAATGGTGTTCATTAGGACAAATGATCTTGAATGCTATCCACTGCGTTCAAGTCAAATTTTATTATTGCAATGAAAACAATCTTTGAGTTATCATTTGTCATTATGTTCATGTATCCTACCCAGATGACCCCGAAGTAAAGCAAAACACACAAGTCGATGTCAAACCCCAGCCAGTGGACACTGAGAATGGCAAGTTTCTCCCGTCTGTGAGCTCCTATCTTTCCATCAGCTGGTAAATTGCGTGCTTATGCTCTTCATCCGTTCACATACAGACGGGATATGCCGTGCAGACAGCACAGAAATATTTTATATTTCGTAATTTACAATCTTTTTTATGTTGCAAAGTATGGTTCAAACTTACCTTCACGTCTCATAATGGTGTGTGTACAGTTGATCCAAGCAAACAGGCAAATATTTTGTGTGGCCCAAAGCATGTGTATTCCGCATGTGAGATACCAATGCCTCTCTACATTGCTGGTTGTCAAATTGCTTTGTGCTCCACGCAATGTTCCTGATATGCAACTAGACCCACGGATCCCTGCTCCATTCCAGCCAGAAAGAACACAGGCTGGAGAGTTAAACAGTTTTGTTCAAATTGTTTTGTGTGCCATCATTCAATGCCTCATTTGCGCATAGCGACATACTTACGGAAGCTTACGCAACCTTTCTTTCAATGCAAGTTTTCATGCTACTAGTAGGTTGAGGCCCTTTGTTTCATAAATAGCAATACATTATATCCGTAACAGCACCGATTTGTGTGCAAATAGGGCAGAGTGAGAGAAATTTAACTGCATGAAGGTAACAAGAAAAAGAAACATGCTGGAATGTTAGATATTCCTGCGCGTATGTGATGTTTTTGTGTTGACCTTTCTTGCTCTCATGCAGTTCATTTGCTGTCAGCAGCGCATTGTTGACAATGCTATTTAAAACTAGTGGAGATATGGCACTGATACGGAATACGCATACAGAGAACAGCAAACAGGCTGTTCCGTGCACGCACTTTCTGTATCAGCGTGACATCTTCATTACGAAGCACCACCTAGCCCCCGCTATTTCCTGTTTAGAATTCACAACTGCTTTCGACCTAAATTCGGTGCACTATTGCAGGCCACTTGATAGAAGCAGTGGCCCAGCTTAAAACTTGACTTCAGGCGATGCGACGGAAGCTTCAACTTGCTCAGAGGCAGCGTTTGCAGGCACTAACTGCAAATAAGCGCCTTGTGTCAGGACTAAACAAATACTTGAATAAAGACCAAGTTAAATGTCTGAAGATGGCAACACTGCGGGGGACTCGATGGGCTAAGAAGACTATTATAAAGGCATTGAAATTGAGACTTTTCTGTGGAGCACGTAGCTATGACTCAGTCAAGAAGCTTGGACAACCTCTGTCAACAGAACGCACCTTACATCGTCACTTGGAAGGGTACAAGTTCACACTAGGTCTGCTGGAGGACATCATGGCGTCTCGCGCACTAAAGGTAAGTGCACAGACAGGTGCCCATGACCATTCACCTGTCTTGTTACCATGGCACCGCTGTTTGTATCGCCTACCTAAACCTTTCCACTCCATAGGTTAGCCTCATGTCACCAGAGGAGCGGCACGTCACTTTATTGCTCGATGAGATGCAGCTTGCACCAGGCTTAGTGTACAACCCATCCTCGGAAAGAGTGCTTGGAGCCCCAACTATACCTCTTGCAGACGGAACACTGCCACCCGATTGTCCTGGGCTGGTATTTAGGCTCCGTGGGATAACAACCCGATGGAAGCAAACAGTTGCTTACCATTTGACTGGAAATTCATCCCATGCCAAAACAGTTAAGGATATATTCATTGTCATCATAAAAGCATTTGAGTCAATTTCCCTGAAAGTAGATGTTGCGGTGACAGACATGGGAGTGGAGAACCAAGCCGTCTGGAAACTGTTCTGTATAATTGTAGGCAAGCAAATCAAGCCTCATACCTCGTGTCCCCACCCAATTGATGCATTCAGGCACCTTTCTTTCATGTCTGACGTTCCTCATCTCCTTTAGAACCCGAGGAGCCATTTAACTAAGGGCCAGAAAATATACTTGCCCGAAGAAGTAGTGAAAAAAACAATCTGCCAGGAAATGAAATATCCATCGAGCCTATAAAGAAGCTTGTCGAGATAGACGGCAATGCAGAGCGAAAGCTAGCTCCCCACCTGAAGCCTTTTTCAGTTGACCACAGCCATTATGATGAAATGAAGGTGGGGCCAGCATTCAGCCTTATGAACAGCGACCCCCGCTGCTGCAGTACGCTTGCTGGTAGATAATAGAACATTAGATAAACTAGCCTTGACAACTGCGTGGTTTCTTGAGATGATGTTTCAATGGTTCAGACTTATGACTTCTAGAAGAACAAAACTGGCTTTGAGCCATTTTGATGATGTTGAGTATGGAAAGGCCCTTCAGTTTCTTGAACAACCGTTGTACTTTTTGAAAAAAAAATATATATATATTGGGGATGAAAAAAAATGCCACCTGGAAACCAGTGCAGACTGGCGTTATCCTAGCGACATCAGTGTTGCAACTGCAGGCACTGTTTCTTAAAAAGTACAACTTCAAGTTTCTGGTCCTGAGCAGGTTCGGCCAAGATGCCCTAGAGAATCTTTTCTCCACACTTAGGTGTAAGAACCCAGTGCATCGTGTACTTGAATTCTAGTTTTCGCTTCGAGCTGCTACGATGGCACAGTTTCTGAGGCCAAGTAAGGATGGCAACTACACTGAAGAAGACTGCTTTCTCTTGACTCGCATGGCCGATGACAACAAACTAAATCAAAGCAAAATGTACGTTATTTGTCCGTCTGACCTCCTTGATATTCAAGACTTGGAACATGAGTCCTTGGAGTACCTTGCTGGTTATTTTGTTGCACAAGTCAAGAAGGCAAACTCCTGTCAAGCTTGTGTTGAAGCGATCACAAGCTCAGCTGAGGGCAACAAGCTCGCAATGCTGAAGTGCTACAACAAAAAGAATCCGGCATTGACAGTCTCATCACCACCTGTTTTGCAGTTAGTAGAGGCTTCTGAAAATTGTGAGCGCTTAAATGAAGATGCATTGATTGCAAACAGAGTTTCTGCATCTAACCTTCAGAGTACCATTCAAAGTTCCCTGTACTTGAGCAATTGCTTCGCTACATGCCGCTGCATATCGGACAAACTCCTTGCCCCATTTTTAAGAACTAGAATCTCAATTCTCATGAAAAAGAAAAACCATCTTCTTGTGACAAAAATTCAAAGCTCACAGAAGTGTGGTAGCCGAAGCATTAAAATGCATGTTGCTGCAGGTAGCATTAGGTAGTACTGGTGAAAAGTTTGTGTAAAATGTATGATGTTTCTTGCACTACTATAAATGTGGATTTTCTTTGTTTTCGCATTTTAATAGTTATTTAAGCTACCCTTACTCTTCAGTGCCATCTTCATGTCATGTTCTTTTGTTCACTTCGAAGCGCATCCTAAGTGTATTTTCTGCATTGTACGTGTAATTAAATATACTACTAAGTACCTGCATTGCCCAGTACTTTGCATTATGGGTGGCATGTGCCACAGCTTTTGTCTGCAAGCATAACCTTGCGTAGTTGTTGTACAACTTAGTGTCATTATGTTTTTGTGCTGCATGTATATAAGGATGGATGTACGAAAAACTTCGTTCAGCTCCTGCAAGGCGGCATGTGTATATGTCAAGCCGTTGTGGTAAATAAGTGGTATTTGCTGTTACTGTACTGCTCGTGCAGTGATAATTGTGTGGTACTATGAAACTTTATTTGGGTTTGTGTATCGTTCGGTTCATTTTAAACAAATAATGCTCTAGTTCCAACCTTATGATCTGTTCTATACTTCATATTGTTCTGTATGCTTTGTGTATTTTTTGTATAGTGTTATTCTCATTGATCCTGCCTAAAGTATGGCATTCGAACTGGCTGCATGTTCTAGAATAAATAAATACCACATAGCCACTGCTACTGCCTTCACTGTAATTCCTGAATTGTTTTATTCCCGCTGTACGGCTGATCCTTGCCTAATAATGTATGGCACTCGTACTATCTATATGTTTTTGAATAAATAAATAAATAAATAAATAAATAAATGCCATTTAGCCAATGGCCATCACTGTATTTTGCTATATGTATCGCTCACCGCTGCCCAAAGTACTGCACTCTGACAGGCAGAATCTTCTTAAAAAATAAATAGGTAAATAAATAAATAAATACCCCATATTCACACCTACTGGACATCAAATAATAAACTATAATAAAATACATTACATACACTTGTCTACTCTGTTACTCTTAAGTTACCTTCACCCTCGCATACGAAACTCGGTAAGCAGCAGTGCTATTTCACTGATGAAAAGCATTAAGCTGCGAACTAACATAGAAAAAACATCAGAAGCGATATAAAAATGCCAGAAAAATAAAGTAGAGCAATAACTAGGCGAATTTGCGGGCGTTTCATTTAAGAATCTTAAATTCTTGAGGAGCTTGTGCGCTTCAGGGAGGCACGAAGGCAAGTCGAAAAAGCATGAACACACTATTAAAAACCCACGCGGTGATTCAAGGTTGCGTACCGACATTGCTCATATCAGGAATACAACCGCATTCACACACGCGCACACAAGAAGCCTTGTCGAAGAAATTTAATTACACCATGGTATTCCGCGCAGTTAGGTCGCGTTTGCAACACGAACAAATTCGACGAGCGGCGATGACACGCCGCTTTGGAATGTCGTGACGCTTGGGTTGACTCGTAGCACAGAATAGCAAAAGACACTCAAGTGGTCGGGCAATCGCCGCACGCAGTGAGAAGAAGACTGTTAGCGCAAGCGTTTCCACAAAATTTTAGTTTCCACACACGTGCGCAAGATGTTTACTTTCAACAAGAATGCGCTTCAGCAACGCCATGTCAAAATTGTTTCGCTCCAGATGGCTCTCTGATGCATTCTTCGACCGAAGTGAGCGCTATATGTACACAGCACACTTACGAGCAAGAAAAGCGGAGAGCAATCGGACTAAGCGCACGCAGTCGCCAAGGTAGGGCCAATACAGCGACCAAGCCTATGGGCATTCGCGGGTAAACTCGCCTCTGGTTGTCGTCAGTCCCGGCTCATTGTTTACCTTCAATGGCTTCGACTATTTTGTGAAATGAAAGCGAATTACCTTGCCCTTGTTTTTTAATGATATTTAGCTAATATAGGTTGCAAAAACCAACGTAATACGAGCGCGAATAAACGAGATGTAAACATGCCGAACCAATGCGATCAAACATTTTTTCTTATCTATTTCAATGTTTATTTGAAATAAAGGCTCAGCTTTAGCATTTTGGGCTCTTATTTCGGCCTTTATCACAGCCAGGCATCAGTAGCTTTTATTTCCTGGCATGTGCAGATATTTTTCCATCAGCTGAATGCCGTGTTTTAAACTGGACGTCGTCTGCTACATGAACTTTCTAGTAGGCACACGCGGCAGATGTCGCTACTTTAAAAATTATGAAGGGACCTAAAACTCTATGCCACGCTCACGCTGAATGGCGTCAAGTCACAGCCGTCGATGCAAGACATTGTGTTCAATGCCCTCCCGATAGAGCTGCGTCGTAATCTTGCCGGAGCGAGCTCCAGCCCGCAGTCGTATGACGATGTTCGCGCTGTGTCACTGGCGAAAAAAAAAGCTCACTTCCAGGGCCACTGCTTCTTATGTCAAGTTCGTATTTTTTTTCGCTTGGTAATGCAGGAAGAAAGGACTATAAAAAAAGTTGCGTTTGAAAACAGCTTCAGTAGCTCACAGCCTCACGCAAAGAGACACTGAAAAATAATTAGAAATAAAAATTTGGAGTGGAGGAGTGGTAACAGCACCGCGGTAAGCATAGCGATGCACCACAACAGGGCTAGACAATGAAGCTGTGATGGTAATGCATATACGAACCGCAGATTGAAAACAACGTTATTACACTGTGTATAAAAGAAACATAATAACGCGACTGTCCTTCAGAAACAAAATGTAAGGCACATAATGACTTACTGCATAAATAGAACATTATAAAGAGCACTTCATTCCACACTATATAAATTATAACCCTGGACGTGCCTACAAGCTAATCGAAAAAGATTATATATATATATATTTGAGAGGTTTGTTAAGGATCATCTATTTCTGCACCTGACCATGGTGACCAGGTAGCAAACAACCCCACATCGAATGACCTCCTCACGGAGAAGAGCGTTCCCTCGGTGTCCTCGTACGAAAATCCGTCACACGTACTTGTCACCCGCCCGTCTTACATGACCTCGACGGCTCACGACACCCCAAAGCCGCTAGACTCAATGCCGGCTACCTCGCCGTACGCCATGAAGTTCACCAAGGCCGCGAACAGTGCACCGCCGTAGTTCGAATACCAACCGCAGAGGTGTCGGTGAGGTTCGTGGCACACTGTATCGACTTTAACATTGTGCGCATGTTGTCACCAGCAAGCAGCATCGTCTTCAACGTCTACCGCAGCAGAAGATTGAGCTCATACCCGACTGCACCTGAACGTTCACTGTGCAGCAACCACGACGAAAGATCCACAGGACCACTTGCGTGGTTTCCCACAAGTTGAGCCGACCGAATGTGGGCGACTGTGCCCACAGCCGGAGAATCTACCTCCCGTCCCGAACACCTTCTCTCCTGTATTTGGTGCACTCGGTGATCTTGTGACTATAAATAACACCACTTTCCGTTCGCCGGCTTCGTTCATTGCCATGATCTACGGCCCAGACACTGTTACTACTTGCACCGCCACCGACACTGTTGCGTAGTGCGCCGAGGTCACGGTCCGCCAAGGTTGTTCGGTAGCACTTTTCTCAGCTCGCGGCTGCTTCTGCGCAGCGCTGATAGACGAGCGGACAATACGATGGTGAGTTATGAAAAGATTTATGTACAGCATAGAATAGAGTCGTTACACATTTAGCACTGGGCCGACAGCTTAGGGACCCGAAGAGCCGAGGTGTCTTCGGACGCTCTGACGCTGTCGTCTTCTCTCGGACGCATAAGGCGGCTGCTCTGCATCGCGTCACTTGGTTCTTTTAGGCCCCGGGTTGTTCCTACGTCAGAAACGTTCAATAAAAACCACCGGTGGCCATAGCGTCAAAATTCTCCACTTGGGACGCACTGTTGGGTTGCGTCATGAGCGAGTGGTACAACCACGCGTTGTGTAAGACTCGCCAGACTGGAGGACGTGGACTGCATCATCGGGCTGCTATCGGGCCCGCGGGTTGAGGGAGCTCAAGGAGGTCACACTAAAACTTTCGGAGTGGCAGAGGGTGCCGTGGCTGAAGCTGACGCGCTGCCATATTGCTCAGGGCAGAAAGCGAATGGACGCATTGTAGCATACACGGCTTTCGCGTTGTTTTTGTGCTAGCATTGTGTTGTGCGGGTGCCTCTAATTCAACAATACAGTTCTAAACGCACCTGTAATCACTTTTTAAGACGACGATTGTGGGCTCTTGGGTAGCATTTGGCTGCGCGAATTGTGTGAAGCGGACACCAGGCACAAATTTGATGCTTCGCTTTCTCGCTTTTCCTTCCATACTTTCGGGCCTACGGATGCATTCGCGAGTACATTAATTCCTTTTTTTGCATCCGGGTGCACAGAAAAACTTTGAATAATTTTTCTACGTTTCAGGATTCGAAGGACGTTATTTCGTGGCACGTGGGAGTGCGCTCTGAGGCGAGAAGGATTAGCGCCAAGAAAGATTGACGACTATGTTTAGTGCACATATTGAAACAGGCTGCTTCGATGGTAGAGGGTAAATAACGAAATGACGGACTTTTAACATTACTACCGTGTTTGCATCGTTTTCAGCACACTTACAAAAGCCAGTACGCGAGCGCACTTAATACAAGCGAGTGCTTCGTTTGTGAAAAGTACTTAACGTAGCACCGGCTCGGCATTTCTGGGATTTTGAGTTTCTCACATTTGCAAGAATACTATGCTCCTAGCGCCTAAAGAGAGAAATAAATAAAAGGAAGAGACAGAGATGTTAATTTAGAAGAACTGGTTTGCTACCCTGTTCAAGATTGGGAAAACAAAGGTTGGAAAGAGGATAGAGATAGAGATACGATAAATTAGAAAAAATACACATGTATGGCGTTGATTGATTGATATAGAAAGTTTAACGTCCCAAAACCACCATATGATTATGAGAGACGCCGTAGTGGAGGGCTCCGGAAATTTCGAGCACCTGGGGTTCTTTAACGGGCAGCCAAATCAGAAGACACAGACCTACAACAATCCCGCCTCCATCGGAAATGCAGCCACCGCAGCCGGGATTCCATCCCGTGACCTGCGGGTCAGCAGCCGAGTACCTTAGCCACTAGACCACCACGGCGATGACTGCAGGGCGTTCCGATCACAGTCGTTTGGAGAGGCTGGCTGAACGCAAGGAGCGCAGGTGCGCCTTCACAGCCTTCTTCTGCGGCATAAAGTATTGTCGGTAGCGCAAGATTCTTTCTTCCGAAAGAGTCTGGTTGCCCATGCAGTTCGTCTAGTGTGTTGCAGAGTGACTGTTTCTGCGAGCAGCACTGTGGGCTTCGCACAGAATAAGCCAAGTTCTTTCGTCGGTGCCGCTATGGTCACATGCAGCAGTGTCGGCCATTTCTATGCGGAACGCGTGCGCATTGGTAAATGAGACACCCAATCATAACATGCACAGCATAGTTGCGTCTCGTCGGCGAAGTTCTGGAGCAATTCGAAGACTGAGAGTTGGGTCTAAGGTACGTAATCGTGCGTGAGTGAAATGTGACTCGTTCCATTGTGACGTGTTGCGCTTGCGAACAAGCATGCGGAGCTTCCGTGCAGCGTCAGTTCAGGAGAGCGGTATTGATATCTGATGGCTTTCAGTATGAGCAGAGCAGGCAACTCAATCGACCCGTTCATTCCCAATTATTCCACAATGGCTCGGAAGCCATTGAAAGGCTGTTCCTTGTCCTTGCTCAGTTAAATGGTAGGTCCCTTCTGCAATCTCTAGCCCCAGTTTTTCGTATGGGCAGCGGCGTAAAGGTGATAGAAGTGATTGCAGTGCCAGCTTAGAGTCACTGAAAATTGTGCAATTTTGTGGCTGTTTATCACTAATGAATTGCAATGTGACACGTAGAGCCGTTAGCTTCGCTCCCGTCGATGTCTTAAGGTGGGCGGTCTTGAATTTCTGATGTTGCGTTTTGTCTGTTTTTATGTAGACGAAAAAGATAGGCTCATATGAAAAATCATTTTCGCCTAAAGCATCTGTCATTGATGCAGCTGTCAAAATCCCGCCAACCACAACTTCACCCACAAATAAGTGGTACAGGCAAAAAAAAAAGCCAAAATGTAAACTGAATTATACGTGAACAAGGTACAAATAACAGCTGACCAATAACGGTAAGACACTCAGTATGGGGCCTTATAAAATATATTGAGGCTCTCGGAATTTCTTTGACCAGATAATAAAGCAGAACATATTGTCAAATGAAAGATAGGAAATTTTCCAAGCATCGTTTTCTCCGGATATCAGGGAGCTTCTCGAAGAATACGTGAAAAGGCGAATACCCCCCCCCCCCCCCCCACGCACACAAACATAAAAAGAGTTCGCAAACACGCTAAACTGTTATTCGCCAAGTGCTTGAGTTGTGGGTGAGTGAAACTTTTATTTTCGCTGTATGTCCTCACTAGCTTCTTCTGCTTTGAGGAAAATTTGTAGACATATATTGCGAATCAATATCTCTGAGTAATTTTTTTGCAGCTAGAGCTATTATGAGAACAGAACACGGGTCACGCGCTGCGCCGTAGTTGTCCACCGCAGCCCGTAACCAGTTTCGAACGAAAAAAAAACTCGGTAAACAACAAAAAACAACAATGATCCAATGGGATTCCAACCCGGGTCCGCTGCGTGCTTTTTCAGTATTCTACCAGTTGAGCCTCGCTAGAGCTATGAACTCAGTAAATAGAAAAGAAAGCACGTATGGCACCATTAAACTTGACCGCAAATTTGCTGCGTGCCAGCCCAGTATTCTACCACTGAGCCACGCCAGTGCTTAGTTTGAACTGGTTTCTAACTGGCCTAACATCAAAGGAAGAGGCAGGCGTCACACAATGCGAATTGTGTAACGACTGGTTCGTCCAATGCTCCAACCCATAAAAGAACTTCTCGATCACCTGTTAACTAGTGGCGCATACCCACTTCACGCATATTTTTTTTTTTCATCATTGTAGGCCGCTGCATAAAAAGTTACACAAACGTTTCAACAAATTAGGTGTGTAGTGGGTGCACGCACGCTTCTCCAAAGAACGACGAAGGATAGCACAGTGAATGCTGGCCTACTACACAAAATTCATCATTATTTACTGCGCTGTGGGTACCCAGCAGTGTGCTTGTAGCATCCCAAAGAGTATTTAGAAAAAGCTCTGAGAGGCCGCTCTTCTAGCTTTCGCTGTGACTGCGTTGCTCGTTCCACACAGGCCTTGCGTTTTTTTTTTGACACGCTTAACACGCCAAGCGTCAAAGAAAAAGTAAAGCAGATGTGCATTGAAGTGCCTCCCACGTTCTCTCACAGTCTAGGAATAATAAACAGCTGCTTTAGTAGCTGTAACGAAGCGTATAGCCGTAAGCGCCCAGAGCATTACGGCGCTACAAGGCAGATGCCGCCTCCTTTTACCCTGAGCAATATGGCCGCCGTAATTGATTGATATGTGGGGTTTAACGTACCAAAAACACCTATTGATTGTGAGAGACGCCGTAGTGGAGGGCTCCAGAAATTTCGACCACCTGGGGTTCTTTAACGTGCACCCAAATCTGAGCACACGGGCCTACAACATTTCCGCCTCCATCGGAAATGCAGCCGCCGCAGCCGGGATTCAAACCCGCGACCTGCGGGTCAGCAGCCGAGTACCTTAGCCACTAGACCACCGCGGCGGGGCAATATGGCCGCCGTAGCTTCACTTCGATGCATGGGCGGGTATGCGGGACCACCACTCCAGAAGTTTGAGATAACCTCTCTGAGGGAGCTAACCGTACGTTGCGTAAAACACACCGGCGCCGCTGGGCTAGATGACGTCATTGAGGTGATGGTATCACGTGGGCTTTCTCGCTGGCCTTGACACTAGTTGCCTTTGCAGAAGCGATGACGTTCTGTCTGGACTCTCAGGTATAACAACGCTAGGCTCGTCGACAGTCTACATGGTGGAAGTGCAGCAGCCGCACTTGTAGTTCTATTCATAGTGCTAACAAAAAAGACCAAGAGGCAGGCCTTCGTAAAGAACATATATGCAGGACGGGCACTAGCAATCAACAGATTTTTCTTTGAAAGACAAAATGAAAATCCTGAAGACTGTCGTACACGAGCATATGCGCCCCGTCGCACTACGAGGTGCTTTCTTCTTCTGCAACTTCACGTGCTTCCATCTGACATGTGACAGATTTGCTTCCAAATACTCTGCGGAATAAAGTGACCAACGCAACACTGACACATTTTCTCTCTAACAGCAAACGCTTCCACAAATTCCTGCGTTGCCCGAACCTTGCCTTTGCTAAGCACACTGTAGCCAGCCCCTCCGCTGCTGAACCACAGGTCGTGGGATTGAATTCCGGCCGCGGCGGTCGCATTGCAGATGGAGGCAAAAATGATTGAGGCCCATTTTCTTACAACAAGGTGCACGCTCAAACACCCGAGGAAGTCGAAATTTCCAGAGCCCTCCACTACGTCGTCCATCATAATCTGTCATAAGTGGTAGTTGTGGATGCGAAACACACTCAAATATTATTATGATTATTAAACCACACTGTAGTTGTAAATAATTGGGTTGTTTGCGCTACGAATATGAACACAGTGACTCAAACCAACTAGCCCGCATCACCACCTCGTCAGCAGCCTGTTATGCCTGCGAGTCCGCAGCGAACGTCCATGCCTCGGAAAAAGGAAATCTGTGTCAAGGCCAGCCCGCGAGCACGCCTGACGCGAACAACTCAGCGGCGTAAACACATGACGGCGCCTTTCTGGCGCGCACGTGCAGTGAGTCACTCGAGCAGCCCGTCAAGCCAGCAACCGGCGCCTTCCTGTCTGACGGGTCTGACGCAATGCCTGGCGACGTCACTCGTACTTGGAAGCAGCCACCTGCAGTGCAGCCTCTCCAGATTCGATGAGAAAGAATGACGCGGCCCAGCGGCGACCCCCTTGGAGGAGTCTGACCTCACGACCAGCGGCGCTTCTGGTTGAACATTTGGTTTTTCAAAGAATCCACGCGGTGCATATAGCAGAAGCCCTGCGACGCGTCTCGAGCAGCAGACCTGTTGGAGAGCAGACATGTGTGTCGCAGTTGAGCAATGTGTTAGCAGTCCTATGTGAGAGCAGACATGTGTGTCAGAGAAGAGAGCTATGTGATAGAGAGTTGAGCTGTGTGTCAGAGAAGATAGCTATGTGATAGAGAGTTGAGCTGTGTGTCAGTAAAGAGAGCTATGTGATAGAGAGTTGAGCTATGTGTTAGCAGACCCATTTCGAGAGCAGACCTATGCGTTAGAGAGGAGAGCTCGGCTCTTCGAGTCTCTGAGCTGTCGGCCCCAGTGCCGACAGCTTAGAGACTTATTAAAAACCTATTTACTAACTGCTTGGTAAACAGATGTCCTAGCCCAAGGCCTCCACACTTCACCCGTCTGAACAAATTCGTGCGACTGCACCTTTCCCAGTTAGAACCCCACACAAATACTGCAAACACCCGATGTAATTTTTGCACATTGACCCGGGAACAGTACAGCACTTGCATCACATACCACAGCTTAGACACAAAAAACCAGTTGCATGCAGTAGCCTTAGCAATCATGGACAGATAGGTTGCATTCCACCTATTCGCTTTCTCTTTAATTTCTTTCGTTTGCTGTGTCCAATATTCATCAGTACTTTTCTATGACTCGAGCCGTACTCCGAGATATTTAACTGGCGTTCTTTTCCATTTAATGGCTGCAAAAAATTCTGGTGTTGAAGGCCAATATCCATGCCAGAAGCCGAGACATTTACCCCAGTTTATATGGCTTCCTGTAACTTCGGCGAAAGATTTAGAAACTCTGATTGATTCTTCAATACCTTCATAGGAAGTGCTACAAATCGCAACATCATCAGCGTATGCGAGTAGTTTGACCTCTGATGATTGTAGTCTAAGCCCACTAATGATGTCGTTCTGCAATATCGACCAACATAATGTTTCAATGTAGATGCAAAACAACAGCGGACTGACAAAGCAACCTTGACGCATTTAGTGCTCAATTTTAATGGAGGGGGCCCGAAGTCTTCTTGATTATTAGTCTTTTGCTACCATCTCGATTTGCCATGGCTACACCGTCCAGAATTACCTACAAGCATTAAAGTGTTACAATACTGCAAACAAAAGAGTGTGGGTGACACAATCATACGCTCTCTCTAGATCCAGCTGGAGTATGGCCACATGAGCTTGCTTATAACAGCGAATTCGACAACAGAACGCATTTTATGAAAAAGTGTTACTCTGAAACAACTTTTCATTCCACACGTTTGGTGTACACCGACGATGTATTTTATTCCTGACTGAAGTCTACCAGCCTGAATTTTCAATAATACTTTGTATTCTACGTTTTTCAGTGCAATTGGACTCTAAGCCGTGAGGTGCTTGAGCTTTTTGACCTCATCTGTCTTGGGAATCAAAACGGTACGAGATTCACCAAAACACGGTGGTAATTTTTCCTTATATGTCTAATTATAAACACCTGCGCGTATAGGAGCCAATGCCCTTTTAAAACACTTGTACCACTTGGCTCAAAGTTCATCTAGTCCCGGAGACTTGCCGGGACTTGTCTTATCAATCGCTCGTTCATCTATAGATGCAGATGTAGATAATTCTAAAGCGCTTTTTTACTTCCTCACTCACGTGTGGCATGCGTCCTAAATATTCTGCTTTGAATCTTTCAATGTTTACCGGTCTACACGCAAAAAGGTTCTCAAGATCCCTCGAAAAGACGCATCAAATGTTGCCGCTATCGGCTACTTCGTGACCATCCTTCTCTATTTTTTTAAATGTGATTCTGTCGAGCAGGAAGCCCTCATTTGCGCGCTTCTCTGCTTTTTAAGGTGTTGTCAGCCTTTGACCCACCACTTGCCACCGCCCGCTAAAACACAATGTTGCCATTCCTGGTTTTCGTGTCAACAAGCACCATGTTGGTTCTCTCGGCAAGGCGTTCCTGCTCCGTCGCACTGCACCAGCTGCATGTTGGCGCGGCTATGCAAGCTGTGGTGTGAGATGCGTTTGACTACACCTTAGACCTAGCTTCCGCTACGACACAATTCTCGCGCGAAGGGCACCTACAAGAACTTTGGAGTGTAAATGCCACGGTGTTGCGTGCCGCCATTGAAAACCATTTGGAGACTGTTCTGCTTCCCGACTTGCCCTGGCGATCAGAAACACTTGATTACGCAAGTGAAGCGACATTGCTTCTTCCCGTGTTTGCGAGGTGAGTACTCGTTGTATTGCTAGTGAATTCAGTGTATCGCTGCATATTTCGCGAAATTATTGACTTAGTCATGCGACGAAAAGCAGTTTGAGCAATGTAAAAATGACAACTTGCATAATAAAAACGGATCAGGTTTCGTTTGGCTATGCGAACAAAAGCTGTTTAACTTGGGTGTGCTTTTTTATCCTCGTCGTCAAAGCGCACTTCACCAATCGATTATTATTATTAGTTAAACGTATCGTCTTGCATGCATTCACTATCTGCGTTTCATGGGTTTTCGAAGCCGTCACCGCATTCATCGCGGGAAACGCCAGGACCGCAAACCACCAACACATGCTTGCGTTTGCGTCTTTCTTTGCTGCAGATGTTCGTTTTCCGTCATTTTCACCTCGGTCGCTGAAGGAGGGCATTTGGAGAGGTAGACAGACAAGCCAACGAGCCGACAAGGGCAGGTTTGGAAACATCCACACATGATTGTGGTTCACCAAGCCCATTGCTATTCAGGTGCACTGGGAACTCTGCAAGGAGAGGACAACACTAAATGCATTTGTCAAACGATGCGTTAGCCATGGAGTCAATGACAAGGCACCGGCAGCTGTCTGCAGTTATGCATATCACATTGAAATTAAAGCGCATCCTCCACTTGCCGGTCAATGCGTGTGACAACACAGTTTTCAGATGTGAACCATTATTAGACATTATTTATATTACGTATTCTCAAGAAAGACAAATAGTGAGAAGTAGAAATGAAATGAGTATGCAGCACTAAGAATATCCAGATAGTCATTAAAAGGCAGATGTGTGCGAAGCGTACGTGGTGGGCATTCTTCCGTAGTATTCTGGCAGTCACATTAGGTTGTTGTAAAACTGAAAACACTGGAGTGTGTCTTTTTCCTTAGAGCTGTTGTTGTGGCAAGCGGCTGCTAAAAAACAGTTATCTGCCATTTGTATGCCTGGTATCTAAATTGTTTAGGTAGGGGAGGGGGGAGTCAGGCTGATGATGATGATGATGATCAACTCGCACGTTACTTTACACTAGGTCAATCAAGGTCGTCAAGGCTAAAGATATAACCAAGTGTTTATTTTATGTTTATTTGATGTTCTGCGCGAGAAAACCGGTGAATTGTATTCTAGAGGCGTTGCGTTAGAGTGCCTCAATGCGTGCAGTGGAGGCGAACGGGTGCATCGAGGCACGTGAGATATGAGCGCTACCTGGCAGTTATCTTAGAAAACGAAGCACAAGGCGTGCGCGCCTGTCTCGGAGGCGATAAGGTTTATAAAGCAAGGTGACGGGTAGATGCCACCATCGTGTCATTTTGGGAAAGCGTTGGAAACACTTGCCTTTTCGTGCATAGCGTTGCATTTTCAGCGCAGCGTGATAAACGCTACGGCCCTTATAATTACTTATGTATGCCTTCTCTAGAATTACAGTGTATTAGAAGGGGAAGTGTGCCGTGTGCAGCACATTTCAATGGAGGCGAGGGGCCCCCCGCAGCGATGAAGCAGGCTGAGTACAGCTTGGAGACACTAGGGGACGCGGCGAGCCAGAGAAGCTCGTGCGTCAACACATGTTGCGCTGTACGTTCGGCTGTTAACGCGTGACCAGTTCCTCGTTGCCCATATTTTTTGCAATAAATAACTCCGCTCCTCGCCAGATTGTGCAGTACGTGAGTGAAAAAATTATGGTGGTGTTTGCGCTTGTAACTGGAATGAGAAAAAATGGCTGGGAGACGGTGGGACAAGCGTGACGGCTTTTGCTTTGTGCCAAATTCTAACAGTGGCTACCGCTCATGTAAAGAAGCGCACTCCTTATTTCGGGAGCCGTCGAAGCTTACCGCCGGAAATAATCGTCGTAGAACATCGAGAGACGTGATCGAGTCCTCGAGAAGAGCAGCGCTGTTTGTGAGCGACACTTCAAAGCAAGGTTCATACAGCAAATTTTCAAAACGACTATCGCTGGTAAGGTTATTGAGATCCCCAGACACTTGCCACTCTTATCAAAAGATGTCATTCCTACAATTTTCCCTGATGCTTCCAAGTACCTTTCAAAGTCCCTGCCGAAAAAACAGAAGGATCCAACCTTGACGATGAGATTCTCCTCATACCGAAGTGAAGACGTGAAAGCAACACGTTGTCAGAAGTTGAGTCGAACGACCTTGATCAAGGCAGTTCAGTCGATGATGTTCCTGAACAGGAATGCCAAAGAATGTCGAATGATGTTGGCCGAGATGGTGCCGCTGATAAAGCTCGTGACCAACAATTTCAATGGCTGTCATTTTTAAAGCTCACAATTCCAAATGAGTGGTCGGAAATGTTCCTGCGTTGTGTTGGGGACTTATTTCTGTATGCTGACTTGTAAGCCGGCGCTGTTGAACATAGCAAGGTAGTATGAAAAAAAAACATTCAGATTAAGAAGCAAGCTGCTGAAAGTGCTGCAATCACCGCAATTCTCATAAGAAGAAGAGGCGCCAAGAAGAACTCGTAGCACGACAATAGTCAGGGTTGTGAGCAAATAGGCTTTGTGTCCCGGCGATGTGAGCAAATAGGCTTTGTGACAGCTGCACTACATCATATTTTCTTGTAACACAATGATTGGGGGAAGGGTAGTTTGTGATTTGATGTATTGCAGGAGGTTTGCCTTTTTTCGGCAGAACCCCCTGCAGTTCCATTGCCATACGCAAAGTTCAGTGTGGTTAGAAGGAGCCATTTTCTCTGGGTTGATTTGGCCTCGGTTGAGCAAGCTTTGGATGATTAGCGTGTACAGTGTCGATTCACTGCGTGACTCTATCTAGGGTTTGTTGCATCGGTAACGTGGCTTGTTGTATTGAGACCGCAGATTCATGTAGCTTCTGCAAGGGAGCTGTGGAGAAGGTAATAAAATTGTCTAGTTTTCCCTCGAGTTTAGGCTACTTTTTTAACTTTGTCAGCCTTTTCTAGTTTCGCTTTGACTTGGTCTAATCGCTCATCGAATCACAATGTGCGAGTCGAGACTTTTCTTTTTTGCGCAGGTGGTTTGCGAGCTGTCTAGTTATATGGGTGGTTGAGAGAGGAGCTGGTGGTGATGAGATAAGTGTAGGGGTGAAAGATTAGGCGGAAAGTTGTGGGGAGGTAGATTAGTGTTTGTTTATATATAAATATCCTGGTAGAAATCTACAGGGGATCAACTGCTACCATAGTGCTTCATAAAGAGAGCAACAGAATAGCAATCAAGAAGGGTGTAAGGCAGAAGGACACTATCTCCCCAATGCTATTTACCGTGTGCTTACAGGAGATTTTCAGAAGCCTAGAATGGGAACAGTTAGGGATAAGAGTTAATGGAGAGTACCTTAGTAACCTGCGCTTCGCCGATGACATTGCATTGCTGAGTAACTCAGGGGACGAATTGCAACTTATGATTACAGAGTTAGACAAGGAGAGCAGAAACGTGGGTCTTAAAATGAATCTGCAGGAAAAGAAAGTAATGTACAACAACCTCGGAAAAGAGCAGCGCTTCGACGTAGGTAATAGTGCACTTCAAGTTGTAAAAGACTATGACTACTTAGGGCAGGTAATAACCGTAGAGCCGAACAACGAAATTTAAGTAACTAGAAGAATAAGAATGGGGTGGAGCACATTTGGCAAGCACTCTCAAATTATGACAGGTATATTGCCACTATCCCTCAAGAGAAAGGTATATAACAGCTGTATCTTGCCGGTACTTAGTTACGGAGCAGAAACCTGGAGACTTACAAAGAGGGTTCAGCTTAAATTGAGGACGACGCAGCGAGCAATGGAAAGCAAAATGGTAGGTGTAACCTTAAGAGACAAGAAGAGAGCAGAGTGGATTAGGGAACAAACGGGGGTTAAGGATATCATAGCTGAAATCAAGAAAAAGTGGACATGGGCCGGGCATGTAGCGTGTAGACAGGATAACCGCTGGTCGTTAAGGGTAACTAACTAAATTCTCAGAGAAGGCAAGCAGGTTAGGGGGAGACAGAAGGTTAGGTGGGCAGATGAGATTAAGAAGTTAGTGGGTATAAACTGGCAGCAGCAAGCACAGGAACGGGTTAACTGGCGGAGCATGGGAGAGGCCTTTGTCCTGCAGTGGACGTAGTCAGGCTGATGATGATGATGATGATGATGATGATGATGATGATGATGATGATGATGATAATGATGAAAATGATGAGAATGATGATGATGGTGGTGGTTGCTTGAAGGACTGAAGCTCTAGGTGTGGTTTTACATTTTCTGCCCTCAACTGAGCCATCTCATCCTGCAATAGTTTGAGCTGCTTTAGAAAGGAGCTTTCAGGGGAGGCTACATCAGCCCAGCTCACCTCGTGTCCAGGGCCAGCCAGAGGGCTGGGGTCTTGATGAATGTTTTTGTGGCGGCTTCGGCGGCGGCTGCGGCTTTTTCGGCTTTGCCATCTTGTGATACTGGGTAAGCGTCCTCTAAGGGCGTTCTTGAAAGATGTGCTTGGGTCGAGAAATGGAGCTGCATCTCGCTGGAAAGTTGAGGGTGCGTGCTTTGGTTTGGGCTTGTAGAGCTTTGGGCACTGGGGCGAGCCGGTGGAGTGGTCACTGTTGCACACCACACACTTCGGTTCACATTCGTGACCAAGGAGTGAGTTCGGAATGCCACATATTGGACATAAAGGCTGAGGGGTGCCTTGGCATACGTCTGGTCTGTGGCCAAGTTTGCGGCAGAGATTACAGGCTTCAGTCTTATGACGATAGGGTACGCATCTGGTGATGCCACCCTGATAACTTATGTAGAAACACGCGCGTACCTCTGAAGGGGACCAAGATGGACGTTGTGGAGCCCATGCCACGTCCGGTCAGGATGAGACCTAGTCTGTCATAGTCCAATAGATTTGACAAGATGGTATCGGATGTGTGTTCCATAGGAATATTACGGATGACCCCACGGCAGGTATTCAATGAATCGGTAATGTGGGGGACACCTTCAAAGCTGCGCTCGTCCATCTTCATGAATATGATACGGTGGTATGCTTCGGTGCGTTCCGAGTTCGGTGTGCTTATGAGCAGAATGTTGCTTACAGAGTTGATGCGGTATTGGTCATGTAGGGAGCTTGTGAGCACTGCCGCTTTTAGGACGGAGTGTATGAGCTTCGGAAGTAGAGCGTCAGCACAGCTGAGGTCTCCACGTATTCGCAGGACTATTTTGTAGTCGTCCACTGGAAGTGGAGGGGGTCTGGGGGCACTGCGACGAGTCGATGGGTGAGCTTTCTTTGACTCTTCTTGCGAAGTGTTGAGGGCAGGTGTCGATTTCTTTGGGGATGAAGTGGGTTTTCTGGCCCTGGCATACACTGGACGCCAGCTGCCTTCATCATCGTCGAGAGCTTCGGGGGAGGGAAGCTCCTCTCCATCTGCTTCGTGGATGACCATGTTTGTAGGCCTATCTGGTAGGCCCACAGAGGTAGTCGGACGCTGCAAAAAAGCCAATCTTCATGGCCGCAAAATGCGAAGCACTCACCTAAAATCACTTCAAATTATGTGGTCGATTCCGTAGAAAGCTTCACATTCGTTCAAGTTGCCATTGAATGAATTAAGCAGTCAGAAACAGGAGTTTCGCAGGAGTACTTGCGAAACGTGGCCGCTCCCGGTGGCGTCTATGGCGCGTCTCCCGCGCAAAAGGCGCTCATCGGCGTCTGCCATGCGCAATCCTCATCCCACAATATGACGTCAGATGCAGAATTGAAAGCTGATTGCGGGTGGCAAAGACGCTGACGGGTGTCCCAATTGCACGCACTTTGAAGTACCGACGAGTTCCGCGTTCCTCGATAAGCAAAGCAGTAATCATGCTGACGCCACCTAGTTAGTGCGTGTGGACGCCGGTGGTTTCGCATTTTCGTTTTAAAGCGAGCGTTTCATGACTCTTTTAAGACCCCGTAGTGGGTTTATTGCAAATTCGAAAACTGTTCATGCATTAAGTGTTTGAAATACGCACTAGGAACAGCATCTTGCTGTAGCGTTCAACTCCTGAAGGCGAAGCTTTAGGGTCACCCAAGTTTTACTGATACACTTTGAAGCCAACAACATCGGAATTTAGCGAGACAGGAAGAAGTTAGGAGAAAACAAACGCGCGAGAAGGAGGCTCATTCAGGGCACTGAGCTCGCGAGGTCAAAGGTTCGAAACGACGCCGCTTTTTCTTTTTATTTTTTTTGCTTTTAATAAAAATGTTGACTTTCAAACAGTTCAGAAAAGGCGAGGTGAGCTACGAGTCATGTGACGTTTAGAGATGGTAGGCTTTGAGGTGGTATTCTACAGTGCTAAGAAAGTGCATCAGAACCCCTCACTTGGAGATAGCGTCGCAGCCTAGCATGCGATGAGAAAATTCGATTTGAACGCAGATGACAGACTATTCCCAATCGTATATTTAGTTGAAACGCGTGATAAAGGAATCGTTATATTATTTATGGACCTTCTCCCCGAAGGGAATCACGATGGGATGCGAAGCAGCAGTAGTGCGCACGGCGATGACCCGGTTGAAACGAACATCGACACAACTAATATTTGCTTGAGTAAACCTTCGTTCGAAAAGCAATGACACGCGAGGTGGTTTGGGTTTCGTGTGAGCTTCATCGCCGATAAAGACTGTTCGTTCAATGTGCGATCGAACGTTGCGAGCAGTAGAGAGGGTGAAGCGAAAGAGTTGATACGCACCGAGCGCGAAGGGTTGAGAGAGAGTGTCAACGCGCACGCACTGCGAGGAAAGGCTTGACATACTTGGCACCGCGCCAACCCCTGCGGATAGGGGAGTGCAGTGTGGAAGGGGGTACATCATTACACAGGCTAGTCAAAGAGGTGCTTCGCATCTAAAAGAGGTTTTGGGTGCTGCTCTGCTGGTGACCAGCTGCCGGTAATGCACTTCCTTCCCTGGGCCAGATTACTCACCCTGGAGCAATACTTAGCCGCTACCTTCTTTACGAAAATACCAATTACTTCTTGACTCTCAGTCCCTATCAGCAGCGAAGCAACTGTTTAAGGCGGTGGTCAGTCCTGCGACGCCACGGAAGGGGCCAAGAATCTCTGGGTTTGGACAGGGCGCCATTGGAGTCTGAACGTAGCTACGTTCAACGTTACGACGCTATCTAGTGAGGCTTGTCTAGCTGTGCTATTTGAGGCATTTGGGGGGTGTCAAATGGGATCTAATATGGCTCAGCACAGTTACAAAGGCCAGTGTGGGTTATACAGTGCTGAAGAACGCACATGTCTTATACCATAGATTATTTGACGGAAATGATTCAGGGGTGGGGTTTCTTATGCACAAGATTATTCCTGTCAACATAGAGGAATACTATAGCACCAGTGAGAGGGTGGCAAATATCATAATTATTTTATCAAGAGGTTTATCAAGCGCCAACATCGAGCTATGATGATAATTTGGTTGAACGCTTCTATGAAGACGCAGAGTCAGACAACGATCAGCTAAAGACCCAGTATACTACTTTGATAGGCAACTTTTTTTTATTTTTTTATTTTTCACGTACTGCAGCCACAATGAGGCTATTGCAGGAGTGGAAAAAAACAAAAACCGGAACCAATCAACATTCATGAGCAGGCCTCCAAAAATTCTTGAAGTGATTGCGAACGAACACTTCCAGGCTGCATATTCCAGGCTTCTATAGTTGAAGGGAAGACGCTGCATTTCAACATGCCAATGTGGGTGAAAAAGTCTTGGCAGATTCCACGCACAGTGTGAATTGATGATATGCAATGTACCAAAAAAGGAAGGTTGATAGGTCACTCTAAAATCAGCACAACGTTACAGGGCGGACGTAAAATATGCCGCAGATGACTTCCTTCTCATGATTAAAATGCTTGGACGGGTCATTTACCTTCGTCATCTGTTCACATATGTGGAGCTAGTGAAACGGCAGTGAGCCCGCTACGAGCGTGGTAGGTTGTCATGTTTTTACATAACACGCGTGTCAGTATTATATGTTTGCACCTATCAATAACTTCGTCATCCATTGACGTCACATAACTCCAATTTTGGTATACGTGGAGCTAGCAAAACGGCTCGAGCGCATCCTGAAGGGCCCAATATCCTCCAATGTAGCGTTGGCGCGCGCGCATGCTGGGCACAGCGACGCTACGCTAGCGAAACGCCAGCAGTCTATATATATTCTGACGCCAGGCACGACCTGCGCGACCAGCGTCTGTCAGCACGGCCCGACGGCAACTGGTGAAAATGCGACATGCTGCATTTCGCGCTGATGTGTTACCCACGCAAAACTGCGTCTTTCTCTTTTCGTGGCAGAGGGACGCTGGACGCGCTGCAACGCGCATGCGTCAAAGCAATGCAGCGCGGCGTGTGCCTGTAAGGCAGGACCAGCACCTGCCGTGGAAACTCCCGCGTGACGCGACGAAATGAACGCCAGCGAGCATGCGCACCGCGTCACGTCGAAATGTATTGGCACCGTCACTGTGCAATATAGTCATGTTCGCACATGACACGCATATCATAATTATCATGCTTGCACCCGTCACATACCTTCGTCATTCATTGGCGTCACGTAATACCAAATTTGGCATATGCGCAGCTAGTGAAACAGCCGTAAGCGCATCATCAATGTGGCAAGTAGTCATGTTGTTACATAACACGCATGTCGTGATTATCATACTTGGATGTGTCACTTACCTACGTCGTTCATTCAATAGATAGATATTTGGGGTTTAACGTCCCAAAACCACCATATGAATATGAGAGACGCCGTAGTGGAGGGCTCCGGAAATTTCGACCACCTGGGGTTCTTTAACGTGCGCCCAAATCTGAAAACACGGGCCTACAACATTTCCGCCTCCATCGGAAATGCAGCCGCCGCAGCCGGGATTTGAACCCGCGACCTGCAGGTGAGCAGCCGAGTACCTTAGCCACTAGACCACCGCGGCGGGGCACGTTGTCCATTCGCGTCACGTAATACCAAATTTGGTACATATGAAGCTAGCGGAACGGCCGCGAGCACATCAAGAGCGTGGCACGTAGTCATGCTCTTGATAACACGCATCTCATGATTATCATGTTTGCACTAGCCATATACTTCCATCATGCATTCACGTCTCGTGACACCAAATTCGGTTTATGTGAGGCTAGTGAAATGAATGTGACGTTGCAATAAGCGTGGTGTGTTGTGATGGCTCATGACTTACCTGACATGCATGTCATGAATTCCATGTTTGTGTTTCTCACTTGTGTTCGCCATGCAGTCATGTCATAATATGCCAATTTCGCAACATGTCAGGTGAACGAAACCACCGCAAGAGCTCTAGGACCATGAAATGTAAATCGTGACATTCATGACATACATGTCATGATATTCATGTCATGACTAGTCAGTTATGCTCGTCATGCAGTCATGTCATGCAATACTAAATTCGCCAATGATACCATTACCAAAACGGCACGAGAGATAAAAGTCGTAAGCGGCTAGATAGATAGATAGATAGATAGATAGATAGATAGATAGATAGATAGATAGATAGATAGATAGATAGATAGATAGATAGATAGATAGATAGATAGATAGATAGATAGATAGATAGATAGATAGATAGATAGATACGCTCAAAGTCGTCCGAAGTTCGCTAAGAAATGCTTCGCATTTAAAAGTTGAAATGTTAAGGTCATGTTCACTCTTCGTAGACAATGTACTGGAAAATTTGAGATATGATTCTAGAGTGCTTAAGCGAAAAGAATGGATTAAGCAGTGCAAAAATTTTAGGCATTCAACAAGGCGACGCTTCACAAGTGAAGTGACAGCTAGCTGTGAAAGAAAATTTGTTGTAGAAAAATGCCTGTCATATGTCTTGCATATAAAGCGCACAGCTTTTTTTAACATATTCAAGTTTGTTGATGTCACATTTCTCATGGGGGTTCCAAACCACACTACCATATTCAAAGCAAGTGAAAAAGAATGCTAACATCATCTTAATACATAAGAAAGGAGATGACAAGACTTGAAGAACAACAGGCCGATCAGCTTGCTCTCCGTAGTATACAAGCTATTTACAAAGGTAATTGCTAACAGAGTAAAGGAAACATTAGAATTCAATCAGCTAAAGGAACAAGCAGAATTCGGAACAGGCTACTCAACAATCGACCACATTCATACTATCAATCAGGTAATAGATAAATGCTTAGAATATAGTTAACCACTATACATAGCCTTCATTGATTAAGGGAAGGCGTTTGATTCAGTATAAATATCAGCAGTCATGCAGACACTGCGAATCGGAGCGTCGATGAAGCATGTATAAACCTCCTGGAAGAATTATACAGGGGATAAACTGCTACCGTAGTGCTTCATAATGAAAGCAACAGAATACCAACCAAGAAGGGTGTAAGGCAGGGGGACACGATCTCCCCAATACTATTTACCACGCGCTTACAGGAGGTTTTCAGAAGTCTAGAATGGGAGCAGTTAGAGATAAGAGTTAATGGAGAGTACCTTAGTAACCTGCGCATCGTCGATGACACTCAATTGCTCAGTAACTCAGGGGACGAATAGCAACTCATGATTACGGAGTTAGACAAGGAGAGCAGAAATGTGGGTCTTAAAATTAATCTGCAGAAAACGAAAGTAATGTACAAAAACCTCGTAAGGGAGCAGCGCTTTCGAGATAGGTACTAGTGCACTTCAAGTTGTAAAAGAGTATGTCTACTTAGGGCAAGTAATAACCAGTGGAGCCGAACCACGAGATTGAAGTAACTAGAAGAATAAGAATAGGGTGGAGCACATTTGGCAAGCACTCTCAAATTATGACAGGTAGATTGCCACTATCCCTCAAGAGGAAGGTATATAACAGCTGTATCATGCCGGTACTTAGCTATGGAGCAGAAACCTGGAGACTTACAAAGAGGGTTCAGCTTAAATTGAGGACGATGCAGCGAGCAATGGAAGGAAAAGTGGTAGGTGTAACGTTAAGAGACAGGAAGAGAGCAGAGTTATTAGGGAAGCAACGGTGGTTAAAGATATCATAGTTGAAATCAAGAAGAGGAAATGGACATGGACCGGGCATGTTGCGCGTAGACAGGATAACCGCCGGTCATTAAGCGTAACTGACTGGATTCCCAGAAAAGCCAAGCGGGTAAGGTGGAGACAGAAAGTTAGGTGGGCAGATGAGATTAAGAAGTTTGCGGGTATGAATTGGCAGGTGCAAGCACTGGACCGAGTTAGCTGGCGGAACATGGGAGAGGCCTTTTTCCTAGCAGTGGACGTAGTCAGGCTGATGATGATGATGATTGGCTTACCATAAAAGGCAAGCGCATCCTATTACAAAAACCAGCACCACTGGGTTCCAGCGTCTAGTGCCATGCCTGATCATGGGCCTAGTACGGCGCTGGTACCAGCGCCTCCCAGTGCAGGTACTGGGACGCTGAAGCGGCAGTGTCGCAGTACTCTGCGTAAAAAGGCTTCACATGGTTAGAAGGGGGTGTCCATTCGCCATAAATAAACAAATATATAAGTAAAATATCGCACATTTACATTGACGCTTCTCTATTTATACAGCAAACTCATGGAACATATTATTTCCAACCATCTGGTCGACTTTTTAAATTCCCGCAACATTTTAGCCCCCTTCCAGCACGGTTTCGGTATGGGCTTATCTACTACCACTCAACTCGTTTCTATTGTGCATACGTTTTCTTCAGTTCTCGACAAGTCCGGCCAAGTTGACGCAGTATTTTTAGATCTAAGCAAAGGATCCGACAGGGTTTCGCATTCAGGTCTTCTCTATAAATTTAATACACCTAATGTCCCGCATCTCTAATAAAGTGAATTCCCTCATATCTTGAACATAGAAAACAATTTGTTGATGTCGGTGGTCACGTTTCAGAAATTGGATCAGTTAACTTCCGAGTGCCTCAGGGAAGTGTCCTGGGGCCTTTATTTATTTCTGGTATATGTAAACGACATAAACTCTTGTGTGTACAAAAGCATTGGTATTCGTTTATTTGAGGACGGCTGTCTTTTGTTCAGAGCTGTTGAATCAGCTAATGATCAAATTACCCTCAATTCAATATATGAGTTCAATATCTAACTGGTGCGACATTCGGTGATTGATGCTATACCACACTAAAACGGTGTACATGCACATAACTATTAAAAATGTCCTCTTATGTTCAATTACTCTGTTAAGGGAGTTCAAAATTTGCAGACCAATAGCTTTAATTATCTCGGGTTAACATTTACAAATAATCTAACCTGGTCAATGCATATCGACAAAATCTGTGCATCAAATCGGTGCCAGCTCGGCATCTTACGGCACAAACTAAAAATATCCCTCTGCCATGTTAAACTTCTTGCACATAACACGCTAATCAGGCCTCGTCTTAAATACGCGTGTATTGTTTGAGAACCGTACATTAAAAAAGACATTAACAAACTTGAACAAATTCAGAAGCTGGCTGTACATCTCATATATAATCTTTACCGCCGGCATAACTCGCCTACCTCTTTAATGCAAACAAACAACATTATGACCTTGCCGAACCGCCGAAAAATAACAAGACTAAACTTTCTTTATCAGCTTTGGAACCGTAAATTGCACTCGACCCCGCTCCCTATCTAAACCTTATGTCCTATAGACCCACCAGAAACTTTCACCCTTGTAAATTTACCTCGATTTTTGCACGCATCAACAATTTCAAACATTCCTTTTTCCCACGCATCGTAGGTGTTGGGAATGCCTTACCATCTGATACCTTCTTATCAAACATTGTTCCTCAGTTGTTCAATCAGCTCGTAGAATAAATTTGCAATAATGCCTTTATCTTGTGATTGCTTTTTATATATCTAGTTATGTAATAGTCTGAGCTACGCTACTGTGTATGATCATTGCTGCCTTGCTTCGCTGTATTTGTTCATTACCTTCTTACTGTGCCATATGTCTGAAATATGCACTGATTAGTCCTCTCCTGTTCTCTGGTGCATTCTTCGATTGTTCATTGCTTATTTCTTTTTGCTCTCAATTTGTATTTCTTTTTCCCTCTTTTTTATCTTGTTTATAACTGGTTTTTTATCATTGTTATACCGACAAACCACTCCTGCTTGGGCCGCTGAATGCTTGCAGTATTGTATAAGTAAAAAATTTTAAAAAAATCAAAAAATGAAAAAAAAATAAAACGCGTTCTGATGGGAATTGAACTGCCAAAGTACCGGCTAATTGCGGCCGGCAGCTTTCGGTGACAGCCTGCGTATGAAAGCGCGACGTTCGATCGTCAGCCCTCCTTGTGCGAACATCGACACTAGACCAAAATTATTGATTTAGGTTAATGGATGTCTAAACTATACTTTACAGTTATTCTCACACTTTAAAGTCGTGTGTACACGAAGCAAGAAGCGCCGGTAACCAACACGGCCGGCACGACAGTGGCACGACAGTGCTCGCTGGGCCGGGCACTGGGTATACAAGACCGCTTTCGACGCGGTGAGTTGGGATGGTTGAATATTCTGCATTTGAGCTTCGGAACATTTATAACTGTAACCTGAAGTAAGTAGAAGGATAAGCATAGCCAGACATACATTTATGCAGTGTGACAGAATCGAACGACAGCTTTTTTTTTTTTCTCGCCTCCGCTGGGAAACCTTGCCAAGCAATCGAGAGAGCTTATTTACGTTTCGTCAACTTTGCGGCAAAAACAACTTCCTGATTCTGTTAAGAGTGGCGTGCAGCTCTAGCGTTGCAACTGCACTGCAACTTGCAATCGTTACAGCAGTACACGGATGATGGGAATATGGTCGGTATACGAGGGGGGAATAGGCGAAAAATGCACATTATAATTGCTGCGATACGTACGTGCGCCGCAAAAATTACGTATGCTCGATATCTGTTAAGGTAGCATCTCTCCGTGCCCTCGAATCAAGCGTTTTATATTCAACGACACCGAAACATACCACGGCACACGCTACAATAACGTGCACGCTGCGCTGGTAGAAGCAGTGCGTGCTCCAGTATTCACCAGCGCTTGCTAGTGAAAATGCCAGCGCTTCCAGCGCTTCGCAGTGCGCACCTGCATGACAGCGGTTAGGCCAGTGCCTCTACCGGTGCGACAAAGCTTTTTCCCAGTGCGCCCAGCGAAGTGCCAGTGATTACAAGCGTGTACTAGTGTCTCCAGCGTGAACCAGTGCCAAAAAACGTACTGGCATCACGCTGTTTTTGCAATAGGGCACAAAGCAGACACAGAAAGTTGGGTGGGCCGACGAGATTAAAACGTTCGCAGGCATAACGTGGCAGCACAAAGCACAAGACTAGGCTTATTAGGGGATCATGGGAGAGGCTCTTGCCCTGCAGTGAGCGTGGTCAGGCTGATGATGGTATAACGCTGAACGCCGCTGCCCGACTATGGAAAAACCCGACGTGCGTCATGTCGACGCTGTCGGCCGGCTGCAATATTTCGCTGGGCGAGCTATGCGGTATTGTGAAGTATGTGTTGAACACGGAGATACGACCAGGCGATGCCGAGCTAATAAATGTCAATGAATTTGTTATACCGCTTTCGCGCGGGCACCCATGAACACCATTAAACTCCCTCGTTCTTACGAAAAGTGTGATGAGGTCCGGCCATCCTTACGGCCACCCTTACGCAAACGAAGGTAAACGGAGCATTTCGCAAAAAAAGTTCCGCGATCGCTCTTTGCAGTGGAACGAGGTACTTTCGTCCCCAGTAGCCCAGTAGTCTGCAGCACAGCAAAAAAATTCGAGCAATAATTTTTATATTGAAAATAATTATATAATTTTGCGTTATTAAACGATCGTTCGTTGCAGTACTTATTGGAAACATGTGTTTCTTGACGTATATATGCCGGTCAAAGTGCAGCTCCTGTCCACACTGATGTCCAGTAGCGTAGCAAAGGAGAAAGGGGTTCAAACCACCCTGGAAATTTTTCGCTCCCACCTCCCCCTACCTCTCTGCCACTTACCCACCTTTCTTTTCGTTCCTTCGCTCTGACATGGTTTAGAAACTAAGCGGAGCTATCACAATATAATTCGTGGCTGCTTCTACATTGAATAATGTCTGCATACGAAAAAATGTGTCACGGTGTTGGTCAAGGCTTTGAAACTCTGAGATTTTAGGCAGAAATCTCGGCCACTAACGTTTTCAGCTGGCTCGGCGACGGGAATATTGCTGCAGCTCTGGTAATACTTGTACCCACTACAAATATTTTCCCTACAATTATTTTCACTAGGCAGAGGCTAATTTGAATGATAAAAGCCAGATATAGTTTGGTCTGATTGGCCACGTTCAAGCAGGTTACAAAGTGACTCTTCGAACGTGTGTTAAGATATACTCAAGCCAGAGACTAACATTTCTATTGGACCTTCGCACGTTCTGCTAACTAAGCACACACACACACACACACACGCACACACACACACGCACACACACACACACACACACACACACAAACGCACACACACACACACGCACACACACACAACACGCACACACACACACACCACACCGCACACACCACACCAACACACACACAAACGCACGCCCACACACACACGCACACACACACCACCGGCACACACACACACACACACACACGCACACACACACACACTCAGCACACAACACACACCACCACGCACGCACACACCACACACACTGCACGCACACACACACACACACGCAACACACACACACACACACACACAAAAAACGCACGCACAAACACACCGCACAAACACAACACGCGCCACACACACCACACACCCACAAACACACCACGCACACACACACCACACACAGACGCACACACACACACACACACACACGCACACAAACACACACGCACACACACACACACACACGCACACACACACACACACGCACACCCCACACCACACACAAACGCACGCACACACAAACACGCACAAACACACACACGCGCACACACACACACACACACACTCACACAACACACACACGCACGCACACACACACACACACACACACACACACACACACACACGCACGCACACACACACACACACACACACACACACACACACACGCACACACACACACGCGCGCTCGCGCGCGTGCGCGGCAGATGTTTGTTTCATCCAGCGAACTGCGCTTGTAAGTAAATTGTTATGCTCGCCATCATTATTGAAGTCTTTCAGCCATTGTGAACTGCACGAAAATATTTCGATGCATTCCAAGCAAGGATGTGCAGTGAAGACTGGTTGCTTTCCTGTCAGCAAAACGTGAACAAGGGGTCTCAGGACCAGTTCGCGCAAAGAAAACGCACGAGCCGAAAAATGCCATTGTGAGCTCTTCTCTATCCAAGGCTTTCGAGGCAAACAAGGAGGCAGCTGGGATACTTTTGAGGTCACCGTGAATCTGGAAAGACCGTAATAAGCGTGGTATTTGCAGTTTGGGCTGGAAGCTAAAATCGAACCGGTGGTGGCTGCACCTTGTGAGGAGAAGCGTAGTCCCGCAATTCGCAGCTAAGCCTCAGCTTCTATCAAACAACGAGGGATTGAATGTGAAGCCCTGGCGGGAGCCTGCCTCAGCGCCTAGACGACGAGGGATTAGTCTACCACTCATCCTTCCCAATTTCTCCACAGGATCGGCTGGGTGGAGTGGCATGTTTTGACGATAAGCTGGCTGCCTACACCATTGTTATACTTGAGTGCAGTCAGGCAAGTTTGGCACGTGTACCGGGAGCCGGGTTTTAGAACCTCACCCAACTGCCAGAAGAGTTCTTGGAAACCAAGGTTATCTAAGATCATAGGACGTGCGCTAAATCTTGGTGACGTGTGCGAAACGTCGGTGCAGTGCGTTTGTGACCATATTTTGGCATCGTGTAGACTGTGCCTTCTCCACGTGCATTGTGTGTCGTGGGTGGAGCTCCTAGACCATCGAGCACCGTATCGGCTGAAGCCACGAACAATGCACCCAGGGTTGGCAACGTGGTGCTATATAAGCGGAAGACTAATGTTTATTTAGGTTCTATAGTTCAACAGTTCTCTTTTACAGTTCTTGACTACTTGTTCTACTTAATCACCTCCTTTCAAACTATCAGGTACTGTCCATGTAAATAAATTGTTGTCATTCTTACGAGCGCCTCATCTGACTTGTTGGACAACAATTCCTACGACAGAGGCCCGCTACCAAACTGAGACCCGCAGGACCCGGAGCCGCAACATGATGTAGAATATATTGATACATATCTTTACTGTGCCCTAGATGCTAAAGGCACCCCGAAGTGTTGTCTAGTGAAAGCGTTCAACGCAGGCAAACGTACAGGCCAATCACAACCTTAGAAAGGCCTACTGAAATACTCGTGTAACTTAAGCTGATAAATAAAAAGATGGTGGTGATAATTCTAAACCAGCATAATGAGAAATGTAGTGTTGGTAGTTGTATTGAGCTCAAGTTTAATTGTTCAGCAGCGTGGAAAACAGGGCAAAAATAAGGTATATAAAGCTGAAAATTATACAATGAATTGAAATGATTCATATTGATTCACTTCATTTGTTTGTCTCTTTATATTGACATGACCAGAAGGGCACATCAAGTGGTTTCTGCAACTGGCAACCTAATGTGCCACAATAAATGCACAGAATAAAAAAAGTATAAGTGGACATATTATATTCCAAAATTAAGAACAATATACATAGCAACTATAATTTTTTTTACAAAAAATGAAATAAAATTTGTGCAAGCAATGTTTGCCGCAGCAAACGGACACATGACATAGCGGAATACTGTTGATCATCTTTTTTTTTTGACGGCACTTATATGGACACTCTTCGCTGGATTTCGTTGCCAGCGTCGATGTCATGCAGTGTATATGTATACGTAGAGATATATAGGAAAACGCAAGAAAGAAAAAAAAAATCTCAGAAGGAAGACTCCAGCGTGCGGAATCGAACGTTGAAATTCTGCGTCCTGAATGTGAGGATTTAACCATTGAGCCACCGAGAGGTACTTCCTTCAACGTTCAAACGGCAAGCTATTCATATTCGCCACTTACCGCTATTGGCAGGCATCTGGGGGGGGGGGGGGCTATCGTGTTTTCAGCGTTATCAGCAAGATGGCGTAGTGAGCACGTGGCGGCTCTCATCTCTCACGCGTACTTTGGCCCGCACGGAGAATAAGGGGGTGTACGCTCGATCGCGCGCCCTTATCTTGCAGTGGGGAGAATTGCACGTCTTGGCTAGCCTTTGAGTTTCGTCGAAACGATTCTGTTGTAGTTACCGGGTGCACAAAGGTCGGTGCAACCGTTGCACAGCCTGCGTTTGCGAAAAAGACACAGCGAAGTAACAACTGAGACGCTTATTCGCGTTAATTTCTACCGGTCAGTACATTTTTTGCGTCTTTAGTGTGCGAGAAATGCGGGGCATGTTTGGATCTGTTTGCCATTCTGCGCGTGACCTTCGAATTTATTGTTATCGCGTCCATTGCTTCGCCTTTGTGGCAAAGCTGTGACTTTTTTTTTTCAATTGACATGAAGAATATTCTAAACTTTACATGTCGCATTGTATGCTATATATGATATACCAAATTTACGATACTTGTTACATTCAAATTTGGCTTATCGCATAGCGGTACACGCCTTCTCTATCTGCGAACCACGTTTGAAAGTGGAAGGTCCTACCGAAAAGCACGTAGGCAACATGAGAGAAGGGAATCACTCTGCCACTGTGTGAAAGTGATTTTAAGCAATATACCTCAATTAGTTGGATTTTCGTCCTTTGAGCTGGACGAAAAGTAGCGCATGGCGATTTTACCCAGACCATTTTTTACTACTTGCCGTGGTGGTCCAGTAGCTATGGTGCTCCTTTGCAGGTCATGAAATCAAATCCCTGTCGTGTTTTCAATGTAGGCGAAAATGCTCGAGGCCAGGGCACTTTGATTTAGGGGCACGTTAAAGACCCAAAGTGGTAAAATTTTCAGAGCACCCCACTACGGCATCTCTCATAATCATATTGTGCTTCTGATTATCGTCTCTCATGATCACCTTGTCGCCCACAGAAGATCACATTGTCTATGATAGAGATCAGTTTTTCTGTTTAATTGTTTTTGTGCTTGCGCTGATCACTGCATTTTTTTAGCGATTGACTCGCCTTTGAGTGCTTCTAGAAAACTTGTCGCGTATAGAGCAGTAGTCTTGTGGCAGTCACAATCGTTGTGGCTTCTGAATTTTTCGAGCGCGTTCTTCTCACGTGTGCACGGAGAAAGGACCAAGCTTGCGCCAGGAACTTTGTGAGTCGTTTTGCCTGAACTTTCTTTTCTAAAAAGCACAGATGTCTTGCTCCCTGCTGACATATGAAATACACCAGCAGCCTGGAAAGAATTTCTTGCCTGTGAGGTTGGAAGGGCAGTTTGAGCTTCGCAACTCAGCGAAAGCTGTGTACAGTTAGCGTCTGGTTTTCATGCCGTCCTTAGCAAACGCCGTTGATTCTCGTTGTGCTGCAACTTCTGGCATCTTGGCCCCTTAAACAGGTGAAGACTATTGTCGTTGCGAGGAATCGTGGTTTCCGTGCATGCATCATGATCCGATAGGTTTTCATTGAGTTCTTTCGGCACACGAGTCGTATTCAGGCAGTGAATAACTACAGCTGCAAACCGTTTCTTCTGCTTCTGTAGCATTTTCGCCAGTCGTCGAGTGCGCACTGGAAGCAGCGTCACCTTTCGAGAAATAACCATCAAGCGTTATCCTACGGAGTTTAAGCACGGCCATTGAGTCTCATAGATGGGCGCTGATTGAAACAGGACACAACTATACCAAGCAATACTTGTAGGCAGCTTATTTCAAGAAGGGTGTGCTCATTGCTAGGAAGCAACGTGCTCAGCAAAGTTCGCGCAGTAGAATGAAATGCGTAGAACGAGAACTTTACCGGCGATACATGTCGGCAAGTAAAGTTCCACCTTAAAACGACACTAAAGGCAACTGGTCAATATTGATTGTTTAAATAGTGGTCCAGAAACCTCGTAGTGTTATTTTTGCGCCAAGGAACGGCTTATGTTGAAATAAAATCATGTTTTAGTGACCTGAATCGAATTTGCGCACTTCAAATAACCCACCTCAAGGTGTGGGCCAACTCACGTCATTGTTGCCGTGCATAACGTTCTCCGGCTTTATTGCGCGGTCGCCGACACTAGTAGACAGAACGAAAGCAGCGGGAGCCAAAGCAGCAACAACAGCCGTTGAGCAATATTCTGCCATTGGCTCCGAAATAGCAGACGTGTTTTGGTTCAACAGTGCCCCGCTAGATAGCATGACCTGTTGAGTGGAAATAGAGTAGCTGTATATAGTCCCAAAAGGACCAGAGTAGAGCATAGGTACGCCTTCTTGCCGGGCTAGCATCTAGTTATGCGACGAAGTCGCCCTCTGTTTTGGCAGACAAGACCTCTGCGTGTTTTTTTTCCCCGCCGTGTTGTATATTGACATACTTGTTTAGCTTCCGTTCATCACGCACTGTGTGCAGTGCTTGAAGGCCGCTTTTCTGCCTCATTGCCAACAAAGTGCAATGTTAGAGCGGACTAAATAGCGAGCTTAAAAAGAAACGTTCTTGCTCAGCGTGTGGCGAAAAGGGCAGAGTTAACATTATAAACTTCGTTTGTCTTGCGACATTCACAAGTCGCAAACTTTAAGCATTTTCGACTGGATAACGAGCAGGAGCACTCAGTATTCGCGTTACGCTGGTGAAATATGAGACATTCGTTGACCTTGATGGTACATTAAATCGCCAAATTAGTGTTGGCTAATATAATCGAATGGCTTTTGAAGAGCGTAGCAGCATAACGGTGCACTCTTTGCACAATTGGTGTTGTGTGGCACAAGATTGTTTCTTCACTGTTTTAAAACAATTGAATTTCACACGTAAACAGAACTTCTTACACGAGAGGCAGTCTACATAAGGTTAGTTTAAAGTACAATCACACTTTGTCGTAGCTTTGCGGTAGAGTACTGTGCTGTCACTCGAAAGAGTTGAAAGACGGAAACTTCCGCCCCCGGGGCCAAAGCTCAGTAAAGAACCTCAAGTTGCGTGGCGTCGCCTGCAGACCTTGTCTTACCCCAATTCATACATACTGTCAAAGATAGATCCCGACAAATACGCACCACAGTGCAGGTTCTTCGTCAATAAAACAGCCACCCACATGGTATGGGAATGGCCACACAATTCACCTCTCCAACCCAGAGCACAACACAACACTGTAGGGTGGGACGCAGCTCTGCCCACCTTGGATCCGAAGACTCAAGATGCCCTCGTGGGACGAGTGAGGACAGCGGCTCGTGCCAATAGGATCCCGGACTATGCATCCCACTCACCGACATTCCTTCCTTGGTCGCAATTAAATGTTTTATTCTCTCGGGTTCAATTTCCAAGCAGGACATGCATGTATTTTTGTATGTTTTTTGTGCTATAGTGATCACGGACACCGGCGGAGGCGAACTTTTGCGGCGCCAGAGTCGGCCCTTGTGAACTCATAAGAGCTTTCGCTCTAAAATTTAGTGACTTCAACAACCGCGCCCTTGTAGCTACATCATCGGCCAATAAATATTTTTATTTGCTAGAAGACAGGTGATCCGGCTCCCTTTGAACAGATATAAATGTGCAACAAAAAACAGTGCTATTTTCTTTTAGCATGTACACCACAAACGAAGGAGCTCTCAGCAGCTGGAAAAACATCTTTTACCAGTTTAATTACTCATCATAATTTTTCGATGGCTGTGATGGTAGAACTGCAGACCTGGTGCACACATAGAGCTGATACACAGTCGCCCGCCCGCCCGCATCTATGAACCGCATTCAGAAAATGCGTGAAGACCAGCCGGCTTCGCTTTGAACGTGACTGGCGATGATTTGCGCCAATGCAGTGGCGGCATCAGAAAACACAAAATCGGCCTGAGCACCAGCTTCCACCGCGATGCATAATTGCTGGTGGCGCCGGCGGCGTTGGAAAACAGTTGGGCTACTCTGGTCCCGTAGGGACCATATACATTTACTCTAAGTGGAACCAAGCGTAAGTTGAAATTTTCAAACAAATACGGCATTCCGTTTAGCAGTAACGTCTGACAGTTATTTTTTCTATGAATCAAACAGAAACGAACAAGCAGCATTTTATTGAATCTCTTGATGCATGGAAGATTCTATATTTAGTGCATATAGATCAATTACTAGTGAATAAATGTTGGCGGCTGGTCTCACATCATAGGTATCAATTCTAGATTGTCTTACTGCGTTGCTCGTATTCTTGAGCATTTACCTTAATTTCTCGGTAAGTAGGGCACTGCTGTTGATATTGTCGTTTTAGATGTCATACATTGAGGTTTCACCTTGACTTAAATTGTCATTTGATTTTAGTGTCCCTTTAAACAGTAGCGCTTGTTTTCCCCAGACGGAAAGTTCGCGGATATACGATTCCTCTGCTTTCCTTCAGGTGTCACCAGGGTCATGCTCGCCCAGTATCTTACTCTCCGTCCAGGAGATATTGCACATGTGATTGCGTCCCTATGGAAGGCTGGTAGTTTCTGTGGCGTTGTTATACCATACCACAAATGTAAATCAATGCAAAGAAGTTGGTGTCAGCAGCGAATTTCCAGCGAATTGCATCAGAATGCCCGAAACAGACAACCGCCAGGCATGAATGGTGTACAGTACAGCGTAAATAGACTACATGCGCTGGCAGTTCTCGTCAAAGTTGACGCGTTCTGAGAAATTTATTATGGTGCGCTATGCTCTGAACAAGACCGGAGTCTCTTCCTTTCTCTTTAGAGAACAGACTAGTCGAGATTTTGTATGGTACGAGGTTGCTCCTATTCGCGCTGGCGTAAGTACTACAAACATGAATGCACCTACTAGTGAAAAGGGTATACAAAGCATATCGAATCTGTACGGTACAGTTATCAATCTGTTGACGTACAGGAAAATGACGGGTGCACACTTGCAAACAATGGAAGACGCCTTGTCGCAACACTATCGTTTCAGGGAGCAGACGAACGAAAGCGACGAAAAAAAACGGGAACATTATAGTATTTTGCGCGTATTAAACTTTCTAGCTCATATACACAGCGAACAAGATATTTATAGGTGAGTAGGTATGATCTGGTCCCATATGCCTTTCATATTAAGAAAAGAGAAACCTTTCTCAACAATGATTACCTTGCCCTCGCAGATTGCATCATAATACCTCTGCGAATGGGCGACTTCATTGATATCAAAAGTCACAGTGCAACTGTAAAGTCAACCATGGTTTCAATTAAGTTTGCCTGAAAAATAGCGCATGCGAAATCGTGTTCCCAACGTACATCCTAGCTTACACAAAAATTGCTTGTTGTTACCTCAAGAATTCGTGCATGCATGCAGTTAACTAAAAAAATGTTGACTAAAGCTATCACTGCGTCAGTGCTGCTTGACTTATCGAGCGGAACGTAAAAAATATTTCTATAGGCATGCAGTTACTCTCATTCCACGTTGTAAGCAGAGCCGTCCTTGACTTGTGAAACACACTTCAGCACGGCGAGGACTACACCATCTACGCGTAACAGAGATTACCGATTGATGATGTCTTCTCCGATCGGGTGGGTCGTTGGAATGATACGTTTTCGAAGACTAGTCCATTCAATTGTGCGGAGAGAGGCCGTTGCTCCAAACAGGCACTCCATCGGTCGTTTACTGTATTTTACTGCTGTTACTTCACTTTTATTTACTACCTTGAAAAGCATATATGCAAGAGGAGGGGTCTTGTGACTTCGACATATTTGTACACAACATGCTGAAACTACGGCCGACAGTCACGTCGCATAGGAAAGCTGATGCGTGTACGCCCCCTCTCCCCGGCGGATCAGTGTGAATCCCCCCCTCCCTCCCCACGAAAAAAATTTTGGCTATGCCCCTGCTGATTCCCTCCACACCGTGCGCCGCGAGACGGGCAGAGATATTTGGTTCGTGCGTGCGGTTGTTGTCACCATGCTTACGTTTACCCGTAATCTGTATGACTGACCGCGCTGCATCATCGTGTACGCGAATTCTTCACATCTTCCAAGCTTTGTTTTATTCATTTTCTTTTGTGCGTCTGTTGTGTCATGCGAGTGTCCGTTTTCCACTTGGAGGGGGTGCTGCGGACCGGGGTCTACCCGATGCGTTGCCGCTTACGTGGGTTGCCGAGACGTCAGGGTGACGTCGGACCCGCACTCCTGTGGTAGCGTGTCACAACTGCGAATGGCGGAAACGCACGCTGACAAGTTGGGGAATAAAAAAAACAACCAGATTTATGGTCCAATTTACAACTATTTACAGGATAGAGGTTGGGAGTTCCGCAAACCACGAGCATGGGGGATGAACCGTCAAATCATGGTTTAGAGCAACGTCCCGCACTTTGCAGCGTCGTTTTAAGCCGTGTCGAGCTCCTCCTTTTTGATTGAAACACCAATCGTATACACAAGAGATCACCCACTTTAGCATCATCCAATAACACACGATCACCGAATGGTCATCGCATCTCCTGACGCAATGCTCCTCCGGCCAGTTTCACTGAGAAGAGGGGAAATGGGTTCCTTCCCGGAACAAGTTGGTGGTTGGGTGGCTGCTGCTATCTTTCCCTGGAAGGGTAGCCCAGGAGCATACACTTTAATCGCTTAGACACGACTTGCGCGATCGGTCTGCTTCGCCGTCTCGCCTAACAAGCCATCATGAGGAAATGCCCATAGTGATATTGGCTCATGAACAGTCGATGTTTGCCACATTCCAATTCATTTGTTGCTTCCCGCTGCTGGATTCCTTCCGAGAAAAGAGCACGGGGCTTCCAGACGTGGGAACGCTGCTCAGCTCTGCTTCTCATGGCCAGCATGGCGCCCCCGAACGAGGGTCTCAAGATTCTCCCATGGCAAATGAGTCACGGAGAGCAACAGTCACTGCTGCTGCACGAAGGGACGGCGAAAGTGTTTGCAGTTGAGTGCCACGAACTAGCCTTCACCCGTCACATTTTCTGGGTATTAGCCGAAAACATCGGAAAGTCTCTGAAACTCGACCCCTTGCACAAGCAAGCACTCGGCCCCCTCTAAACAAACCAAGCCAAAAGAGGGATGGCAAACCAATTTTGTATACTAGCTTAACACAAAAAGCTCACACTCAGACCTCTCAGAACTCACTTATGGCGAGAAACCAAACGTGCTACCTTACTTATTCACATAATAAGTTGCACGAAAGCAACAAACCACAAATATCAATTTCGATAAACGAAGAGCACCCCTGGATAACTTAGCAAGAGCGGCTGAGCGCATGAGCGTTTCCATTCTATTTGCCCTTCTTACACCTAATGTCAAATTGATATTGCTGAAGAATCAAGCTCCACCTCACAAGGCGATTGCTCTTCGACGTTGCAGTTTGCAACCAGGTAAGGGGACAATGATCTGTCTCTACTGTAAATTATGCCTTTTAGACAATACTGAAACTCATAAATGGCCTACACAATGCAAGAGCACTCCTTTTCTGGAGCGCAGTACATCAACTCGCGAGAGTCCGATTTTCGGCTCAAGTTGCTCCTAACCCCTGTCGTCCTTCTAATCTCAATCGGCACCTAGGCCTCGGTAACACTGGACCGTGTATCAGTCGAGACGTCGGCCATGCACATGGCAGGAAAGCACGTGCAACTCGTCCTCGCTGCTGCTACTAGTGCTCTCGCTGTCGCTCGAAGCGAGAAGCAAACCAGCAGGAGCACGTTCAACAGCACCCAACAATGCCATTTTAGAAATGTAAACGAGTGCAGAAGGCACCACCTAAAAAAAACCGCTCAAGGCAGCTGCACGCAACAGTGCTGCCCGACTGTGGCAGAAATGACAGCGACGCATTGTCGGAGTTCCGGCTAAATTCGTCTCTGCAATGCAAGACGGAGAACGCGGAACGCGCCATCACGGAGTCAGTCGTTCGTAATCTACCAGTGGAACGTGCAAACTTGCTCCGAATCTACCAGCGGAATGCAGATTCTCGGCCACGGAGCAAGAAAACTTGCTCCCACTTGACGAGTGGAATTCGCCATGAGTCGCGCTACAGCATCATCTGCCTCGTAGGGCAGAACCGTGAGTAGCCTGTGACAACATGTGTCTCGCTCAAATGACAGTTGCTCGCACTTCCGCTCAAAGATCATAAAGTACTAGCCAATATTCCCTGATTCCGTATATGGCTGCATAAACCTAGACATCCAGAACTCTGCCTTCTAGTTGCGATAAGATATACCGCTTGCTGGGGAGTGCTGCCCGACCTATTTTTCCCCTGAAGTTCTCGTTTGCGGATCGCAATCTCGTGCGCCAGTCTTTCAATTTCACGCCCAGGTTTAAAGTGGCGTTTCTCTGTTTCAGACTGCTGCCTTTTTGCCCCACGCTCTATTTTATGCGATGCTCCTCTCTCTCAGATTTCTGTCTTTTTGTTTCACGCTCGCGTTCAAAGCGACGTTCCTCTCTTTCGCGCTCACGCCCCTATTCCTCCTCTTTGTGCTGCCTCTTTCTTTGCCCGATGAGGTCCCATTCTTCACAGTGCTTCTCATCGTCAGCCCCCAAATCATTAATCACTTGTGTGATTATGGCTTTTCATTCTAAACCCTTCGTATCGATCCCCGATTCCTCACAAAATCGCGAGATCTTTTAATTATATCCGTCTAGCGTGTTCTCACCAGGTAATTACCGGTCTTTCTTTTACAAACCGGCAGCCCTTGCAAAGTTTTGGTATTATCTTGCCTGAGATGCAACCTTGCACACCGATCAGTCTTCGCTGAAGCAAGAAATGTGAGCAAATATTACTGGGATACTACAAGATCACAACTAACTGATCTGGAAGAGCTAGCCGTTTCTTAATGCATCGAAATATATTATAGCAAATGCGAGTATGTCGCTTCAGAAAATGTTGCTTCAGATTTAATCATTTCATATAGAATAAGACACTTCGGTCATTGCAGTTACCACTGTTCATTTAATAAAAAATAAGATACACTTTTATTTCGTTCAAACACGACTATATTATTCATGCAATACAGTATCAGATGCAACAGTGCAGCATCTTATAACAGTGGATTGAAGCCTCTTATATATACATATAAGAGGCTTATTGCCCCACGTTCAAGACGCAGCCAACATGATTTCTCAAGGACTTGTAAGAACAACTGGTTCGTGGTACGGTTTTAGGCAATCCAGGAGAACAGTGCATGTCCTCGGCGATGCAGGTGCGCAGTGGGTGTGAGGGGCTCGATGAGGTAGTTGACGGGTCCGCAGTGGGGTGAAGTTTGGCGTGTAGGACGCGATAGGTTCATGACTTCGCAGCACCTGTTGATGAACTTCGATGAGACACCACCTGGACAATAAGTGGGGGTAGTCCTTCGCAAGCAAGAGATTTGGGTGAAAACTGGTTGGGGACAGTTTGTCGTCTTGTCGATGTTTCTGTTCCCCTTGTTTTTGACTTGTAGGGATCACGCTAGTTGCCGATATTCTTATGCATATCGAGCAGCTTCGAAAACTGGTGTAGCCTCAGATGAGTCGGGTCGACAGGGAAGAGTGGCGTCGATCGGAGACGATGGCTCTCAACTTTAGAGTAAAAATAAAGGAGAAAAACATGTCGTCACCAGGGGTGCCGTATTGTAGGCGTGAAGGAGGTTGAAATCCCTGTTGGTGCGGCTAGAGGCGACGTACATAGAAAGCAAATCACCGGGAATCGGGTTGAAAAGCTCGTTCATTTGATTTGTTTGCAGGTATTATGTGGCAGTACAGCGGCTAATCACATAGCATGCCGTTCCTCAATAGCATCCGTGCGGCCTTGGTCACTTTGGCGCACATCCACCCGCAGTTATGTGTGACATTGCCGGCGAAAAAGGTTTGACGGCGTACGCGACGATATAATCATATGAGTCGTGCCTTGACATGCAAGTGATATTCCTCAAGTCATCTTAATAACCCATACTAATTTTCAGTTACCCTAAGTTAGAGGGGCGGTGACGAGAACACCCAGATGCAGGCGGCTAGATGGATAAATAGATTAATAAATAGACACCAAAATCGCTAGCAGTACGGAAAGAAATGGTTCGCATTTAAAGCCGACATTAGCAGCATTCAATCGAAAAATTAAAGGAATACTTGCAAATGATCGAGTTTTGCCGAAACTCGCAAGGTGGCGAAAGATTTGGGAAAGAGAAAAAAGACAACCACCCACTTGTAGCACGAAGGCACAAGGAAATCTGTTCAGATTTCTCAAAGGACATCCTCTTAGTTTACGAAAAACACATCCTGGTCCAGGGTTTGAACCTGACAACAATGTTTTCTCGGGGAGGTCGTTCGACCAATTGAGCTAACCCGGAAGCTAGCAATCGAGAGCGCGAGGTCGAATTCATCAACTACTCGAAGCACACGTACATACGTATTGCAAACAAATTCTGTGGAAACCCGGGCTTGAACCCAAGACCTGGATGAATTTTTCGGCCAACAAGAAACTTTGCTTACTGAAAAATGGGTACAGATTTTTCTGTTACTTCGTGATATAAACGGGTGGTTGTCTCCTTTCTCTTTCTTAATGCAAGGAATTTATTTCAGGTTCCCAGCGGTAACCGAACCCAAGCATTCTGGGTAGCACCCTAAGTAGTAAGGCTAGGTCTTGAGTGTTTTTGTCATGGCATACGGAACCCGAAATTGCACTTCAGCTCACGTGCCTGCGTGACCCCCGCTTCAGAATTGAAGGTTGCCCCCTCCCCCCCACTTCGCTTTCGAAAACAAGCCAGGCCGGCACCGAAGGCGCATCACAGTTGTAGCGAAAGCTAGAAGAGCGGCTTTTCAGAGCCTTTTCTAAACACTCATTGGGTAACTGTTGCAAACGAACACTTGGTGGGTACCCCTATGGCAAAAATATGATTTCTGGGTAAAAGACCAGCATTCGCTGTCCTATTTTTCGACATTCTCCAGAGAAGCTTGATTGATTGATTGATATGTGGGGTTTAACGTCCCAAAACCACTCTATGATTATGAGAGACGCCGTAGTGGAGGGCTCCGGAAATTTAGACCACCTGGGGTTCTTTAACGTGCACCCAAATCTGAGCACACGGGCCTACAACATTTCCGCCTCCATATTCTCCAGAGAAGCGTTGTATAGCGTGAACATTTGCAGGGAATATTGTGCCAATTGTTCATCAGTGGGTGACGACGATGAGGAATTATGCCTCAAGTTTGTATGTTCCACAGTTATTAGGTGGTCAAAAATAAGCTTTTAAAATGAGTAAAGCATTTGACGACCCACTCGTATACGCTATTCGCATTGTGTGACGTCTCGCTGCTCTTTTGCTGTCTTAAAACGCTTAAATACTGATATTCCGCGATTCCTTTCCTGACATCAAGCCTGCCCAAGCAAGTTTGCGAAGAAGTGCCTAGCACCGGCTATCCACCTAAAAAACATTTACGACGAGCTAGACTTTAGACCGGACTGTTTCTCCGTCTTAGAGAACTGTTTGACCTCACCCCTTTTTTGTTTGTATAACACGATGTGAAGAACTCTTCATGTGAGGAACTCACGCTGTGTTAGCCATTTAGGGTTTATGAGTAACGCTTGAGCGCTTACTTTGGCGATTTGATTGTACTTTTGTTCGCTTGATTTTGTCTTTATTGCGCAAGTACTTTATAAAATACCATGAAAAAAAAAAGCACCGGCGTGGCTCAGTGGCAGATTACTTGGCTGGCGCGCAGTAGAGCGGGGTTCAATCCCCACTGTGTGCTTCGCGCTAGGTTTATTTTTTTCCTACGTTTGCGATAGCGGTTACGGACACCAGTGGCCGCGGCGGCGGAAAACTATATACGGCGCTGCGCGTGACCCAAGCTTTGGTCTCATAACACCTTTTGCTGTAAAATACTACAGCCTACGCCCCTGTCCAGGCCTACCATCCTCAGAAGCACCAGCGCGACATTCCAGGTGTTGGCAATACCCTTGTTCCTGTCGGCATCATTACGTAAATGTAAAAAAAAAATTCGGCAGATCCCACATACCTGAGAATCAACGTTATGCGAAGCATGTGGTGGGAAGGTGACCATGTTTCAATTTCGATCGAGTGACATGTCACGAAATGACGCTAAATATATGTACAAATAATGCACGCACAGACCTATGTTGAAGAGTTGCAGAAGTTTATATAACCAGTTGTTTGCAGTTGCGCAACGATGCCAACGGGAACATGCGTATTTGCAATACCAGAAAGTGACATGAAGCGCTGATATTCGAGAGGATGCTAGCCCTGGACACTGCGACATAAATCAACTTCCGCGCGTGGCACCTAACCACAATTAACGGTAACCTGACGTGACGGCAGTATCAAAGGAGTACGTAGGTAATGTTTATGAAATTGAGTAGGCAGCACTGCCACCAATATTGACATTTCACGAAGATTGGTGTCTATCTGAAAAGTAATTCAGAGACTTGGCGTAGCTCCGTGGTAAAATGCTTCATTGCCATGCAGAACCCTTGTGTTCGATTCCAGTTGAAACTCGGGCATTTATTCTTTGCAGTTGTCAGGTCGACGCTACCGATGTCGGGTAATTATTAACACTGGCACTTTAAGATTGCTCATGTGTGTTCTCGTCATTCCTGGGTAGATACTAAGTGTCAGTCACCTGCGGCACATACCCGTATACCAGCGGCGCGTGCCCGCCTTTGGGTATGTGCCACCATCTGGCGGGAAGTGTTTAACGACGTACGCGACTGGATTGTGACATTATTCATGTCTTCACCAGTGCGTCATATTCGTCAAACCATGTCACCTTCCGATGCTAATTTTAGTTCACGCCAAGTTAAGGGGGTGACCGCGAGGACACCCAAACGTAAGCAGGTATAGATAGATAGATAGATAGATAGATAGATAGATAGATAGATAGATAGATAGATAGATAGATAGATAGATAGATAGATAGATAGATAGATAGATAGATAGATAGATAGATAGATAGATAGATAGATAGATATGCTCAGAGTTGCCGAAGTTCGCTAAGAAATGCTTCACATTTAAAATGGCTACCGGACCGCGCGTGGCGTTGGCAACGCATGTGGGACATTTGCGGTGGTTAACAAAGAAACACCGCGTGCGAGTACGTGAGCGCCGCCACTGACTCAACATTTCAGCAGTGCAGCGAAGTTCGCTAAAAGTCATCGAAGTTCGCTAAGAAATGCTTCGCATTTAAAACTGTGCACAAAAAAAATCTTTCGAGGTAAACTGGTGTGCGGAAATAAAGGCAAGGTCCCAAAAACACCGGACAAGGACAGGCCTTGTCTTTATTGGCACACACTAGTTTACCTTCACGTATGAACCAACTTGCCCAGCTGCAAGTTTTACTCAACTACAAAAAGATATCCGACTTTTTACCGTATGTCTCTGCGTACAACATTTCTACGTACAATCAGCCTCATTTTCTAACGTTTCGATCAATAAAAAATTGCACCAAACTAATCTTCACCCCTCGCATGCACCCATTCCCAATGAAACGTGTGATTTAGTGATTTTCTTTTCCCCTCCAGTATTTTCTTCGACGACAATTCTGGTTACATAAGCCCCGCATTTTTTGCGACACAAGCTCCATAACGTGATTAGGTGATTCGTTTGCACTTGCGGCCTGAATGTCCAACGAGACGGAATGTCCATCGTGACGCAATGTCTAATAGTGGAAATTCCGTCTCGATGGACATTCTGTCTCGTTAGACATTCCGTCTCGGTTGGACATTCAAGCTTGTTGGGCATTCCGTCTCGATGGACATTCCGTCCCGGTTGGACATTCAGGCTCGTCAGACATTCAGTCTCGGTTGGACATTCAGGCTCCTTCGACATTCAGTCTCGGTCGTCACGTGACCCATTGGACATTTCGTCTCGTTGGACACTCTGTCTTGTTCGGGAAACGAGACTCCCCAGTATCAGGAACGAAATTGTCATTTGTGTTTATTTAATTGCGGGTCACTTTAGGGGGCCGCGCTGTCATTGTATTTGTGGTCCGCAACACGTGGCACCTGTATTGTAGTCCACAACCCGTGCCGGCACGAACGTGTCACTCTCGCAAAAGCAAGATTTGCTTGAAACATTGCCTGCGCGACTAGCAAAGAATCCAGCCGAGTATGTGTGACCACAGCCCTTCTTAACACGAATGTTGCAGCCACAGGCGCTGGTGCTCGAATACGGCGCTTTCAGTGACGAATGAAAAAATAGAGGCCGAAACGGGGTCGGACCAGACGAGTTTACATTCGCGTATACACAACGCCAGTAGTGTTTAATTATTTATTAAAATGCCTTACATGCCCATTAAAAGGCATTGAGTAAGGAGAGCATCAGTAAATGCACTGCAAAAAATACAGACAAAAAGTAAAAAAAATAAACAAAGAAAACAAATAATAAACAGGAAGGTGCAACAAAATTATATAATAGTAAATTGCAACAATGTCAGGTTATCAAAAAAAGTTTCACAATTAGAAATAAAAACAATGCAATCTAGAAGGCCGTTCGAATGCGCTATATATGACTCGGTCAATGATGAGGTCGATCTCTGTCTTTCGCAATGAACTCGCATGAAACAACGAGCGTTGTGAATGCGTCGAAATGCGCGCAGAGGAAGATTAAGCGGTAAACAGCAAGATTACTAGCTATGTATCTACGAAAAAAGAATAAAAATGGAATGTACGCGGCGTTGGTTCAGTGACATAAATGCAAAGTCTTGTTTCATTATGGTGATGCTTGAACGATTGTCGTAAATACCAGCGATGAATCTCGCTGTCCTATTTTGGACAGCTTCCAAAATACGCACAAGGTGATCTTGTTGTGGTAACACGTCGATGATGCATACCGCAGTTGTGGGTGAACATAAGTTAGATACGACAACGCGCGTACGTTAGAAGGAGCAAGTTTCTAGGAAGATAGCTGAGAGATTGGGAGGCTTTTGAAGAGACACCTGCTATGTGCGTAGTCTAAGATTAATCTCATGAAAAGTGAACGCCCAGATGATTGTATGATAGTCTGACTGAAACAACAGTACTCTTAATAGCGTAAAGAAAGGGTGAGTTAGGACGCTTTCTAGTGAATGAGGATAACTTACATATAGAGGTGTAAAGGGACATTTGCCATTCTTCACCTGAAGGTTAGATTAGGGTCATTTTAAAGAGCAGAATGATAGTCAAGAAATTCAGTAATACGGTATATGACGCAATCGTCCATGCAACACCTAACTGAGGTTTAAGGGTTAGCGGGTAAGTCTTTAATGAATTTTGCCACGGTTTCGTGATCTGGACGAAGGAAGCAGACAGAGTGGTCAAAATAAACTGTTTATTGGGCCGGACTTTTGTCCTCGTAAAGGAAATGTCAGATTACAGCATGACGCTGGCACTGATAGCGGCGAACAGAGCGTTGGTCGCCGATCAACTACAAGTGATGGCGTACGTCTGCATTTATACATGTGCCATCGAATACTCTAGCGCAATCACTGGTCGTCGCGCAAGTTCTGGAATAATATCGAGTGTTCGCTTCTTGCGCGCGTTTTTAACAGCACAATACACAATCATCGCGAACTTTCTCAAACAATCGGGCACAGTTTGCACTGAGTATTCCCGACGGGCCTTGCAGGCGACAACCGAAAGAAACAAAAGTGATAATAAGAAACATGCGTGGCAATATTAAAACGAGTAATGAACCCAGTACACTGCCTAGGGGAACACCAGACGTCACATCGCAATCGAAGTGACATCGAATCGAAGTGTCGTTAACCACCGTGAATTTCTGACGAGAAAAGTTGCGTATCCAAGGCAGTGTTGGTGAACACAGGGAAGACCATTTGGAGATTAAACGACAACGAGGAACAGTATCGAGAGCTTTGGCGAAGTCGAAAAAGAGGCAGTTGGTTTGATCATCCCTGTTCATACTAAAGTAAAGGTCAGTGCTGAATTCGAATAACTGACCCCCGTATTCACAAACGCTCCTCGACTCGACTTTCACCCTTCACTTGACAGAGTTGCGCACTGCGCCGCTGCTCGGATGAGAATGACGCTGCGCTACTCAACAATAGCAGCAAATTATCGCATGATATGCAGCGAGTTTCCCTACCTAGAGATGGCCCTCCCACAAGTTTGCTCAAGTGAAGGTGGGGCATCGAGTGAAAGGGCGCTCTAGAATTCGGGGATGAGTGTCGAATGAAAAGCCGCTTTCCTGAAGCCTTGTTAATTAGGGAGAAATGTATTTGATTCAAGGTGATCATAGATATGAGAAGCTATAATATCTTCAAGTAGTTTGCACGATATGCATGTTAGTGAAATGGGTTGATAATTGCGGGATAAGTGCCCGTCCCGCTTGAATACGGGGACCACCTTGCCGAATTTCCAGTCTTTAGGTAACTCACCGGATGACAGAGATTGGTTAAAGGTGCATGTGCTACCTTCAGGGAGGTTATACAGTAACTCTAAACGCGAGGTTAAACACAATGAACTGCTTCAGAACAACAACAACATCAATAATAATAATAATAAATAATAATAATAATAATAATAATAATAATAATAATAATAATAATAATAATAATAATAAATAATAATAATAATAATAATAATAATAATAATAATAATAATGATAATAATAATAATATTATTATTATTATTATTATTATTATTATATTATTATTATTATTATTATTATTATTATTATTATTATTATTATTATTATTATTATTAATACCTCCGTGGTGCACAGCTAATTGTAGCATATTTCGAAGTGTATTTGGTCCGGGAGCTAATCCCGTTTCGCGGCGGGACGATTTCAAAATTTCAATTTGAAATATCTAGGCATTAGGAGTTTCTTTCAGGGAGACCTGTGAGTTTTCGTGATGTAATAGTCGTTTTTATGCATTGCACTGGCTTGCACTTTAATGTTATAGGCGATGTGTTTATAGAGCACACCGATGACAGTCTATGACGAAGCAAAAAACAGCAATTTATGTTAATGCATGCTACGAAACTCGTGTATTATTTTCTAAAGGAGAGAAGAACGTGAAGCTAGCATGACTACTAACAAGCCGAAAAACTGAATACTTCTTGATTATTGTGTTAATTTGTGTCTCATAAACGTTCGAAATATACGAACTTGGCTCTATACGAGGGCATAGGAAGGGCTGTGCAGCATGTTCTGACACATGTGCAACTCCAGGCCAACTAGATTACGGGACATCGTGATTCACAATGAGCTTGGTCTACAGTTATGTACCCAATCAATGAAGAATGAGTGCTATGCCGTGGCTTCATTGCTCATGTAGCTTAAAAGGCGACAAAGCAGCACGATTCGCGAGCATGGAGCACCACTTCTCTATCTGTTGCATTGAACTGTTTGTGTACTCAAATGCCGCTTCGTGTTTTCCACGAATAAAATGTGGTTTGTGGGAAAGTGATGAACGCTAAACAACTTATTCACAAGAACGAGAGATACAGGACGAGTGATTGTGAGCGTCTTGTGAGGGCATTTTTGTGTGTTGAAAATATCCGATAGCTATGCACCATATCGCCAAATTTGGTTTTGTTAAATGTAGCATCGACAGAGACCATCAGATTTTGTTATGTCCTTCGCTTCATATTAAACAGCGGCTGCGTTATTTAGGTTACCTTGAAAGTTGTAGCGGCCAGGTTTCACGAAGGAAGGAGGTAGAAACGCAGCGTTTATGCCATACGTGACGTTTTATCACTCGCAAAAACGAATTTCTTCAAGCTTAAGTGTAGTAAAAAAAATCTGCTACGTCTCGGCAATTAGAAGGGTGGTCAAAATTTAATGACTTGTTCTTATTCTTGAGTCACCGTATGAGATATTTCCTAATTTCCCAACCCGTCTGCAGTTCAGTCATACCGACACAACATTGCAAGACCCATGTTTTTGAACTTTTTTCTTTTTTTTTTTCAAACGCCTGTCTCTTTATAATCAGCTTTGAAGTGCGGAAGCACTTTCGTTGGTCCGTCACCCATGATTATGTTCATGCAGTCCACACCGCAAAAAGCTTGGCGGCACACTCGTTTCCCAGGGTCAAGTTTCTCATACCTGTTTTCGCGCTCGTTGTGCATCCCAAGAAATGCAGGAAGCGTACAAAACAAGGCAAAGAGCTGGACACCGCACCGTCGGGACTGGTATGCCAGCCAGTCGAACTGCTCGCAGTGTTATGCTATTGTGCTCTGTACACTGCTGCATTGACGGAGGTCATTCTTGTACTGCCTCATTCATTCATGGAAGTTCGCGGTTTTTTCCACGTACGAAGCGGGGCACTCGGCGCATGGTTTGGCACACTATGCTTTGCGCTTTTTCTGCAGGTGCATGGTCTTCGGGCCGACGGACAAAACTCGTGATGGTCTCGATTGACATTCTGTCTCGATGGACATTTAGTCTCGGTTAGACATCAGGCTCGTTGGACATACAGTCTTGTTCGACATTCAATCTCGGTTGGACATTCAGGCTCATTGGACATACAGTCCCTTCCATCACGTGACCCATTGGACATTCCATCTCGTTAGACATTCAGGCTCTGAATCAAACGTTTGGAGCCTTGCATTGCCGTTTCTCGGTTGGTAGAAACGTTTAATCGCCCGAGGCTGAAGCTAAAGTTTCATGACGTACTGGACAAGTATCTCATGCTATTCATGTATAATAACCGGTTTATTGTGTTCGGCACACACTAATGCCCACTCATACAAATTTAACAAAGAGTAAAGCGAAGACGACGACCGAGAGCTAAAAGCACTGTTAAATAATGATTCGCTGCTCGCATGGATCGAAGCTTATTTATATGCTCGAACTCAGTGTGTCAGAATTGATGATGTGTGCTCAGATCCAGTACCTGTTAGGTCGGGCATTCCACAGGAGTCTTTTGGGGCCCTTGTTCTTCTTAGTAACAATTAAAGGTATAGTTCAAGTTCTACCCGTTAAACCTGAGCTCTATGCTGATGACTGCATAATCTATCATCACATCCAGAGTCCTAGTGAGCAGGCTGTACTAAACAATGCTTTAGCACAAATCGCAGTTTGGTGCGCACCTTGACCAATGAAAATGAACGCAAAAAAAAAACTCTTGCGATGACTGTCACGCGAAGACGGCTGCAATTACGTTTTTCATATTGCATAGGCGGCAAATTTATCGCTGTTGTTAACAAATATAAATACGTCGGGGTTATAATAATAACACCGGATCTGAGGTAGAACGAACATACATCAGAAGTTGTGAGGATGGCGATGCGGAATCTCGATTACTTAAACAGAAATTTGCGGAAATGTACCCGTGAGGTCAAATAATAGCATATAAAACTATATTCCGTCTTGTATTAGAATATGCATTGATAGTTAGGGACCAATACACTCAAGGCAACATAAAAAAAACTAAATTCTGTCTAAAAGAAAGCGGCTCGATTTGTATTTCGTTCTTATAGCTGGCGCACTTCTGCGAGTGCCTTGGTAAAGAAAGCGGGTCTCGAATGTCTACAAAAGAGGCGCCAACCAGACCAATTAAAATTCATGCACCTGCTATTTCACGACAAACTTCGTATACACAAGGAAACGTTCGTAGAACCAGTGCTTAAGCTAGCTACCTGGTCCCATCATAATTAAAAAAAATTAAGAGTGTTCCGGCCACACTGAAACATTTGATTGATTGATTGATTGATTGATATGTGGGGTTTAATGTCCCTGAACAACCATATGATTATGAGAGACGCCGTAGTGGAGGGCTCCGGGAATTTCGACCACCTGGGGTTCTTTAACGTGCACCCAAATCTGAGCACACGGGCCTACAACATTTCCGCCTCCATCGGAAATGCAGCCGCCGCAGCCGGGATTCGAACCCGCGCCCTGCGGGTGAGCAGCCGAGTACCTTATCCCACTAGACCACCGCGGCGGGGCACACTGAAAACATTTGCAAACTCTTTGTTCCTAAGAGCAAATAGTGAGTGGAACCACCTCCCAGCCAGTGTTGTGAAATGTCCGACTACTGATTCTTTTGTAAAATTCTTCAGATGGGATCACTTCAGGTCTGATCGCTATCGCAATGTTTACAACCTTTGTAGTTTCAAACGCTGACACATATGTCTTACACTTCTTTTCGTTTTTACTGCAGAGCGCAATTATACCTTTTTTCTTCAAAACCTTTTAGTTGACGTGATACGGCTGTCGCGTTTTCATTTTTTTTTGTGAACAGATATCGGGTCGTATCTTTCTGCAGTCAGATTACGCATACCAGTGCACGACAAGTTGCAAGTACGCTTTAACATATGATTTGTCTGGAGCGTTCTTTCTGTTCTTTCTTTTTTTTTCGTGTTCTCGTGCCATGAGTGTTGTATCTTGATTTTTTCACATTAGCTTGCACCTGTTGCTCCCACTCCTGCTTACAGCCTCAGCTGGGAGCAAGCAGTACTGTATAAATAAAGAGAGCACCCAAACGTTATCAGCGGCTTTGCCCCGCCGTGGTGGTGTAGTGGCTAAGGTACTCGTCTGCTGGCCCGCAAGTCGCGGGATCGAATACCGGCTGTGGCGGCTGCATTTCCGATGGAGGCAGAAATGCTGTAGGAACGTGTGCTCAGATTTCGGTGCCCGTTAAAGCACTGCAGGTGATCAAAATTTCTGGAGCCCTCCACGACGGCATCTCCCATAATCATATTGTGGTTTTTGGGACGTTAAACCCCACATATCAATCGTTGTCATCAGCTGAATAAATTTGTAGACAGAAGCGGTCCAAGTGCCTACGGTTGGCTAAGAAATGCTTCGCATTTATGATGTCCGTAGTGCGCCATCCAGCGTGTCATCGTAGTTGACAAAAGCCCAATTTTCTACTGTGTCGAACTTCTAGCGACTGCGAAGGCCAAGGAATGCCGCGTACAACGCGGCCACTCACCCTCTCCGGGCGGCCGGAAGGTTGCCCTAATGACCGGTCGGGGCCCCACCACCCGGCAGAGGAGGAAGAGCCCGCGTGGGGCGCTCGCGTCTTGCTCCCCTCCCCCGCTTACTCGAGCACGGCAACTTGCTAGGTCGACGACGCAGCTGGGTGAACTCGGATGCACGGTCTGTACGGTGAGTCTCTGCGTTTCTCCGAATGCTCAATGTGTAAGGTGCGCGCTTGTACACGAAAGAATTATTCACTGCTTTCGAGTAATATGACGCCGAGTGTTCGCGGGTGATGTCATCAAAGGTTGCATACGATGTTTCAGAGTGTGCACCAATTTTTCGACGATCTTTGCGAACGCGTTAGTCACCCAATAAACACCTGAGTTTGCTCAACAGCCCCACCGCGGTGGTCTAGTGGCTAAGGTACTGGGCTGCTGACCCGCAGGTCGCGGAATCGAATCCCTACTGCGGCGGCTGCATTTCCGATAAAGGCGGTAATTTTGTAGGCCCGTCTGCTCAGATTTGGGTGCATGTTAAAGAACCCCAGGTGGTAGAAATTTCCGAAGCTCTCCATTACGGCGTCTCTCGTAATCATATGGTGGTTTTGGGACGTTAAACCCCACATATCAATCAATGATCATCAATAAGTTTGCTCGACAACTGCGAAACGCGTGAGGGTTTGCCGCTGTACACTCTGGCAAACCAGGTGCTTCGAGACAATGTCATAGCAGAGAAGTTTATTAAGTCTTCTTTTTTTTTTTGTCTGCCTGACATACGTCGTGTTCGAAGTTTGCGGTTTCCTCCCTCTGCATGGTGTAACCGAGCTTGTGTAGGGTGCCCCATCCTTCCTTGTGCCAGAGACATTTCGCTGACTCGCCCGACGTCACACTTGTCTTGCGTGATGTATTCGGGTGGGTTGAGGTGGGTGGTCCATTTTCTAGAAGGCTTTAAACGGGTGACCAACCTTTCCTAGTTTCACGTAGACGGGCTCCTCCAGGCGTGCGAAATATTTTGGCGCCGCACAAATATTTGACAGCGCGTAGTGTGCATGGCCGGGACGTTTTCCTCGTGCGGACGAACGCGGTCACGAGGCCACAGAGCGCCGTGGCCCGCAATCTGAGTGACGCAAGCGGCCTAGTCACGCCGTTTGGCTTATCGTCGGCTTACATCATCTCACCTCGTTTCACTGTGATCTCGATTTGTTGGTTGCCATCAGTTCTTGATTGCGCCTATTGAGAACTGCAAGACAGACGGAGAGATTTCATTCGATTGATGGGGTTTGACGTCACAAAACCATGATAGGATTATCAGACACGCAATAGCGGACGGCTGTGAAAATTTGGGCACGTGGTGTTCTTTCATGGGCATTGAAACTAAGTAGGCGGACTTGGAGAATTTTCGTCTCCATGAAAAATTCGACTGGACTTCGATTCCGCGTGTCAGCACTCCAGCCCATAAAAAAGCCGTAAACGTGCGTTTCGTAAAGCTCTAAATGAAAGCTTTTCACCGCCATGGAAGTTTGCTACTTAATGAGCACAGAGCAATGGCTGAGTAATATTGTTGTGAACAAAGCCACGCTGTTCAGTGCGTCAAAGTTTTTGCTTTCATTCT
>WOVY01002614.1:0-37414 GCA_013436015.1 Rhipicephalus annulatus | reverse complement strand
GCAGAAACATGTAGCAGTATTTTTAAAGAAGTTTTTGAAACTTTTGCCAGTCGAAGATCCATTACTAGTAAGTAACTCTGAACATGTCGTGGATTTCTTTCTTAAAAACAATCATCATGACAGAAAACTTTGTAGCCTTCTCTATTGATCTGAAGGATCTTTATTATTCTCTCCCTCAAGATGACCTTATGACATGTGTAGGCCGTTGCTTAGACAAGTTTGGATCAGTACGTTTTCAAAACGCCTCCGGTTGACTTGCGATCAGTTCTTGGAACTTCTTTATTTGTATGTTAATTCCACTTACGCCTCATGGGATGGTACTGTTGTTAAACAAAAAGAATGGAATCTGTATTGGTTCTTGTATTGCTCCTTGCTTAAGTGACTTGTATTTAGCCTATCACGACCAGGCCCTTTATGATCGCCTCAAAAATCACCCTGATGTTGTGCGTGTGTTTAGATTTGTCGACGATTTCTTAATTGTTTTAAACAATGACTCATGTAGTTTCGACAATGAGGTTTCAAAAATTGTAACCACATTCACGGAAACCCTTTCTCCATTGGTCTTGACGCATGAAAAGCCCAAGGGCATTTCATTAGGTTTTTGGACTTAGGTATCTACTTTTCATCAAGAATGTGGTGTTGGAGTTATGAGCCAAGGGGCAATAAGCCCGTCCTGCCGTTTTCCTCCGCCCATTCAAAGCTCGTAAAACGCGCCGTTGTACAATCCTGTTTTAATAACTCTCTTAGGAAGTCCTGTAATCACAAAGTTGAAGGCAGTTTCTGAACCAAGCCAAGCGCTTGGCAGAGTCCTGGTTACCCAATTTGTGTGCTGAGCTCTGTCGCAGAGGGTTTGAGCAGGAAGCTAAAACACCCACCTAAAGGCAGTAATGGTCGTACAGCAAAAAAAGTGGCCGTCGTTCCGTACTTTGCATGGTGTATCGCATTAATCTCAGAAGGATCGCGGGAAAAGGCAGGAGTGGATGTGATCTTTTCCAGCTCCCGAACGTCTACATAGGTTGTGTCGACGCGTAATTCACAGTGTAACAGTGCAAACACCTGCCTTATTAATCATAGAACAATTTTTGTGAACTGCATTCGCAATGTTGTTTATGCTATTCTGCTTACTTGTGGAAGAACCTATATTGGTCAAACCGGCCGATGTATCAATCAGAGATTGAAAGAACATCATTATAATGTCCACGAAAGCAATCTCGGGCCATTTGGGCATCCATTGCCGAGATTGTGGATGTATACCCCTCTTCGAAAAACTAAATTCTATCTAAGGCTCCTGGCAAAATGACAGGGAGATTATGGAGGCATACGAAATCGCGAAATTATCTGACATGTGCGTTAGCCAACCATCAGTATCGCTTTCTCAAAAAGAACTTCATTACCTTGATTCGACACAGTGACTTGTACGTTTGCTATGTCGTGCAATATACACGTGCTTGGTTCTACGATGTGATTCCGCGATATGTTCTTTATGTTTATGTTATTTCCGCTCGCTCGGTATATATTTATCGGTTCGTGCGAAAATAAAAGATCAGTTGAAAGTAGCGCTCTGTAACGTGTCTGTCTCTTCTACGTCCTTGTCTGTTTTCGCGCTTACTCACTCTTCATGGATTCAAACCAACTAGCCCACCAACGTGTTTTGGCAATGTTTATTTCTAGTACATCGGGCATTCCTTCGTGGGGTACCTCGTTGAACCTTGCCGCCTAGTCCCGCTCCTTGCAACAGCAGTGTAGAGCTCGCATGCTCGGCTTCTGTGTCCGTCACAAAATTTTGCCACCCGAAGTTCTCGCTTTATTTGGTTCTGCCAGCCCTCAATCAGCCACGGCATTCGGATCTGCAAACTAATGCGCTCGGAATGGCATCGACAAGTGCGAATGTACAGAGATATCTTGAGACTGCTCCTGAAGACTACAGGTTCTGAAAACGCTTGGGCTCACTTTTCACGGATCATCAACCGCACGACGGAATTCCTATGGAATCACGTTTTGCCAGGCCTGAGGCAGAGCCTTCGTAAGAAGACCCCTATGCCGAAAAGCCAGGTGAAAGTCATCGGCAACACTAAGCTACCAGACAACATTCGAGAGGTACTGGAACTTGGGCCAAAGTTCGCTGTTGAACCCAAGAAATCTGCTCCCGAACTGTTGGGAATGGTGCGACAAGTTTCCAAGCAAGTGCCTGACGCCGAGTCGGATAGGTGTGTATCGGAAGGTGTGGATGTACTTATGCGTTCCCGTTCCTTAGCAGGAAAGTTTTCCTTGTTCAGAACTGTTAAGTATATGAAGGAGAATTCGCTCACACTTGTTCCCGCGGATAAGGAAGGTGGTTTTGTGGTTTTAGATCGGACTAAGTATAATTCAAAAGCTCATGAATCTATTTCGTCTACTTTTAGGGTTCATAAAGACGTGGCCCTTAAGAAAGTTCAAAACGACGCAAAAAACTTGTGCAAAAGCTTCAAGCTCGATCATTTGTCTCGATCCATTGAAAAAAGCACGAAGAATCATCTTGATGTATTTTTTCAGCAAAAACGCACAAACCAGGTTTTCCGTTCCGTGTGATAGTGTCGGAAAACGCTAGCTGGCAGAAACATGTAGCAGTATTTTTAAAGAAGTTTTTGAAACTTTTGCCAGTCGAAGATCCATTTCTAGTAAGTAACTCTGAACATGTCGTGGATTTCTTTAAAAACAATCATGACAGAAACTTTGTAGCCTTCTCTATTGATCTGAAGGATCTTATTATTCTCTCCCTCAAGATGACCTTATGACATGTGTAGGCCGTTGCTTAGACAAGTTTGGATCAGTACGTTTTCAAAACGCCTCCGGTTGACTTGCGATCAGTTCTTGGAACTTCTTATTTGTATGTTAATTCCACTTACGCCTCATGGGATGGTACTGTTGTTAACAAAAGAATGGAATCTGTATTGGTTCTTGTATTGCTCCTTGCTTAAGTGACTTGTATTTAGCCTATCACGACCAGGCCCTTTATGATCGCCTCAAAAATCACCCTGATGTTGTGCGTGTGTTTAGATTTGTCGACGATTTCTTAATTGTTTTAAACAATGACTCATGTAGTTTCGACAATGAGGTTTCAAAAATTGTAACCACATTCACGGAAAACCCTTTCTCCATTGGTCTTGACGCATGAAAAGCCCAAGGGCAATTTCATTAGGTTTTGGACTTAGGTATCTACTTTCATCAAAGAATGTGTGTTGGAGTTATGAGCCAAGGGGCAATAAGCCCGTCCTGCCGTTTTCCTCCGCCCATTCAAAGCTCGTAAAACGCGCCGTTGTACAATCCTGTTTTAATAACTCTCTTAGGAAGTCCTGTAATCACAAAGTTGAAGGCAGTTTTCTGAACCAAGCCAAGCGCTTGGCAGAGTCTGGTTACCCAATTTGTGTGCTGAGCTCTGTCGCAGAGGGTTTGAGCAGGAAGCTAAAACACCCACCTAAAGGCAGTAATGGTCGTACAGCAAAAAAAGTGGCCGTCGTTCCGTACTTGCATGGTGTATCGCATAATCTCAGAAGGATCGCGGGAAAGGCAGGAGTGGATGTGATCTTTTCAGCTCCCGAACGTCTACATAGGTTGTGTCGACGCGTTAATTCACAGTGTAACAGTGCAAACACTGCCTTATTAATCATCGAACAATTTTTGTGAACTGCATTCGCAATGTTGTTTATGCTATTCTGCTTACTTGTGGAAGAACCTATATTGGTCAAACCGGCCGATGTATCAATCAGAGATTGAAAGAACATCATTATAATGTCACGAAAGCCAATCTCGGGCCATTTGGGCATCCATTGCCGAGATTGTGGATGTATACCCCTCTTCGAAAAAAACTAAAATTCTATCTAAGGCTCCTGGCAAAATGACAAGGGAGATTATGGAGGCATACGAAATCGCGAAATTATCTGACATGTGCGTTAGCCAACCATCAGTATCGCTTTCTCACAAAGAACTTCATTACCTTGATTCGACACAGTGACTTGTACGTTTGCTATGTCGTGCAATATAACACGTGCTTGGTTCTACGATGTGATTCCGCGATATGTTCTTTATGTTTATGTTATTTCCGCTCGCCTCGGTATATATTTATCGGTTCGTGCGAAAATAAAAGATCAGTTGAAAGTAGCGCTCTGTACGTGTCTGGTCTCTCTACGTCCTTGTCTGTTTCGCGCTTACTCACTCTTCATTGGATTCAAACCAACTAGCCCACCAAACGTGTTTTTGGTCATGCAAATATCATAATTGTGAAGGAAACAGTGTAATAGAGCGTTTTTAGATACAAGTGCGAAGGTTTGGTTAGGTTAAGATATGAACCGTCATAAAACCGCATTAAACGCTGTCACCTAGTGAGATGCAGTGTTTTTCACCATTACAAGTCGGAAACAGCGATATCTAATGTGAAAGCGCATGAAACCGTCGTAATGTTGCAGAAAGCATTGTAAAGTAGCGAGTAAAACGTTTTCTAACGATAGAAGTGTGAAGGTTAGGTTAGGTTAGGTTAGGTTAGTTTAAGCTAGGTAGCGTCGTGAAACCACCAAAAACGACGTCATCTAACGAGATAGTGTTGTTTTATTGCGAGTACGAACCTGCGATAGGTGAAATATTGTGAAAGCACACAAAACGGCATGAACAAGCCAGATACTGCGTCTTGTACCGTTACAAGTGCGAAACTGCTATGAAAGCGCATGCAAGCATCGTGAAACCTTAAAGAACGATGTCATTGAGCGAGATACAGCGTTCTGTACTGTACTAAGTTGGTGAAAAACTGTGAGGTCATGCAAATATCGTAATTGTGAAGGAAACAGTGTAATAGAGCGTTTTTAGATACAAGTGCGAAGGTTTGGTTAGGTTAAGATATGAACCGTCATAAAACCGCATTAAACGCTGTCACCTAGTGAGATGCAGTGTTTTTCACCATTACAAGTCGGAAACAGCGATATCTAATGTGAAAGCGCATGAAACCGTCGTAATGTTGCAGAAAGCATTGTAAAGTAGCGAGTAAAACGTTTTCTAACGATAGAAGTGTCGAAGGTTAGGTTAGGTTAGGTTAGGTTAGTTTAAGCTAGGTAGCGTCGTGAAACCACCAAAAACGACGTCATCTAACGAGATAGTGTTGTTTTATTGCGAGTACGAACCTGCGATAGGTGAAATATTGTGAAAGCACACAAAACGGCATGAACAAGCCAGATACTGCGTCTTGTACCGTTACAAGTGCGAAACTGCTATGAAAGCGCATGCAAGCATCGTGAAACCTTAAAGAACGATGTCATTGAGCGAGATACAGCGTTCTGTACTGTACTAAGTTGGTGAAAAACTGTGAGGTCATGCAAATATCGTAATTGTGAAGGAAACAGTGTAATAGAGCGTTTTTAGATACAAGTGCGAAGGTTTGGTTAGGTTAAGATATGAACCGTCATAAAACCGCATTAAACGCTGTCACCTAGTGAGATGCAGTGTTTTTCACCATTACAAGTCGGAAACAGCGATATCTAATGTGAAAGCGCATGAAACCGTCGTAATGTTGCAGAAAGCATTGTAAAGTAGCGAGTAAAACGTTTTCTAACGATAGAAGTGTGAAGGTTAGGTTAGGTTAGGTTAGGTTAGTTTAAGCTAGGTAGCGTCGTGAAACCACCAAAAACGACGTCATCTAACGAGATAGTGTTGTTTTATTGCGAGTACGAACCTGCGATAGGTGAAATATTGTGAAAGCACACAAAACGGCATGAACAAGCCAGATACTGCGTCTTGTACCGTTACAAGTGCGAAACTGCTATGAAAGCGCATGCAAGCATCGTGAAACCTTAAAGAACGATGTCATTGAGCGAGATACAGCGTTCTGTACTGTACTAAGTTGGTGAAAAACTGTGAGGTCATGCAAATATCGTAATTGTGAAGGAAACAGTGTAATAGAGCGTTTTTAGATACAAGTGCGAAGGTTTGGTTAGGTTAAGATATGAACCGTCATAAAACCGCATTAAACGCTGTCACCTAGTGAGATGCAGTGTTTTTCACCATTACAAGTCGGAAACAGCGATATCTAATGTGAAAGCGCATGAAACCGTCGTAATGTTGCAGAAAGCATTGTAAAGTAGCGAGTAAAACGTTTTCTAACGATAGAAGTGCGAAGGTTAGGTTAGGTTAGGTTAGGTTAGTTTAAGCTAGGTAGCGTCGTGAAACCACCAAAAACGACGTCATCTAACGAGATAGTGTTGTTTTATTGCGAGTACGAACCTGCGATAGGTGAAATATTGTGAAAGCACACAAAACGGCATGAACAAGCCAGATACTGCGTCTTGTACCGTTACAAGTGCGAAACTGCTATGAAAGCGCATGCAAGCATCGTGAAACCTTAAAGAACGATGTCATTGAGCGAGATACAGCGTTCTGTACTGTACTAAGTTGGTGAAAAACTGTGAGGTCATGCAAATATCGTAATTGTGAAGGAAACAGTGTAATAGAGCGTTTTTAGATACAAGTGCGAAGGTTTGGTTAGGTTAAGATATGAACCGTCATAAAACCGCATTAAACGCTGTCACCTAGTGAGATGCAGTGTTTTTCACCATTACAAGTCGGAAACAGCGATATCTAATGTGAAAGCGCATGAAACCGTCGTAATGTTGCAGAAAGCATTGTAAAGTAGCGAGTAAAACGTTTTCTAACGATAGAAGTGTGAAGGTTAGGTTAGGTTAGGTTAGGTTTAAGCTAGGTAGCGTCGTGAAACCACCAAAAACGACGTCATCTAACGAGATAGTGTTGTTTTATTGCGAGTACGAACCTGCGATAGGTGAAATATTGTGAAAGCACACAAAACGGCATGAACAAGCCAGATACTGCGTCTTGTACCGTTACAAGTGCGAAACTGCTATGAAAGCGCATGCAAGCATCGTGAAACCTTAAAGAACGATGTCATTGAGCGAGATACAGCGTTCTGTACTGTACTAAGTTGGTGAAAAACTGTGAGGTCATGCAAATATCGTAATTGTGAAGGAAACAGTGTAATAGAGCGTTTTTAGATACAAGTGCGAAGGTTTGGTTAGGTTAAGATATTGTTACGGGGAAATAACTTTACTTTATAAAACGAGGAATAAACTCGGTGGTGGACAAGATGGCGCCCAGTTGGCTCGCAGATCTGACAACATCGTCCTCCTCTTTGTCTTCTTCGTCGTTCTCATCCTACCGTTACATGATTTCCCCGGCGGCTGGAGCACCGACCCGGTGCGAATCAGGAGGCACTGGAGTAATACGGTTTGAGTCGCGTAACATGCACTACGTCAGTGTGAGGGTGAATGATGGCGGGGTCCGTAGGGGTGATTTCGTATGTGACGTCAGTTACTTGGCGTAAGATACGGTAGGGACCTGAATAGCGTGGGAGTAACTTCTCCGAAAGTCCAACGCGGCGTGAGGGGAACCATAACAGAACGAGATCTCCGGGTGTGAAGTGGACGTCACGATGGCGGGCGTCGTATACGCTCTTCTGATTGTCCTGGGAGTCCAGTAAGCGTCGTCGAGCAACTTGGCGTGCCGCTTGGGCCTTCATTATTGCATCACGAGCGTACTGAGACTTGTCATTTAGTCCGGCCGGCAGGAGGGTGTCGAAAGGTAGCGCAGGGTCACGGCCGAACAACAGAAAAAAAGGAGAGAACCCAGCGGTGTCGTGTCTGGAAGAATTGTACGCGAATGTTACAAACGGTAACGTAGTGTCCCAGTCGCGGTGATCGGTGGAGACATACATGGAGAGCATGTCGGTGAGAGTGCGATTGAGGCGCTCCGTTAGACCATTTGTTTGTGGATGGTAAGCAGTCGAGAGCTTGTGTTTAGTGGCGCAGGAGCGGAGGAGGTCATCAACCACTTTGGAAAGGAAGTAGCTGCCTCGGTCGGTAAGGAGTTGTCGAGGGGCGCCATGATGTAAGATGACGTCCTCCAAAAGGAAATCGGCCACGTCAGTTGCACAGCTGGTTGGAAGGGCCCGTGTGATCGCGTATCGGGTAGCATAATCGGTTGCTACTGCAATCCACCGATTACCCGCAGCTGACGTAGGAAAAGGGCCAAGCAGGTCCACGCCAACACGGTAGAATGGGTCTCGTGGGATGTGCAGTGGCTGAAGACGTCCGGCCGGAGGGACATTTGGTTTTTTCCGTCGTTGACAAGGGTCGCAGGCTGCAATATAACGGCAGACGTCGCGGTACATGCCAGGCCAGAAGAAGCGCCGGCGAACTCTGTCGTAGGTCCGTGACACGCCGAGGTGACCCGCTGTAGGTGCATCATGAAGCTGGGCGAGAACAGTGTGACGCAATTGAATGGGAACGACGAGTAGTCTTTCGGGGCCGTCAGGACGCATATTGCAACGGTACAATACACCATCATGTATTTCAAACATTCGAAGGGAAGGGTCGGGCCTCACCGATGTGAGCCTTCGGATAATACCGTCCAAGAAAGTATCTCGTCGCTGCTCGATTCCAATGTCATGAAACGCGGATAGAGAGAAAACGTCGACAGGAAGGGTGGTTTTAGAGGAGTCGCCGTCTGGAGGGTCGACAGGATACCGGGACAAGCAGTCCGCATCTTGATGCAGGCGGCCGGTTTTATACAGGACTGAGTAATCAAATTCTTGAAGGCGCAGCGCCCAGCGGCCAAGACGGCCTGAAGGGTCTTTAAGGGACGAAAGCCAGCACAAGGCGTGGTGATCTGTGATTACTGTGAATGGCCGGCCGTACAAATAGGGACGAAATTTACCGACTGCCCAAACAAGTGCCAAACATTCCCGTTCAGTTATTGAATATTTTCTTTCAGCAGGCGAAAGAAGGCGGCTTGCATAAGCAACAACACGGTCTCGTCCTTGTTGTTTCTGGGCGAGGACTGCACCGATGCCATAGCCACTTGCGTCTGTACGAACTTCTGTTGGAGATGAGATATCAAAGTGGGCGAGGATAGGCGGAGACGTAAGCAGACACACTAGATTTTGAAACGCATCTGCTTGCTCAGGGCCCCAGATGAAGCCAGCGTCTTTTTTGAGAAGTTGAGTGAGAGGGCGTGCTACGTCGGCGAAGTTTTTAACAAAGCGGCGGAAGTAAGAACAGAGGCCAACGAAACTGCGAACGTCTTTGGTACAGGTTGGTACAGGGAAATCTCTTACTGCGCGTATTTTATCTTGATCAGGGCGAACCCCTACAGAATCAACGAGATGTCCGAGGACAGAAATTTCACGACGGCCGAAGTGGCACTTTGCCGAATTGAGTTGCAGGCCCGCCTTACGAAAGACAGATAAGATTTTCGATAGCCTTTCAAGGTGCGTTGCAAAAGAAGGCGAAAAAACGATAACGTCGTCCAGGTAGCACAGGCAGATGGACCACTTGAAGCCGTGCAACAGAGCGTCCATCATACGTTCGAATGTGGCGGGCGCATTGCATAAACCGAATGGCATCACTTTAAACTCGTAAAGGCCGTCGGGAGTGATAAACGCCGTCTTCTCACGGTCCATGTCATCAACGGCAATCTGCCAGTACCCAGAGCGAAGGTCAATGGAGGAAAAATATTTTGCGCCGTGAAGGCAATCCAGGGCATCGTCTATGCGTGGTAAAGGGTAGACGTCCTTCTTCGTTATTTTGTTTAAATGGCGATAATCGACGCAAAATCTCCAGCTGTTGTCCTTCTTCTTTACAAGTACAACAGGGGACGCCCAGGGACTGCATGAAGGCTCGATGATATTCCGAGAAAGCATTTTGTCGACCTCCTGTTGGATGATGCGCCGCTCTGCATGGGAAACACGGTAGGGTCTCCGATGGATGGGACTCGTATCGCCTGTATCAATCCGGTGCTTAACAACGGACGTCTGGCCGAGTGGGCGGTCGCCAAGGTCGAAGATGTCCCAAAAAGATGCAAGCAGGGAACGCAGGTCGTTAGCTTGTTCTTTCGGCAAGTCGGGGGCAATCATCTTGGTTAACACACTTTGGTCCGATGGAGGAGTAGACGAAGTTTTTTCGGCACTCGGGATGCTGTCATAACTTAGAGTGCAAATATGGCACTCTGCCGCCGGCACGATTTCGGCTAGAGATATACCACGAGGGAGGACTTGTGTACATAGTGAAAAATTCACTAGGGGTAGGCAGGATGCATTGGCCGTAATAGTGACGACGGTGTGAGGAAACGCAACGTTGTGCGAAAGCAGGACGTCAACATTGGGGGACACAATATAAACACCGTCTGGGACAGGTGGAACAGGGGAGACGCCTATGTAAGCTACTGTTCGTTGAGGGAGACGCAGGTGTTCTGTAGAACAAAGCCGACTTGGAGGGCAACTTGGAGGATCAACAACATTAGGTAGAGCGAGTTGCACTATACCGGCAGAGCAGTCTATCAAGGCCGAATGTTCAGACAAAAAGTCTTGGCCCAAAATTATGTCATTAGGGCAGTGTTCTAAAACATAAAACAGAACTGATGTGTGGTGTCCGGCGACGCTGACGCGAGCTGAGCACACACCAATTACGGCGACTTTTCCACCATCGGCCGTTCGGACCACAGGAGTTGGGCCAGGAGTAAGGACTTTCTTCAGCCGTGCTCTAAGGTCAGCGTTCATGATGGACACGTGTGCGCCAGTGTCAATGAGGGCTGTAGTAGGTACACCGTCGACGTCAACATTGATAAGGTTCTGATGTGCGGGCAAGGTCAGTAGAGGATTTTGGCATCGGGTCGGTATTGCAGCATCACCTCCAAGAGCTGCTCCCGTCAGTTTTCCGGAGGTGAACGCCGGAACGAGCTTGGGGACGGCGATCGGCGAGATGGGGGCGAGCGGGAGAAACGGCGTTGCGGCGAAGGGGAGCGGCTGGATCGGGGGCGCGAGGAATTCTCAGGCGTTAGCGGCTCTGTTTTCGGTGATGAGCGTGAATTCCAGGCAGGTGGGCGATGGGGCGGAGGGTGAGGCCACGGAGCAGAGCTGGACCAAGCACGGCAGTGACGCGAAATGTGGCCTATACGACCGCAATTGAAGCATATCGGCCGGTCGTCTGGGGTGCGCCATACCGCCGGGTCGCGATAATGTGGGCTGGCAGAAAAACGTCGGTTGGGCGGAACAGTCACGGGTGGATTTGGTGGGGCGTAGTCTGGACGATGAATGGAGCAGACGTTTAAGCCGGCGTTGGCCAGTTCTTGCCTCACGACGGTCTGTATGAGAGAGACGGTGGCGTGATAGCTTTCGGAGTTGGGGGAGGCTGACACGAGTGGAGCTGCGGCTTCTATTTCCCGACGGACAATACGGACAACGTCACCGGGACTTTCCGTAGAAGGCAGGCGAGGGTCTTCGCATGTGGAGGTTGCAGCCGTGTTTGGAAGCCGGGCAAACTGGTGGAGAACACGGCGGCTCTTCGCTTCTTCAAAGCGCCGGCATTCAGAAATAATGTCGTGGACCGTAGATGAATTCTTGAACACAAGAAGGTGAAAGGCGTCATCTGCTATGCCCTTAATAATATGGCCAACCTTATCAGCTTCGGACATCTGCGAGTCTACCTTGCGGCACAAAGCGAGCACGTCCTGAATGTACGTGAGGTATGATTCGGTGCACGTCTGAACTCGACGTGCGAGCTCGTTTTGGGCGGCGCGTTGACTTCCCACAGGCCTGCCAAATAGCTCCCGGAGCTTTTGCTTGCATAACTCCCAGCTAGTCAGTTCTTCCTCGTGCGTCTCGTACCAGACCTTTGCGGTACCTCTGAGATAAAAAATCACGTTGGCCAGCATGAGCGTTGGATCCCATCGCATACGTACACCCACTCGTTCGTATGACTTCAGCCAGGCTTCTACGTCAATGCCATCAGTGCCAGAAAAGGTACCTGGATCTCTCGGGGGCTCCAAGATGAGGGTTGACGGTCCAGTTGGAGAAAGCACGGACGTAGTTGGAGAAGGCACGGTAGTCGGGGAAGGGTCGGCATTGTTGACTTCAGTCGCCATGGGGGAGACCACTAGGCGCCCGCTACGAAGCTCCGTTTTGCGTGAAGTGAGTACCCCGCACCTCCCACCAATGATGTTACGGGGAAATAACTTTACTTTATAAAACGAGGAATAAACTCGGTGGTGGACAAGATGGCGCCCAGTTGGCTCGCAGGATCTGACAACATCGTCCTCCTCTTTGTCTTCTTCGTCGTTCTCATCCTACCGTTACAATATGAACCGTCATAAAACCGCATTAAACGTTGTCACCTAGTGAGATGCAGTGTTTTTCACCATTACAAGTCGGAAACAGCGATATCTAATGTGAAAGCGCATGAAACCGTCGTAATGTTACAGAAAGCATTGTAAAGTAGCGAGTAAAACGTTTTCTAACGATAGAAGTGCGAAGGTTAGGTTAGGTTAGGTTAGTTTAAGCTAGGTAGCGTCGTGAAACCACCAAAAACGACGTCATCTAACGAGATAGTGTTGTTTTATTGCGAGTACGAACCTGCGATAGGTGAAATATTGTGAAAGCACACAAAACGGCATGAACAAGCCAGATACTGCGTCTTGTACCGTTACAAGTGCGAAACTGCTATGAAAGCGCATGCAAGCATCGTGAAACCTTAAAGAACGATGTCATTGAGCGAGATACAGCGTTCTGTACTGTACTAAGTTGGTGAAAAACTGTGAGGTCATGCAAATATCGTAATTGTGAAGGAAACAGTGTAATAGAGCGTTTTTAGATACAAGTGCGAAGGTTTGGTTAGGTTAAGATATGAACCGTCATAAAACCGCATTAAACGCTGTCACCTAGTGAGATGCAGTGTTTTTCACCATTACAAGTCGGAAACAGCGATATCTAATGTGAAAGCGCATGAAACCGTCGTAATGTTGCAGAAAGCATTGTAAAGTAGCGAGTAAAACGTTTTCTAACGATAGAAGTGCGAAGGTTAGGTTAGGTTAGGTTAGGTTAGTTTAAGCTAGGTAGCGTCGTGAAACCACCAAAAACGACGTCATCTAACGAGATAGTGTTGTTTTATTGCGAGTACGAACCTGCGATAGGTGAAATATTGTGAAAGCACACAAAACGGCATGAACAAGCCAGATACTGCGTCTTGTACCGTTACAAGTGCGAAACTGCTATGAAAGCGCATGCAAGCATCGTGAAACCTTAAAGAACGATGTAATTGAGCGAGATACAGCGTTCTGTACTGTACTAAGTTGGTGAAAAACTGTGAGGTCATGCAAATATCGTAATTGTGAAGGAAACAGTGTAATAGAGCGTTTTTAGATACAAGTGCGAAGGTTTGGTTAGGTTAAGATATGAACCGTCATAAAACCGCATTAAACGCTGTCACCTAGTGAGATGCAGTGTTTTTCACCATTACAAGTCGGAAACAGCGATATCTAATGTGAAAGCGCATGAAACCGTCGTAATGTTGCAGAAAGCATTGTAAAGTAGCGAGTAAAACGTTTTCTAACGATAGAAGTGTGAAGGTTAGGTTAGGTTAGGTTAGGTTAGTTTAAGCTAGGTAGCGTCGTGAAACCACCAAAAACGACGTCATCTAACGAGATAGTGTTGTTTTATTGCGAGTACGAACCTGCGATAGGTGAAATATTGTGAAAGCACACAAAACGGCATGAACAAGCCAGATACTGCGTCTTGTACCGTTACAAGTGCGAAACTGCTATGAAAGCGCATGCAAGCATCGTGAAACCTTAAAGAACGATGTCATTGAGCGAGATACAGCGTTCTGTACTGTACTAAGTTGGTGAAAAACTGTGAGGTCATGCAAATATCGTAATTGTGAAGGAAACAGTGTAATAGAGCGTTTTTAGATACAAGTGCGAAGGTTTGGTTAGGTTAAGATATGAACCGTCATAAAACCGCATTAAACGCTGTCACCTAGTGAGATGCAGTGTTTTTCACCATTACAAGTCGGAAACAGCGATATCTAATGTGAAAGCGCATGAAACCGTCGTAATGTTGCAGAAAGCATTGTAAAGTAGCGAGTAAAACGTTTTCTAACGATAGAAGTGCGAAGGTTAGGTTAGGTTAGGTTAGGTTAGTTTAAGCTAGGTAGCGTCGTGAAACCACCAAAAACGACGTCATCTAACGAGATAGTGTTGTTTTATTGCGAGTACGAACCTGCGATAGGTGAAATATTGTGAAAGCACACAAAACGGCATGAACAAGCCAGATACTGCGTCTTGTACCGTTACAAGTGCGAAACTGCTATGAAAGCGCATGCAAGCATCGTGAAACCTTAAAGAACGATGTCATTGAGCGAGATACAGCGTTCTGTACTGTACTAAGTTGGTGAAAAACTGTGAGGTCATGCAAATATCGTAATTGTGAAGGAAACAGTGTAATAGAGCGTTTTTAGATACAAGTGCGAAGGTTTGGTTAGGTTAAGATATGAACCGTCATAAAACCGCATTAAACGCTGTCACCTAGTGAGATGCAGTGTTTTTCACCATTACAAGTCGGAAACAGCGATATCTAATGTGAAAGCGCATGAAACCGTCGTAATGTTGCAGAAAGCATTGTAAAGTAGCGAGTAAAACGTTTTCTAACGATAGAAGTGCGAAGGTTAGGTTAGGTTAGGTTAGGTTAGTTTAAGCTAGGTAGCGTCGTGAAACCACCAAAAACGACGTCATCTAACGAGATAGTGTTGTTTTATTGCGAGTACGAACCTGCGATAGGTGAAATATTGTGAAAGCACACAAAACGGCATGAACAAGCCAGATACTGCGTCTTGTACCGTTACAAGTGCGAAACTGCTATGAAAGCGCATGCAAGCATCGTGAAACCTTAAAGAACGATGTCATTGAGCGAGATACAGCGTTCTGTACTGTACTAAGTTGGTGAAAAACTGTGAGGTCATGCAAATATCGTAATTGTGAAGGAAACAGTGTAATAGAGCGTTTTTAGATACAAGTGCGAAGGTTTGGTTAGGTTAAGATATGAACCGTCATAAAACCGCATTAAACGCTGTCACCTAGTGAGATGCAGTGTTTTTCACCATTACAAGTCGGAAACAGCGATATCTAATGTGAAAGCGCATGAAACCGTCGTAATGTTGCAGAAAGCATTGTAAAGTAGCGAGTAAAACGTTTTCTAACGATAGAAGTGTGAAGGTTAGGTTAGGTTAGGTTAGGTTAGGTTAAGCTAGGTAGCGTCGTGAAACCACCAAAAACGACGTCATCTAACGAGATAGTGTTGTTTTATTGCGAGTACGAACCTGCGATAGGTGAAATATTGTGAAAGCACACAAAACGGCATGAACAAGCCAGATACTGCGTCTTGTACCGTTACAAGTGCGAAACTGCTATGAAAGCGCATGCAAGCATCGTGAAACCTTAAAGAACGATGTCATTGAGCGAGATACAGCGTTCTGTACTGTACTAAGTTGGTGAAAAACTGTGAGGTCATGCAAATATCGTAATTGTGAAGGAAACAGTGTAATAGAGCGTTTTTAGATACAAGTGCGAAGGTTTGGTTAGGTTAAGATATGAACCGTCATAAAACCGCATTAAACGCTGTCACCTAGTGAGATGCAGTGTTTTTCACCATTACAAGTCGGAAACAGCGATATCTAATGTGAAAGCGCATGAAACCGTCGTAATGTTGCAGAAAGCATTGTAAAGTAGCGAGTAAAACGTTTTCTAACGATAGAAGTGCTGAAGGTTAGGTTAGGTTAGGTTAGGTTAGTTTAAGCTAGGTAGCGTCGTGAAACCACCAAAAACGACGTCATCTAACGAGATAGTGTTGTTTTATTGCGAGTACGAACCTGCGATAGGTGAAATATTGTGAAAGCACACAAAACGGCATGAACAAGCCAGATACTGCGTCTTGTACCGTTACAAGTGCGAAACTGCTATGAAAGCGCATGCAAGCATCGTGAAACCTTAAAGAACGATGTCATTGAGCGAGATACAGCGTTCTGTACTGTACTAAGTTGGTGAAAAACTGTGAGGTCATGCAAATATCGTAATTGTGAAGGAAACAGTGTAATAGAGCGTTTTTAGATACAAGTGCGAAGGTTTGGTTAGGTTAAGATATGAACCGTCATAAAACCGCATTAAACGCTGTCACCTAGTGAGATGCAGTGTTTTTCACCATTACAAGTCGGAAACAGCGATATCTAATGTGAAAGCGCATGAAACCGTCGTAATGTTGCAGAAAGCATTGTAAAGTAGCGAGTAAAACGTTTTCTAACGATAGAAGTGTGAAGGTTAGGTTAGGTTAGGTTAGGTTAGTTTAAGCTAGGTAGCGTCGTGAAACCACCAAAAACGACGTCATCTAACGAGATAGTGTTGTTTTATTGCGAGTACGAACCTGCGATAGGTGAAATATTGTGAAAGCACACAAAACGGCATGAACAAGCCAGATACTGCGTCTTGTACCGTTACAAGTGCGAAACTGCTATGAAAGCGCATGCAAGCATCGTGAAACCTTAAAGAACGATGTCATTGAGCGAGATACAGCGTTCTGTACTGTACTAAGTTGGTGAAAAACTGTGAGGTCATGCAAATATCGTAATTGTGAAGGAAACAGTGTAATAGAGCGTTTTTAGATACAAGTGCGAAGGTTTGGTTAGGTTAAGATATGAACCGTCATAAAACCGCATTAAACGCTGTCACCTAGTGAGATGCAGTGTTTTTCACCATTACAAGTCGGAAACAGCGATATCTAATGTGAAAGCGCATGAAACCGTCGTAATGTTGCAGAAAGCATTGTAAAGTAGCGAGTAAAACGTTTTCTAACGATAGAAGTGCGAAGGTTAGGTTAGGTTAGGTTAGGTTAGTTTAAGCTAGGTAGCGTCGTGAAACCACCAAAAACGACGTCATCTAACGAGATAGTGTTGTTTTATTGCGAGTACGAACCTGCGATAGGTGAAATATTGTGAAAGCACACAAAACGGCATGAACAAGCCAGATACTGCGTCTTGTACCGTTACAAGTGCGAAACTGCTATGAAAGCGCATGCAAGCATCGTGAAACCTTAAAGAACGATGTCATTGAGCGAGATACAGCGTTCTGTACTGTACTAAGTTGGTGAAAAACTGTGAGGTCATGCAAATATCGTAATTGTGAAGGAAACAGTGTAATAGAGCGTTTTTAGATACAAGTGCGAAGGTTTGGTTAGGTTAAGATATGAACCGTCATAAAACCGCATTAAACGCTGTCACCTAGTGAGATGCAGTGTTTTTCACCATTACAAGTCGGAAACAGCGATATCTAATGTGAAAGCGCATGAAACCGTCGTAATGTTGCAGAAAGCATTGTAAAGTAGCGAGTAAAACGTTTTCTAACGATAGAAGTGCGAAGGTTAGGTTAGGTTAGGTTAGGTTAGTTTAAGCTAGGTAGCGTCGTGAAACCACCAAAAACGACGTCATCTAACGAGATAGTGTTGTTTTATTGCGAGTACGAACCTGCGATAGGTGAAATATTGTGAAAGCACACAAAACGGCATGAACAAGCCAGATACTGCGTCTTGTACCGTTACAAGTGCGAAACTGCTATGAAAGCGCATGCAAGCATCGTGAAACCTTAAAGAACGATGTCATTGAGCGAGATACAGCGTTCTGTACTGTACTAAGTTGGTGAAAAACTGTGAGGTCATGCAAATATCGTAATTGTGAAGGAAACAGTGTAATAGAGCGTTTTTAGATACAAGTGCGAAGGTTTGGTTAGGTTAAGATATGAACCGTCATAAAACCGCATTAAACGCTGTCACCTAGTGAGATGCAGTGTTTTTCACCATTACAAGTCGGAAACAGCGATATCTAATGTGAAAGCGCATGAAACCGTCGTAATGTTGCAGAAAGCATTGTAAAGTAGCGAGTAAAACGTTTTCTAACGATAGAAGTGCTGAAGGTTAGGTTAGGTTAGGTTAGGTTAGTTTAAGCTAGGTAGCGTCGTGAAACCACCAAAAACGACGTCATCTAACGAGATAGTGTTGTTTTATTGCGAGTACGAACCTGCGATAGGTGAAATATTGTGAAAGCACACAAAACGGCATGAACAAGCCAGATACTGCGTCTTGTACCGTTACAAGTGCGAAACTGCTATGAAAGCGCATGCAAGCATCGTGAAACCTTAAAGAACGATGTCATTGAGCGAGATACAGCGTTCTGTACTGTACTAAGTTGGTGAAAAACTGTGAGGTCATGCAAATATCGTAATTGTGAAGGAAACAGTGTAATAGAGCGTTTTTAGATACAAGTGCGAAGGTTTGGTTAGGTTAAGATATGAACCGTCATAAAACCGCATTAAACGCTGTCACCTAGTGAGATGCAGTGTTTTTCACCATTACAAGTCGGAAACAGCGATATCTAATGTGAAAGCGCATGAAACCGTCGTAATGTTGCAGAAAGCATTGTAAAGTAGCGAGTAAAACGTTTTCTAACGATAGAAGTGTGAAGGTTAGGTTAGGTTAGGTTAGGTTAGTTTAAGCTAGGTAGCGTCGTGAAACCACCAAAAACGACGTCATCTAACGAGATAGTGTTGTTTTATTGCGAGTACGAACCTGCGATAGGTGAAATATTGTGAAAGCACACAAAACGGCATGAACAAGCCAGATACTGCGTCTTGTACCGTTACAAGTGCGAAACTGCTATGAAAGCGCATGCAAGCATCGTGAAACCTTAAAGAACGATGTCATTGAGCGAGATACAGCGTTCTGTACTGTACTAAGTTGGTGAAAAACTGTGAGGTCATGCAAATATCGTAATTGTGAAGGAAACAGTGTAATAGAGCGTTTTTAGATACAAGTGCGAAGGTTTGGTTAGGTTAAGATATGAACCGTCATAAAACCGCATTAAACGCTGTCACCTAGTGAGATGCAGTGTTTTTCACCATTACAAGTCGGAAACAGCGATATCTAATGTGAAAGCGCATGAAACCGTCGTAATGTTGCAGAAAGCATTGTAAAGTAGCGAGTAAAACGTTTTCTAACGATAGAAGTGCGAAGGTTAGGTTAGGTTAGGTTAGGTTAGTTTAAGCTAGGTAGCGTCGTGAAACCACCAAAAACGACGTCATCTAACGAGATAGTGTTGTTTTATTGCGAGTACGAACCTGCGATAGGTGAAATATTGTGAAAGCACACAAAACGGCATGAACAAGCCAGATACTGCGTCTTGTACCGTTACAAGTGCGAAACTGCTATGAAAGCGCATGCAAGCATCGTGAAACCTTAAAGAACGATGTCATTGAGCGAGATACAGCGTTCTGTACTGTACTAAGTTGGTGAAAAACTGTGAGGTCATGCAAATATCGTAATTGTGAAGGAAACAGTGTAATAGAGCGTTTTTAGATACAAGTGCGAAGGTTTGGTTAGGTTAAGATATGAACCGTCATAAAACCGCATTAAACGCTGTCACCTAGTGAGATGCAGTGTTTTTCACCATTACAAGTCGGAAACAGCGATATCTAATGTGAAAGCGCATGAAACCGTCGTAATGTTGCAGAAAGCATTGTAAAGTAGCGAGTAAAACGTTTTCTAACGATAGAAGTGCGAAGGTTAGGTTAGGTTAGGTTAGTTAAGCTAGGTAGCGTCGTGAAACCACCAAAAACGACGTCATCTAACGAGATAGTGTTGTTTTATTGCGAGTACGAACCTGCGATAGGTGAAATATTGTGAAAGCACACAAAACGGCATGAACAAGCCAGATACTGCGTCTTGTACCGTTACAAGTGCGAAACTGCTATGAAAGCGCATGCAAGCATCGTGAAACCTTAAAGAACTCATTAGCGAATACAACGTTCTGTACTGTACAGGTTACTGGTAAACTGTTGAGGTCATGCAAATATCGTAATTGTAAGGAAACAGTGTTAGATCTCTTTCTCAGATTTTTTGAATGCTCTTGCATTATCACTGTAAATAGTTGTACACAATCCTCTTCTAGCTACGAATCTTCGGAATGCTTGTATAAACGCTTCTGATGACATCCTCTTGACCAACTCCAGTTGTATGGCTCTTGTTACTGCACACGTAAATATCACAATTAAAACTTGTAACTTTTCCGCCTTCTCCTCTCGAGCATTTAGCGGTCCAGCAAAGTCTATACCAACAGTGGTCGAATGGCCCTCGTCTGTGTAATCCTGTCAGCTGGTAGAGGTGGAATTTCTTGTGCCATTGGTCTAGAATTGAATCTTCCTACATGTGATGCATTTCTATATCACATATTTCACCATCCGTCGGGCACGCAGAATCCAAAACTTCGTTCTTAGATGTGTCAATGTTGCCGCAACGCCACCGTGCATTGTTACTTGATGCGCGTTTAGAACTAGGAGTTCTGAAAAGTGACTTTCTCTTGGTAAAATAATAGGATGCTTCTCATCAAAGCTCAAATCACTCCACTGAAGCCTCCCCTTTTACTCTCAGGACACCTTGATCATCTTCGAAGATGTTCGTGCCGTACAGATTCCATGTTGTCATATATTCGTGTCACTGCATTTGTAGCGTTTTCTGCTCCTGCTTTCTCAGCACAAAACTCTGCCTTGTCCAATTCTTCTCCTGTCAGCGAACCTGTTTTCCTTTCTTTTCGTCGGTTTCCTATATAACGCATCACCCACGCGGTAACTCGTAACGCTTTCTTGTATGATCCAAATCTGCTCACATCAATTATCTTTTCTTCACTCGTGGTGGTAGTTAAGCATGCCACTGTCTTTCCTTCGTCTTTGTTGTCATCACTGTCCGATTCATGCGTGATGTCATAATCAGGGCTTTGTTTTTCATTCTTGATCCACGTGGGGCCTTTCCACCATAATTCACTGTCCAGCAAACGTTTCATCTCATCCACCTTGTCATAAAATCCGCAGGATTTTCATCACTTTTAACATAACCCCATTGACTCTCATTGGACTTGCTCTTAATTTCTGCTGCGCGGTTGCGAACAAACAGATCTTTCGTCTTGTTTGACTTTATCCAGCATAACACAATTTGAGAGTCAGTCCAGAATTTCACATTCCTCAGTTTCCTGATGAAATTCTCGGTTATATGACTGGCCAATCTGACTGATATTGTGGCCGCCAACAACTCCAATCTTGCTAGTGTGATATTTTGATTGGAGCGACTCTACTCTTTGCAATGATTAAATTTGCTTCATTGCATCCATCGGAGTATTCTGTTACAATGTATGCTACTGCTCCATATGCCATTGGACTCGCATCGGAGAACACGTGCAGAGTCGATGCTTTCACTTCAGCTTGTCTGTTGTCATAGCATCTGTTAACGGTGAAGTCATCTAAGTGCTGAAGCTCCTCCGACCAGTCCTTCCAAGATGATCTATGCTGGCTTGGTAACGGGTCATCCCATTTCAGTTTATCCATCCAAATTTTTTGCAGCAATATTTTTGCTCTGACTGAAAATGGTGTCAAAAAAACCTAAAGGGTCATATAGCTTTGCCGTGTCCTGCAAAACCTGTCTTTTTGAGAGTTGTCTCGTGTCCTTGTCATTTCACCATGTAGTGTCGGGAAAGCTCAACACGTCGTCTACGAAATTCCATTTCAGTCCCAAAATCTTGATTTGTCCCTCTTTTCTTATCCTTCGATCCAGATCCTCTCCTTCTTCATCAAAGTGTTTTCTTAGCTCGGCGTCATTTGAAATCCATTTTCTTAAATTCATTCTCGCATAGCGAAAAATATCTCGTGCTTTTTTGTATATCTTTGTCGATGTCGAGTATTCGTCGGCTCCTAGTAAAACGTCATCGACGTAGATTCCTTTCCGGAGTTGCGCCACACTGCCAGGATATTTTTCTTCGAATTTATCCAAATGTCGATGAATCGTGGCCGCTAGAAGGAAGCTACTTGGTGTAGTTCCGAAAGTAACCCTCGTCATCCTCCACGTTTTTATCTTCGGGTTGGCATATCTTTGCTGGGTATTCTTTCCCACCATATGAATCGCAGTGCGTCTTGGTCATTTTCATGTATCTTGATCTGCAAGAATGCTTTTTCCACGTCGGCTGACATAGCGATCTTGTGATGTCGAAAGTTCATCAGCAAGCTTGTGATGTCGGGGTTTAGGTTTGGCCCCTTTCCAAGTTGTCATTTAAGGATTCACCTGGATTCTGGCTTGACGATGCGTCAAAGACGATCCGTAATTTTGTCGTTGTTCGGTCCTTCTTGATTACTGCTTGATGCGGCATGTAGTATACAAATTTGTTCTGTATATCGGATCCAGCATCTTCTTCGACGTTTTCTGCTATTTCTTGCTCAAAGTACTCTCGAATAGCTTTGTCATAGGCTAGGAGTTCATCTTTATCCTTGCATAATTTTTTGGTCACCTGGATAAGCCTCTTCTCTGCAATGGTGGTGTTGTCGTCCAATGTCACGTTTTCCTTCCATGGTAGCCGCACTTGGTATCTTCCTGCCTTGAAACTCCATTGTTTGTCGGACGTAGTCTAGCACATGTTCATCGTTCATCTTTGTTGCTGGGTTCTCCTTGATGCCCATGTTTCCAAGTCCCAGAATATCTGCAGTTGGTCCGCAGTCGTGTCCGACTTGGCACTGACCTTGAGTACCATAACCGTCGATGATTTCAGCGGCACACAATGAAGTCCTACAGGACCTTGGACCGTCCATCCCAATATTGTTTCTATTGCCATTACTTTTGGATGAATCTCGCAAATGCGACCAGTGACGACAGTCCAGTAATAATCTGCTCCAATTAATATAGAAGTTTCCATATTTTTTCTTTCTTTGTCCTTCTTCTGGTTGTCATCAGCCAAACGAATTCCCATCGATCTTGCTCTTTCGTGTATTGTCAATGGTGGCGATGGTAGCACGTCACAGGATATAACTTCTATCTCCAGTGCCTCAATCGTGACTGGCTCCGAGATGGGATCCTTCCTCACGCTGACCTCGACGACTTTCATGTCTAGTTCCATCTCTCCTCCTCCAAATGATCCTACAGTAATCCTTTCGGATCTTTTTACCTTGCACGCTAGTTTTCTTGAAAAGCTTTTGAGGATGAATGTCCTCTGACTCCTGTTGTCCAGCAGAATCCGTGCGTAGCACCCGCTGTCTTCTCCCTCCGTCCACGAAAAGGCTGTCTGGCAGTAGTATGCACTTGTGTTCATCAGACTGCTGTGCGTGCATGTTGCAGGACTTGCCTGGTGTCTAACCGGTCAGGTTGCGCGCTTTTAAGCACTTGCTCAACATCCCCGCTTTGCTGCTGTGCTGACTTTCCTGCAGGCGTACGTGGTCGACACATGGATGTCGCGTGCCTTCCCTTGCATGTTTTGCAGCGTACGTTAGCACGGCATATCTTCGCCGTGTGGTGAGGTCTGGTGCATCTGAAGCACCTTCGTTCCCGTTTGTAAGGCTTCTTTCTTCTGTTGCATAGTAATGCTTCTTCTGCAATCTTCCGTGTAGTGTCCAGTCATCTCACAGAAGATGCATTTCTTAATCGATATGCTTTGAAGCGTAGATGTTCTAGTCCGCCTCATACTGTGCGGTGACTGGGTCACGTCGTATTTTTCCTCTCGAGTTCTTCTCTGCTGCGTATATATATGTTTAAAAACTCCATAATTTCTTTCAACTGCTCGTGCTGTTTCTTGACGCTGAGTTCGATTCCGTAGTTGCTGGTCTGTTGTCACCTTTCTTTAACTCCTTCATCTTCATCTTAATCCTCATATCCACCGTAGCGCAGATTTTACAACAGAGCTATCACTGTGGCGTAACTATCCATTTCCACTCCTAACGACTGCAGTGCTCGTGTGTTCACTTTGCAACTTTTGGAAGAGTTTCTTCAACCCATCTACATCTTTAGGACTCTTCACTGCTTCCAAATTTGCAAGCTCTTTCATGTAGTTCTCTTTTAAATTATCTTCTCGTCGGAAGGTTTCTTTCAAAAGAGCGACTGCATGCTCGTAATTCTGATCAGAAAACTGCAAGCCTTCTATGAGGGAAGCAGCCTCCCTGCTCAGAGACGCCAGAAGATAATTAATTTTGATTCTTCGGCATATTCACTCTGTTATGCACCGATGTCTCGAACTGATGCCAAAACCTTGGCCATGCTGTTTTTTTCTCATCAAACTTGATCATTTCAAGGCGTGGCAACTCAACAAGCTCTTGCGTCTCCGAGATTTGGTCAGTACCTTGCACTGAACTCGCCTGTTCTGTGACTATTCTCGTAGTCAGTTGCGTCGCTTGTTCTAACTCGCGTAATCGCTCCTCAATTTTTGTCGTTGCAGCGACGATCTTCATCTCATAAATGCAAAACTCTTTCAAATTCTGCCTCCGCGCTGTCTTCTTCAATGAACGGTTCTATCTGTTCGTTAACTTGTCTTAGCGTCTGTGACACGCTCTTCATCTGGTTTAGAAGCGTCATAAGTTGCGCTCGATCGGCGTCTTCTTCTATCTTCTTATCGATTTTGCTCGTAAGCGTCGTCACATTTGCTCGAAGCGTCTTCCGCTTCTTCGATAGGACCTCTTTATTCATGCATAAAACGTGTTCAAAGAGCTCTTGCCTTTTTATGTGCGTCGCCAACAGTCGTCGGTCGTGGTCCTTCTCCTCGACGGTTCGTCCTTGAGCCAGACGCCACTGCTTCGTTCTTCAAACCCGTTGTTGCGAATGGGTTGAAGTCCTCTGCGTCTGTCTTCAGATCAATCCTGGTCACGGCACCATGTTTCAGAAGGAACCAGAGAGACCGCATAACCGATACGTCTTCGGTTTATTGTTGACAGAACAGAAAAAAATGTGCAGAGCGTGACCCTGGCTGCTTCTTCTTCCTCGCCTCCGAGCTCCATATTCAATCTGTTTTCTACAGCTGTCACCTAGTGAGATGCAGTGTTTTTCACCACTACAAGTCGGAAACAGCGATATCTAATGTGAAAGCGCATGAAACCGTCGTAATGTTGCAGAAAGCATTGTAAAGTAGCGAGTAAAACGTTTTCTAACGATAGAAGTGTGAAGGTTAGGTTAGGTTAGGTTAGTTAGGTTAGGTTTAAGCTAGGTAGCGTCGTGAAACCACCAAAAACGACGTCATCTAACGAGATAGTGTTGTTTTATTGCGAGTACGAACCTGCGATAGGTGAAATATTGTGAAAGCACACAAAACGGCATGAACAAGCCAGATACTGCGTCTTGTACCGTTACAAGTGCGAAACTGCTATGAAAGCGCATGCAAGCATCGTGAAACCTTAAAGAACGATGTCATTGAGCGAGATACAGCGTTCTGTACTGTACTAAGTTGGTGAAAAACTGTGAGGTCATGCAAATATCGTAATTGTGAAGGAAACAGTGTAATAGAGCGTTTTTAGATACAAGTGCGAAGGTTTGGTTAGGTTAAGATATGAACCGTCATAAAACCGCATTAAACGCTGTCACCTAGTGAGATGCAGTGTTTTTCACCATTACAAGTCGGAAACAGCGATATCTAATGTGAAAGCGCATGAAACCGTCGTAATGTTGCAGAAAGCATTGTAAAGTAGCGAGTAAAACGTTTTCTAACGATAGAAGTGCGAAGGTTAGGTTAGGTTAGGTTAGGTTAGTTTAAGCTAGGTAGCGTCGTGAAACCACCAAAAACGACGTCATCTAACGAGATAGTGTTGTTTTATTGCGAGTACGAACCTGCGATAGGTGAAATATTGTGAAAGCACACAAAACGGCATGAACAAGCCAGATACTGCGTCTTGTACCGTTACAAGTGCGAAACTGCTATGAAAGCGCATGCAAGCATCGTGAAACCTTAAAGAACGATGTCATTGAGCGAGATACAGCGTTCTGTACTGTACTAAGTTGGTGAAAAACTGTGAGGTCATGCAAATATCGTAATTGTGAAGGAAACAGTGTAATAGAGCGTTTTTAGATACAAGTGCGAAGGTTTGGTTAGGTTAAGATATGAACCGTCATAAAACCGCATTAAACGCTGTCACCTAGTGAGATGCAGTGTTTTTCACCATTACAAGTCGGAAACAGCGATATCTAATGTGAAAGCGCATGAAACCGTCGTAATGTTGCAGAAAGCATTGTAAAGTAGCGAGTAAAACGTTTTCTAACGATAGAAGTGCGAAGGTTAGGTTAGGTTAGGTTAGGTTAGTTTAAGCTAGGTAGCGTCGTGAAACCACCAAAAACGACGTCATCTAACGAGATAGTGTTGTTTTATTGCGAGTACGAACCTGCGATAGGTGAAATATTGTGAAAGCACACAAAACGGCATGAACAAGCCAGATACTGCGTCTTGTACCGTTACAAGTGCGAAACTGCTATGAAAGCGCATGCAAGCATCGTGAAACCTTAAAGAACGATGTCATTGAGCGAGATACAGCGTTCTGTACTGTACTAAGTTGGTGAAAAACTGTGAGGTCATGCAAATATCGTAATTGTGAAGGAAACAGTGTAATAGAGCGTTTTTAGATACAAGTGCGAAGGTTTGGTTAGGTTAAGATATGAACCGTCATAAAACCGCATTAAACGCTGTCACCTAGTGAGATGCAGTGTTTTTCACCATTACAAGTCGGAAACAGCGATATCTAATGTGAAAGCGCATGAAACCGTCGTAATGTTGCAGAAAGCATTGTAAAGTAGCGAGTAAAACGTTTTCTAACGATAGAAGTGCGAAGGTTAGGTTAGGTTAGGTTAGTTTAAGCTAGGTAGCGTCGTGAAACCACCAAAAACGACGTCATCTAACGAGATAGTGTTGTTTTATTGCGAGTACGAACCTGCGATAGGTGAAATATTGTGAAAGCACACAAAACGGCATGAACAAGCCAGATACTGCGTCTTGTACCGTTACAAGTGCGAAACTGCTATGAAAGCGCATGCAAGCATCGTGAAACCTTAAAGAACGATGTCATTGAGCGAGATACAGCGTTCTGTACTGTACTAAGTTGGTGAAAAACTGTGAGGTCATGCAAATATCGTAATTGTGAAGGAAACAGTGTAATAGAGCGTTTTTAGATACAAGTGCGAAGGTTTGGTTAGGTTAAGATATGAACCGTCATAAAACCGCATTAAACGCTGTCACCTAGTGAGATGCAGTGTTTTTCACCATTACAAGTCGGAAACAGCGATATCTAATGTGAAAGCGCATGAAACCGTCGTAATGTTGCAGAAAGCATTGTAAAGTAGCGAGTAAAACGTTTTCTAACGATAGAAGTGCGAAGGTTAGGTTAGGTTAGGTTAGGTTAGGTTAAGCTAGGTAGCGTCGTGAAACCACCAAAAACGACGTCATCTAACGAGATAGTGTTGTTTTATTGCGAGTACGAACCTGCGATAGGTGAAATATTGTGAAAGCACACAAAACGGCATGAACAAGCCAGATACTGCGTCTTGTACCGTTACAAGTGCGAAACTGCTATGAAAGCGCATGCAAGCATCGTGAAACCTTAAAGAACGATGTCATTGAGCGAGATACAGCGTTCTGTACTGTACTAAGTTGGTGAAAAACTGTGAGGTCATGCAAATATCGTAATTGTGAAGGAAACAGTGTAATAGAGCGTTTTTAGATACAAGTGCGAAGGTTTGGTTAGGTTAAGATATGAACCGTCATAAAACCGCATTAAACGCTGTCACCTAGTGAGATGCAGTGTTTTTCACCATTACAAGTCGGAAACAGCGATATCTAATGTGAAAGCGCATGAAACCGTCGTAATGTTGCAGAAAGCATTGTAAAGTAGCGAGTAAAACGTTTTCTAACGATAGAAGTGCGAAGGTTAGGTTAGGTTAGGTTAGGTTAGTTAAGCTAGGTAGCGTCGTGAAACCACCAAAAACGACGTCATCTAACGAGATAGTGTTGTTTTATTGCGAGTACGAACCTGCGATAGGTGAAATATTGTGAAAGCACACAAAACGGCATGAACAAGCCAGATACTGCGTCTTGTACCGTTACAAGTGCGAAACTGCTATGAAAGCGCATGCAAGCATCGTGAAACCTTAAAGAACGATGTCATTGAGCGAGATACAGCGTTCTGTACTGTACTAAGTTGGTGAAAAACTGTGAGGTCATGCAAATATCGTAATTGTGAAGGAAACAGTGTAATAGAGCGTTTTTAGATACAAGTGCGAAGGTTTGGTTAGGTTAAGATATGAACCGTCATAAAACCGCATTAAACGCTGTCACCTAGTGAGATGCAGTGTTTTTCACCATTACAAGTCGGAAACAGCGATATCTAATGTGAAAGCGCATGAAACCGTCGTAATGTTGCAGAAAGCATTGTAAAGTAGCGAGTAAAACGTTTTCTAACGATAGAAGTGCGAAGGTTAGGTTAGGTTAGGTTAGGTTAGTTTAAGCTAGGTAGCGTCGTGAAACCACCAAAAACGACGTCATCTAACGAGATAGTGTTGTTTTATTGCGAGTACGAACCTGCGATAGGTGAAATATTGTGAAAGCACACAAAACGGCATGAACAAGCCAGATACTGCGTCTTGTACCGTTACAAGTGCGAAACTGCTATGAAAGCGCATGCAAGCATCGTGAAACCTTAAAGAACGATGTCATTGAGCGAGATACAGCGTTCTGTACTGTACTAAGTTGGTGAAAAACTGTGAGGTCATGCAAATATCGTAATTGTGAAGGAAACAGTGTAATAGAGCGTTTTTAGATACAAGTGCGAAGGTTTGGTTAGGTTAAGATATGAACCGTCATAAAACCGCATTAAACGCTGTCACCTAGTGAGATGCAGTGTTTTTCACCATTACAAGTCGGAAACAGCGATATCTAATGTGAAAGCGCATGAAACCGTCGTAATGTTGCAGAAAGCATTGTAAAGTAGCGAGTAAAACGTTTTCTAACGATAGAAGTGCGAAGGTTAGGTTAGGTTAGGTTAGGTTAGTTTAAGCTAGGTAGCGTCGTGAAACCACCAAAAACGACGTCATCTAACGAGATAGTGTTGTTTTATTGCGAGTACGAACCTGCGATAGGTGAAATATTGTGAAAGCACACAAAACGGCATGAACAAGCCAGATACTGCGTCTTGTACCGTTACAAGTGCGAAACTGCTATGAAAGCGCATGCAAGCATCGTGAAACCTTAAAGAACGATGTCATTGAGCGAGATACAGCGTTCTGTACTGTACTAAGTTGGTGAAAAACTGTGAGGTCATGCAAATATCGTAATTGTGAAGGAAACAGTGTAATAGAGCGTTTTTAGATACAAGTGCGAAGGTTTGGTTAGGTTAAGATATGAACCGTCATAAAACCGCATTAAACGCTGTCACCTAGTGAGATGCAGTGTTTTTCACCATTACAAGTCGGAAACAGCGATATCTAATGTGAAAGCGCATGAAACCGTCGTAATGTTGCAGAAAGCATTGTAAAGTAGCGAGTAAAACGTTTTCTAACGATAGAAGTGCGAAGGTTAGGTTAGGTTAGGTTAGGTTAGTTTAAGCTAGGTAGCGTCGTGAAACCACCAAAAACGACGTCATCTAACGAGATAGTGTTGTTTTATTGCGAGTACGAACCTGCGATAGGTGAAATATTGTGAAAGCACACAAAACGGCATGAACAAGCCAGATACTGCGTCTTGTACCGTTACAAGTGCGAAACTGCTATGAAAGCGCATGCAAGCATCGTGAAACCTTAAAGAACGATGTCATTGAGCGAGATACAGCGTTCTGTACTGTACTAAGTTGGTGAAAAACTGTGAGGTCATGCAAATATCGTAATTGTGAAGGAAACAGTGTAATAGAGCGTTTTTAGATACAAGTGCGAAGGTTTGGTTAGGTTAAGATATGAACCGTCATAAAACCGCATTAAACGCTGTCACCTAGTGAGATGCAGTGTTTTTCACCATTACAAGTCGGAAACAGCGATATCTAATGTGAAAGCGCATGAAACCGTCGTAATGTTGCAGAAAGCATTGTAAAGTAGCGAGTAAAACGTTTTCTAACGATAGAAGTGTGAAGGTTAGGTTAGGTTAGGTTAGGTTAGTTAAGCTAGGTAGCGTCGTGAAACCACCAAAAACGACGTCATCTAACGAGATAGTGTTGTTTTATTGCGAGTACGAACCTGCGATAGGTGAAATATTGTGAAAGCACACAAAACGGCATGAACAAGCCAGATACTGCGTCTTGTACCGTTACAAGTGCGAAACTGCTATGAAAGCGCATGCAAGCATCGTGAAACCTTAAAGAACGATGTCATTGAGCGAGATACAGCGTTCTGTACTGTACTAAGTTGGTGAAAAACTGTGAGGTCATGCAAATATCGTAATTGTGAAGGAAACAGTGTAATAGAGCGTTTTTAGATACAAGTGCGAAGGTTTGGTTAGGTTAAGATATGAACCGTCATAAAACCGCATTAAACGCTGTCACCTAGTGAGATGCAGTGTTTTTCACCATTACAAGTCGGAAACAGCGATATCTAATGTGAAAGCGCATGAAACCGTCGTAATGTTGCAGAAAGCATTGTAAAGTAGCGAGTAAAACGTTTTCTAACGATAGAAGTGCGAAGGTTAGGTTAGGTTAGGTTAGGTTAGTTTAAGCTAGGTAGCGTCGTGAAACCACCAAAAACGACGTCATCTAACGAGATAGTGTTGTTTTATTGCGAGTACGAACCTGCGATAGGTGAAATATTGTGAAAGCACACAAAACGGCATGAACAAGCCAGATACTGCGTCTTGTACCGTTACAAGTGCGAAACTGCTATGAAAGCGCATGCAAGCATCGTGAAACCTTAAAGAACGATGTCATTGAGCGAGATACAGCGTTCTGTACTGTACTAAGTTGGTGAAAAACTGTGAGGTCATGCAAATATCGTAATTGTGAAGGAAACAGTGTAATAGAGCGTTTTTAGATACAAGTGCGAAGGTTTGGTTAGGTTAAGATATGAACCGTCATAAAACCGCATTAAACGCTGTCACCTAGTGAGATGCAGTGTTTTTCACCATTACAAGTCGGAAACAGCGATATCTAATGTGAAAGCGCATGAAACCGTCGTAATGTTGCAGAAAGCATTGTAAAGTAGCGAGTAAAACGTTTTCTAACGATAGAAGTGCGAAGGTTAGGTTAGGTTAGGTTAGGTTAGTTTAAGCTAGGTAGCGTCGTGAAACCACCAAAAACGACGTCATCTAACGAGATAGTGTTGTTTTATTGCGAGTACGAACCTGCGATAGGTGAAATATTGTGAAAGCACACAAAACGGCATGAACAAGCCAGATACTGCGTCTTGTACCGTTACAAGTGCGAAACTGCTATGAAAGCGCATGCAAGCATCGTGAAACCTTAAAGAACGATGTCATTGAGCGAGATACAGCGTTCTGTACTGTACTAAGTTGGTGAAAAACTGTGAGGTCATGCAAATATCGTAATTGTGAAGGAAACAGTGTAATAGAGCGTTTTTAGATACAAGTGCGAAGGTTTGGTTAGGTTAAGATATGAACCGTCATAAAACCGCATTAAACGCTGTCACCTAGTGAGATGCAGTGTTTTTCACCATTACAAGTCGGAAACAGCGATATCTAATGTGAAAGCGCATGAAACCGTCGTAATGTTGCAGAAAGCATTGTAAAGTAGCGAGTAAAACGTTTTCTAACGATAGAAGTGCTGAAGGTTAGGTTAGGTTAGGTTAGTTTAAGCTAGGTAGCGTCGTGAAACCACCAAAAACGACGTCATCTAACGAGATAGTGTTGTTTTATTGCGAGTACGAACCTGCGATAGGTGAAATATTGTGAAAGCACACAAAACGGCATGAACAAGCCAGATACTGCGTCTTGTACCGTTACAAGTGCGAAACTGCTATGAAAGCGCATGCAAGCATCGTGAAACCTTAAAGAACGATGTCATTGAGCGAGATACAGCGTTCTGTACTGTACTAAGTTGGTGAAAAACTGTGAGGTCATGCAAATATCGTAATTGTGAAGGAAACAGTGTAATAGAGCGTTTTAGATACAAGTGCGAAGGTTTGGTTAGGTTAAGATATGAACCGTCATAAAACCGCATTAAACGCTGTCACCTAGTGAGATGCAGTGTTTTTCACCATTACAAGTCGGAAACAGCGATATCTAATGTGAAAGCGCATGAAACCGTCGTAATGTTGCAGAAAGCATTGTAAAGTAGCGAGTAAAACGTTTTCTAACGATAGAAGTGCGAAGGTTAGGTTAGGTTAGGTTAGGTTAGTTAAGCTAGGTAGCGTCGTGAAACCACCAAAAACGACGTCATCTAACGAGATAGTGTTGTTTTATTGCGAGTACGAACCTGCGATAGGTGAAATATTGTGAAAGCACACAAAACGGCATGAACAAGCCAGATACTGCGTCTTGTACCGTTACAAGTGCGAAACTGCTATGAAAGCGCATGCAAGCATCGTGAAACCTTAAAGAACGATGTCATTGAGCGAGATACAGCGTTCTGTACTGTACTAAGTTGGTGAAAAACTGTGAGGTCATGCAAATATCGTAATTGTGAAGGAAACAGTGTAATAGAGCGTTTTTAGATACAAGTGCGAAGGTTTGGTTAGGTTAAGATATGAACCGTCATAAAACCGCATTAAACGCTGTCACCTAGTGAGATGCAGTGTTTTTCACCATTACAAGTCGGAAACAGCGATATCTAATGTGAAAGCGCATGAAACCGTCGTAATGTTGCAGAAAGCATTGTAAAGTAGCGAGTAAAACGTTTTCTAACGATAGAAGTGCGAAGGTTAGGTTAGGTTAGGTTAGGTTAGTTTAAGCTAGGTAGCGTCGTGAAACCACCAAAAACGACGTCATCTAACGAGATAGTGTTGTTTTATTGCGAGTACGAACCTGCGATAGGTGAAATATTGTGAAAGCACACAAAACGGCATGAACAAGCCAGATACTGCGTCTTGTACCGTTACAAGTGCGAAACTGCTATGAAAGCGCATGCAAGCATCGTGAAACCTTAAAGAACGATGTCATTGAGCGAGATACAGCGTTCTGTACTGTACTAAGTTGGTGAAAAACTGTGAGGTCATGCAAATACGTAATTGTGAAGGAAACAGTGTAATAGAAGCGTTTTTAGATACAATCAATCAATCAATCAATCAATCAATTTAATTCAGCTTCTTTGGATACAATGTAACATCTTTGGTAGTAAGTAATACATTCGGAGGTCCCATAGTTTCAGGAACTGACGGGGGGACCTCCTAATACTAGAACATGTGTAAGTTGAATAACGTGGGCAGTATGAGGAAAAAAAAAAAAAAAAAAATACCATGTATAAAATTTACAGGAAAGCTAAAGGAGCTACATAAGAAGAGTAAAAGCAAGAAATGAACAAAAAAAAAAAAAAGACAACAAACAACAAAAAAACTGGCATGGTATTTAAGTCTATGACTGTAATATACGCTGGAAAATAAAAACACAGTTATAAGGGAAATCTTCATGACACAGGCGTCATGAATTCATCAAAACAAGTGATCATAGTAAGTTTTAACACAACAGCAGCATATAAAATAATGAATACCAAACGCTATAAAAATTACGGCTACAAAAACAAAAGCAAGATTAATTCATAGCGGTAATAATAGCAAATAATCAGCGAAATGATAGCAAATATTCAGCAAGATGATAGCAAAATATTCAGCAAATGATAGCAAAATATTCAGCAATTGATAGCAAATATTCAGCGGTAATGGTAGCAAATCAAGCATGCGCGAAAATAAAAGAAAAAAGAAATCGTATTAAAAAAAAAAGCTAAAAAATGGCAGATCCCTGAGTTAGTGTGCCTGCCCACATAATTTGCCGAGACAGTATTTTTGTGAAGGCTTTGAAATGTATGTACAGAGGATGCTGATTTAATTTCGTATGTATCGAATTCCAAATGGATATGCCTGAAAAAAGGGCTGTTAGTTTCGCGTAATTTGTTCGAGCGGCGGGAAGAAGTAGATTGTCGTTTTGAGAGAACCTCGTAATGTTAGTGTTGACAAAAAATTCATTTGAGTAAGCCGGAATGGAGGTGCCACATCTCTTTAGCCGAAAAATAATAGAGATAGTTTTTGTTTAAGTAGTTCTGAGAGTGGCAAAATATTTAGATTTTGGTATAGCGGTTTAGAGGGCGTAAAACATTACTGAAGGTCATTAGTCGTATAGCTTGGTTTTGCAGGCGTTGAAGGGAATCGAGGTGACAAGAGTAAGTATTAGCCCAAAGATGATACACAGTAAGACAGATGGCTATGAATGAAAGAGTGATAAAGTGAACGAATAATGGGCCTTTCGAAATAATTACGTGATTTAATGATTACGTGTATGCCAAAAAGAAACTTTATGCATTAGTGAATGAACATGCATATTATATTTTAGGTGCTCATCTAATGTCACACCCAGAAACCTGGCGCTGTTAGTAACGGGTATTTCATTGTCCCCCATCGTGAGCACCACGGGTGGCACTTTTAATAATGGGAGAATGAAATATTACAAATGTAGTTTTTAGTGGGGTTAATGTGCAGGCAGTTACGACTGCACCAATCACTTACATTTTTAAGTCAACATTTAGATTTGTAACAGTACGGCGATGCTTTTATGAGATGAATATATGGTTGTATCGTCGCATATAACAAGCAGTCAGTATGGCGAAGTGTTAGGGGCAAATCGTTGATGAGAGTAGAAAAAGCAGCGGGCCTAGAATAGATCCTTGAGGCACTCCTGTATTAGTAACCTTGGGAGAGGAAACCTGCCGTCGATTTGTACAACTTGCGACCTGTTTTTTAGGTAATTCTTAATAAGGCTCAAGGCTGGTCCTGTAATGCCGTAAGATGCGAGCTTGTGAAAAAGAATGGAATGATTTAATAGTGTCAAAAGCTTTAGTAAGATCAACAAAGACTGCACCAAATAGTGAACCGTCATCGATGGCTAGTTTGATTTTGTCCGTGAAACTGATGAGCGCCAGTTCGGTTGAGAAACCTGGACGGAAACCAAACTGATGGGGAGAGAGCAAGTCGAATTTTTTGAAATATGACATGAGGCGTTTGTACAAAATCTTTTCGATTACTTTACTAAAAAAAGGAAGAATGCAAATAGGTCGGTAATTGTTAATGCATTCACGGTCACCTTTCTTGAAGACGGGAGTTATCTTGCCGTTTTTTAGGGAGGTTGGAAATGTGCCATCCTTGAACATTTTGTTGATGATGTTAGCAAGAACAGGTGAAAACACAGTCGATTATCAGCTTAACTCGTGAAGGGGTGAATGGAGTCTAAACCCGCCCCGGTTGTTTTTAACGATGATATGACAGAGCGAACTTCAGCGCTAGAAGTAGGATATAAGTAAAAAAGATTGCGGACAGCGCGATAAGTGGGAAAAGTGATGGCCGGTGTAGATGTTTTCAGTGTTGGCAAAATGGTCGTTAAAAGCATTGGCAATGTCAATTGGCTCAGTGAATGTGCTGGATGCAGTACTTATTTCGTTAACCGTGCATGGGAATCGGTTTTGTTCAGAAACTTTTTAATTAGCTGCCAGTTTCGTTTAGTATCAGTTCCATTAAAGCAATATGCGCGTTTGAAAATAGTCACGTTTAGCACGTTCAAAATTGCACCAAGCGTATTCGAATATTTTTTATAGCGAATTTGTAGCACTGTGTTAAATGGTTGGTCCTTAAGCTTCTTATGCATTTTATCTTTTTTTGAAATTGAGTGCAATAATCCGTTGGTGATCCATGGGTTTCTTCGCTCTTTAAACCCCGAAGAAATAGGGACATGCGATGTGCTCTGTGTTATGCAGTTTGCTATTAGAGCAGAAATGAGTCGTAGGCTTGCTCAGCAGATTCGTTTTGTGTGACATCAGACCAGTCTAGTTGGTTAATCAAGGAAACAAATGTTTCTGTGTTAAACACCGCTTTCATGACTTGTTTATGATTTGTGGCACGGGGCAAGAGAGCGGATTCTATTCTGAGAAAAACAGGATAATGGTCACTAAACTGATAGTCTATTACAGCCGCAGAGGCGCTCGTTGTCAAACTGGACAAAATGTGGTCAATCAGTGTATTCGTGCCTGATGGATCGCACCTAGTAGGAGCTGTGATTAACGATGAGAAGCCAAAACTTTGAAAAACGCGAACATAATCCGAGCATGAATGACTGTAAAGGTCAAGTATGTTAATGTTAATGTCGCCGCATATGATGACGTTTTGTTTTCAAAAACGAGAAGGTTTAGAAGGGATTCAAGTTGCGAGCAAAAATGAACAATAGATGAAGACGGAGAGCGGTAGATTGATGCAATGATGGTGTTTCTGCCGTTCAGTGAAAAAACCGTTTGGTCAAATTCAAGCCAGACCGATTCACAGTTTAGGTTAGTAAAAGAAAGATCGTGACGACGCCTATATGACAATGACGAATCAATAAAGACCGCAGAACCACCACCACGGGCTGAATCGCGGTTGCAGTACTCAGAGGTATAGTTCGATATGCCATATAGATTACCATCGTTATTTGTTAACCATGTCTCAGAGAGGCATATGACTGAAAACGTGTGATTGATTGCTGTCAGGAAGTGTATGAGGTCATTATGATGCTTTCTGAGGCTGCGGACATTGAAATGAATCAATGATAAAGCTGGGGGTTTATTCTTGAGAAATGTTTTAGTTTGCTGATAAGACAAAACAGAGGAATCCATGGTTGTTCCAGATATCTTAGAGGCAACTATCTACTGAAAGACAGATAGATGGCCTGCTTCACGTATACGAAAGACGCGGCTGTCATCACTTTTTCTGGCCTTTATTACGCAGGAATCTGTCCATAGATGCTTCCAATTTTTCGCCTTTTTTAGTTCCAAAGCCTGAGCAAACAATCTCTTGTTTTCTGGGGTTAGGTGATCGTTAACAAACACCGGTTTTTCCGTCTCTTTACGAAAGCCAATGACACCCGTCGTGATTCGTGCTTTCCGTGCTTTGGAAGCAAAGTCTGCTTTCTTTGTCCTGGAGCAAAATCTCGCTATAATGTTCGATCCATTTTCGCCGGGACACGGTGGACGACATCGATGTCTGTCGGCTCAACGGGGCACCCAACTTTTCTCACCAATTGCCTGCATTATAGCAAGGCAGTTTTCACCTTTCGTGTCAGGGATACCCTTTATCTCAACATTGTTTAAGCGTGAGTATTGCTCCAAGGCAGCCAGACGATTACATAGTTGTTACACTCTCGTCCCTGAGCTCTTTGTTTTCTTTGGACAATTCTTCATTTCTTTCTGCTCTTAACGGACTCGTAGAGTTGGCTATGCACTTGCAAGCTATTCTTCATTTCTGCAAGGTCAGCACGAAGTAGCTCAATTTGCCTCGAAAGCTCGGCCGTGGTTGGCATGATGCATGCTTGAACACTAATAATCATCAGCAATAGTAGAAAAACACTAAAAGAGTATAATATATAAAGACAATGCTAAAAACTACAAAACTGCTGGCAGCAGTGGGAGCGGCAAGGAGTTCCAAGACAAAACAATAAGTAAGGAACCACCTGTATCGCGCAGAAGCAGGGATTAGAGCGCCGTCCTCTAGCCGCAACCACTGCTGCCAAAGTGACGAGCCAGGACTAGAGGGAATCTTATGTAGGGTCCAAGGCGCCTATGGGTGGCAGGCCAAGCTGTCCAG
>WOVY01002613.1:0-245556 GCA_013436015.1 Rhipicephalus annulatus | reverse complement strand
GACTGCTATTCCGTCGCTTTTTTTAAGGAGCACTGTGGTGGCAGTTGACCGTCTGTACAATTCTTCCAGGATGTTTATATATGCTTCGTGACAACCTTATTCCGCAATGTCTGCATAACTGTTGATATTTTTATTGAAGCGTAATCAATGAAGGCTATGTATAGTTGTTGGCTGTATTTTGAGCCTTGCTCTGTTACCTGATAGTTAATATGAATGTGGTCGATTGTTGAGTAGCCTGTTCTAAATCCTGCTTGTTCCTTTGGCTGACTTAATTCTAATATTGTCTTAATTATATTAGCAATTACCTTTGTGAATAGCTTGTATACGACAAAGAGCAAGCTGATTGACTTGTAATTATTCAAGACCTTGTCATCACCTCTCTTATGTATTAAGATATGTTAGCTATCTTCCAAGTTTATGGTATCCTTCCCGTCAGAAGACACTTCGTAAACAGGGTGGCTAGTTTTTCAAACACGATCTGTCTTCCGTCTTTCACCAGATATGATGTTACCTGATCCGCACCAGCAGCTCTGGCTCTTAGCATTCCCTGCAACGCTTTTCTGACTTCTACAATTAGTGGTGGGATGCCATTTGTGTTACTGCTAGTTCTTACAATAAGGTCGTGGTTGTCCCGGCCACTGTACATGTCCCTGTAAAAATCATCCGCTATTTAAACTATCCTATCCATAATAGTAGGTACTTTGCCTTCCTGGTCCCCTAGTGCATACATCTAGTTTTTGCCTATCCTAAGTTTCCTCCTCACTACTTCGACATTTCCTCTATTCCTTAGAGCGTGTTCACTTTTCTCCATGTTATATCTTCTTACATCGAATACCATAAGCTTACTAATCAACTGCGGAAGCTCTGCCAATTATATTTTGTCTGTTGCATTTGAGGCTTTCATGCTTTGACGCTTCTTATTAACGTTCTTTGTCTCCTGAGACAGCGTGCCAGTCTCCTGCCTAACTACGATACCTCCAACTTCCACTGCCCACTCCGTAATGATTCTCGTCAGATTATCATTCATTTCTTCAATGCTAAGGCTGGTTTCCTCGATAAGAGCCGAGTACTTGTACTGAAGCGAGACTGAAATCCTGTACTTTGTCTCTCCGTGCTAGCTTATTGATCAGCTTCGTGCATATCAGTTTCCGTCGTTCATTCTTCAACTCTAGGCGAATTCGAGCCCGTGCCATTTTATGGTTACTACACCGTATTTTGCCAAGCACTTCCACATTGTGCACGATGCCCGGGTGTGTACAAAGTATAAGGACTATCGTTTGTAGCGCCCTCGTTCGGGCGGCGCGCAAACCGGGGAGCGTGCGATGGCGACAGAAGAAAATAAAGAAGGCGCTAGGCCGTGGCATGTGAAGCCACAGCTCACGTTCCTGGCTGGCATCGGTTATCGTTCAGGCGTGTCTTACTTTCGCTCCTGTGGCATAAGACTACAAGTGGTGACCTCGGACGAAGACAATGACTGACTCGAATGCACCCTCAACCGAACAAGCCTCACGTCCGCAGGACGTCTCGGCCGTGCAACTGCGTCTCCCATCTTTCTGGCCACAGGACCCGCAAGTTTGGTTTCATCAGGTCGAGGCGCAATTCTCCCTGTACTGCATCGCCTCGGAAACGACACGCTACTACCACGTAGCCCTCCGTCCTTCCTCCTGACGTTGCCAGTGAGCTCTCCGACGTCCTCTCCAACTCCTCGGACACTAGGCCATATCGGCACCTTAAAACCAAGGTGGTGGAACGATTCATGCCTTCGGAACGCGTCCGCCTACAGCAGCTCCTTGCAGAGGGGGACCTTGGCGACAGGCGCCCCTCCCACCTACTGCGCCGAATGCGACAGCTTCTTGGGAAACACGACGTCTCTGCCCACTCAGCGTTGCTTCGCGAGCTCTTCCTCCAACGCCTTTCTCAGCCAATCCGCCTCGTCCTCGCGGCGGCCGGCGACGTCAATATTGACCGCCTGGCGGAGCTCGCCGATCAGGTTCATGAAGCGACCTCCCCATCTCTCAACGCTGTCTTACCACCAGCAGACACAGCGATTTCGCGCCTTGAGGCCCGCATCGACGAACTCGCCGCCTCTATTGCCGCACTCCGGAGCCCCCTGCAGGAGACTCGTTCGCCTCGTTCCGGTCGTCGAGCTCTTCCATGCACACGAGATGCTCGGAGTCCCAGCCCTCCACCCCTCTGCTGTACAACCGGCGTTTCCGACACCGAGCCACGAAGTTGTACACCCCCATGTGCGTTGGCAGGGAAACGCCTGCCGGAATCACTGACAGCGGCGTGTGATCTCCCTTCTCGTCCCAGCCGCCTTTTCATGGTCACGGACCAGCTATCGGGCGCCAGGTTCCTTATAGATACGGGCGCGGAAATTAGCGTTGTGCCCCCGACTAAGGCTGATCTTCAAGTCATCACTACAAAACTGCGCGAAAAATCGACAAGAAACAGAGAAGGCACACACACAAGCGCAGACTAGCAACTGACAGTTTATTGAAAGAAACACTTATATACCTAAAGAAAAACTATGACGTGAAAGATTAGAAGTTGGCAGTGAGATAATCAATCTCTATTTGGTGCAAAGTCACCGAAGGCCTCGCAACACACGTGTCGCCATACTTGTGTATATAAAAAGCCTCCGCAACTTCTCTCGCTGTCCTATCCCGTGCCGTGACAACACCCTTGTTTCGTGAAATAAAGGGGAACACTTGCAATCCCTGCAATGTAGGCACAGATTCGACGAAGGGTGGGCCTTCAGCGATGCCCTGTGATCCATTAGTCGGTTTGTTCAAACATCTTCCAGTTTGCCCAATATAGCACCTACCACATGATAAGGGGATAAGATACACCGCACCAATTCCGCACTCTACAAACGTTTCCCGGTGTTTGACCACACAAACATACCACTTTTTTTCTTTCCTTCAGCTTTCCTATCCACCATTGCGCACACTCGGCCCAACTTATTCCTGGACGAAAAAACGACATTAACACCAAATCTATGTCCCACCTTTTTCATGCGGTGGGAGAAGGCATGAAGATAAGGAATGCACTGTAAGGCAAACTTTTATCTATGCCCGCTCTGTCATACCTTCCCGTTTTAGTTTCTTCAACAATCTTTCACTTAGAAATCCAGCCTTCCTTCTGGGAAGTTATATACACAAGTATGGCGACACGGTGTTGCGAGGCGTCGTGACTTTGCACCAACTAGAGATTGATTATCTCACTGCCACTTCTAATCTTCACGTCATAGTTTTTCTTTAGGTATATAAGTGTTTCTTTCAATAAACTGTCAGTTGCTAGTCTGCGCTTGTGTGTGTGTGCCTTCTCTGTTTCTTGTCGATTTTTCGCGCAGTTTGTAGTGATGATTTACCAACTCGCCCAGCTTCAGTACTCTTAATTCAAAGTCACAGGGGCAAGTGCTTCGTGCTGCCAACGCCTCGTCTATAGCAACGTATAGGCTCCGATCTCTCACCCTCGACTTCGGCCTTCGCTGCATTTTCCGGTGGGTTTTCGTCATCGCAGACGTTGTTCAACCGATCATCGGCTCGGACTTCCTTTCATATTTCGATTTGGACGTCAGCGTGCGGCGGCGCCGCCTCATAGATGGTAAGGCTCATCTCTTCATCTCGGGAGTCCTGTCCGACATCGCTCCAATGGCCATCCGCATGCTGATACCTTCCTCACCGTTCGAGTTTTCCGGAGTTAACTAAGCCGTGCAACCTCACTCAGCCGCCTAAACATACGGTGACACACCACATCGTCACCCGGGGTCCACCGGCAGCCGCTCGGCCACGCCGCCTGTTCGGAGACCGCCTAGCTATTGCTAAACGGGAGTTTGACCACATGCTGCAGCTCGCCATTATCCGCCCGTCGTCAAGCGCTTGGGCTTCCCCGCTGCATTTGGTGCCAAAGCGTGATCCTGGGGACTGGCGTCCTTGTGGGGACTATCGAGCGTTGAACGCCAAGCCTGTCCACGACAGCTATCCTCTACCTCACATCCAGGATTTTACATCGCGCCTCGACGGCTGCACAATTTTCAGCAAAGTGGACCTTGTTAAGGCGTACCACCAGATTCCTGTCGAGCCCGCCGACATACCTAAGACCGCCATCACGACGCCCTTTGGGTTGTTTGAATACGTGCGGACGCCTTTTGGACTCCGCAATTCGGCTCAAACTTTCCAGCGGTTCATTTCTGAGGTCACACGGGGTCTTTCTACTGTGTTTGCGTACCTTGACGATGTCCTCATCGCCAGCCGCACACCTGAAGATCATGAGCACCATCTACGCGCTCTGTTCCAACGTCTTCAGCAGTACGGCCTCGTTGTGAACGCCTCTAAGTGTACTTTCGGCGCATCTGAGCTCGAGTTCTTGGGCCATCACATATCATCCAAAGGAATACGCCCTCTCCGGTCTCACGTTAAAGCAATTCAGGATTATCCTCAGCCTACAACTCTGCGCCAATTACGCCAATTCCTGGGACTTGTGCGTGGTTGACTCTCCCAGGCGCTTCATACCACACTGTGCCGAACTGCTACGACCGCTCACCGACCTCCTTCGGTCGACCGTCGGCCCGTCCTCCGCCATTCCTTGGTCGTCAGAGGCCCAGGCCGCCTTTGCTGCTGCTAAGCAAGCGGTCGCTAACGCCGTGCTTCTCATTCATCCACGCAGCAACGCCCCTCCTCGGTTGATGGTGGACGCATCCAGCGTGGCCGTCGGAGCCGTCTTACAGCAGTGCATTAACTCCGAGTGGAGACCCTTGTCGTTTTACTCTCGGAAGCTACTTCCTGCTGAGACCCGCTACAGCGTCTTTGGCCGGGAATTACTAGCCATCTACGCTGCGATACAGCACTTTCGGCATTTCCTGGAAGGATGCTCGTTTTACGTGCTGACTGATCATAAGCCATTGGCGTATGTTTTCCGCACTAACTCATCCAAGTGCGTGCACCGTGAACTCCGCCATCTGGCTTATATATCGGAGTTCACGACTGACATCCGCCACGTGAAAGGAGCTGACAACACCGCCACAGATGCCCTTTCTCGTATAGCCGTGGTTGACTCTCCACCGCCAACCATCGACTGGGCCTCATTCTCCTCGGCACAGCAGGATGATAGAGAGCTTGCCGCTTTTCGGGAGAACCCCCGTTTTCTCCGACTACGCCTGGTGCCTCATCCATTATCATCTGAGCGCTTGTGGTGCGATGTCTCAGCTGACCTTCCCCGCCCTTTCGTTCCCGCTTAATTGCGACGCACCGTTTTCCACTCCTCACACGACATCTGTCGTGTGAGGAGTGGAAAACGGTGCCCAGGTGTGAGTCTGGCATTCGGGCTACTCAGCTTCTTCTCACCCAGCGCTATGTCTGGCCCGGAATCAACGGTGATGTGCGCGCTTGGACGCGCATGTGCCTGCCCTGCCAGATGACCAAGGTCTCCCGTCATACTAAGACGCCACCCCAACCTTTCCTTCCACCCGGCCGTCGTTTTGACCATGTTCATCTAGACAATGTGGGCCCTCTACCAGTGTCTCAGGGGTACCGTTATATATTGACCATGGTCGATCGCTTCACACGCTGGCCAGAGGCTGTTCCAATTCAAGATATCACAGCCGAGACAGTTGCCCGCGTTTTCGTTTCTACGTGAGTATCCCGTTTTGGCTGTCCTGGCACCGTGACAACAGACCGTGGACGTCAATTTGAGTCCTCGCTGTTTACTTGCCTTAATCGCATCCTCGGAGCCAGACATTGCCGTACCACGGCTTATCATCCCTGTGCCAACGGCATGGTGGAACGCCTTCACCGACAACTGAAGACCGCCTTGACTACCCACCTCAATAGAGCCACCTGGGTTGATGCCTTGCCACTGGTGCTCTTAGGTTTATGGGCTGTCATCCGGGCAGACCTGCAGTGCTCAACAGCAGAGCTGGTGTATGGCACTTCTCTACGGCTTCCGGGAGACTTCTTCACGTCAACGAAGCTACCAGACCAGCCACAGCAATTCCTACAACGCCTCCTCGACTGCGTTCAAGACGTCAGGCCCACTCCACCCAGACCTTCCGAACACAAGACCATATTCGTCCACCCTGATCTGACCACTGCAACACATGTTTTCGTGCACCACGACGCGGTCAGACCACCTTTGACACCAGCCTACGACGGACCATTCCGCGTCCTTCACCGCACACCCAAAACTGCCACTCTACTGCAGAACGGCCGTGAAAAGACAGTCAGCTTGGACCGACTCAAGCCGGCGTACCTGGAGACCACCCTAGAAAGCCTCTCATCTACGACTGATCTTCCGTTGGAATACCACAGACGGCATGTCACATTCCGACTTCCAGTCTACACGGGGGGCTCTGTAGCGCCCTCTTTCGGGCGGCACGCAAACCGGAGAGCGCGCGATGGCGACAGAAGAAAATAAAGAAGGCGCTAGGCCGTGGCACGTGAAGCCACGGCTCGTGTTCCTGGCTGGCATCGGTTATCGTTCAGGCGTGTCTTACTTTCGCTCCTGTGGCATAAGACTACACGTTCTTACTTTTGCCATTATGACTTCTTCATGTTCGCTTACTGTTCCCTTGTTTTCGGTAGAAGGTACTCGAGACCCGCAATGTCTTGCGTTCTGCAAATTCTGCTAATAATTCCCCTCTGACATTTCTAGTATTGATGCCATAGTCTCCTACTGCCTGGTCTCCCACCTGCTTCTTCCCTGCCTTTGCTTTGAAGTCGGCCATCAGTATAGCGTTCTGTGTTTTTACCTTACTCATTGCTAATTCCCCGTCTTCATAGAAGCTTCCAACTGAAGCGTCATCATGGCTGGATGTAGCCGCGTAAGCCTGTGCTACCATCATTTTGTATCTCTTATTGAATTGAATTACGATAGTTACCCCCCTTTTATTATTGCTATAGTAATTCCCTATCTTACCAGCTATATTTTTGTAGATAAAAAACCCCACGTCCAGTTCTCTTCTGTCAGCCAAGCCAGGATAACAAAGGCGTGCCCATTTTGTAGCACTGCATACACCTCATTTGTCCTTGTGACCTCACTGAGCCCTACTACACTCCATTTAACACCACCTAGCTCCTCGAATAGTACAGCTAGATTTGCTTTCGAAGATAAGATTCTAGCATAAGACGCTGCCAAATTCAGGTTCCAATGGTGGCCAAGGTACAGACCCTGAGATTAGAAGCCCCAGAGATCTGACCGCCGCCATTGTCAGTTGCTTCGCAGCTACTAAGGACTAAGGGCCGTGAGGTAATTTACGTGAGCGTGTGGGAGGTAGTGGGCAGACACTGCACCAGGATGGCCAATACTTCTCTGGTAAGGTATTGCTTCACCGCCGGTGGTCACCAATGAGGTCACACCCCTAGTCTCTTGTTGCAGTTCTACCACCACGTGCATTTCTTAAATCCGGTTGGGAACTGCGCGGCACCGGGGTTCGAACCCTGGGCCTCTTGCACGCGAGGCTGATGCTCTAACTACTACGGCATCGCTGCTGAACGTCATCACTGCTCTTTGAAAGGGTTAACTGGTGGCCTAAATAAGAACAATAGTGACCTAATTGAGAACAATTGTTTCCAGACTACCTAATGCTTTATAAGAAGGCTCCAAAACAACTTGAAACATACTAAAAAGGCTGTACACTTCAATACCACAATTAAGGCTGGCTACCTATAATTTACATTTGTCAACATGACCTGCTTGTCGAACCCATAACTCGACATAATCTGATCTACATGCCACATTTGTTACTTAAAGTAGTATTCACATACACTTCACTTCAAACTTCTAGGGGCGAATCTCCTTATAGCGTGGATCTGTCACTCCTCCGTATATATATATATATATATATATATATATATATATATATATATATATATATATATATATATATATGATTGTATGTATGTATACATGTATGCATGCATGTATGTATGTATGTATGTAGCCACTGGTGGCCCATACCCGCTCTAGAGCAGTTGCGAGATAGGAGATATCATACTTGGAGTGTTCACTATACGGACGCACGGACGGACGGACGGACTATCAGACGCGCGGACGGACGGACGAATGGATGGATACACTAACGCAAGGACAGGCGGATGGACGGACGCATGGACGGACGGACGTACGCATGGATTGACGCATGGATGGTCGCGCAGACGGATGGAAGCAAGAACAAACAGACGGACGCTTCGCCCCACTCATCATCATTCACTCCTCGGATATGCTGGGATTTTTTCTTTAATAATGACATCTACAAGTCAGATTTCGAAGCATTGTAAATTGTTCCTTTATTTTGAATATTAAGATGTTAGATTGAACGTCCCGTTGAAAAGTAACCAATGGACTCAAGCTTGGTTTAAGCGTTTCCAAACTAATTCACTGGTAGCTTTCCATCATCACCATCGGGGCAGTGCAAACGGTCTCATACCTTCCACTGAGCCAGCTTTCGACATTGCCCACGAACTTTGGAAGGTTGTTTAGAAATAGTTCATCTGAAAAACTTTGTAGGTTCGCCAAGACACATATAAAGGTGTATGTGTCCTCACCGAGAGCAGGTCATGTAGCAAAAGGTCAAGAAAAGCACTGTCGTTAGACAGTTCGCAATCGATTAGCAGAATTGTCTCGTTGGATTTCACGTAAGCGTCGTACGTGATCTCGAAAGCCGGAATCTCGGGGAACACGCTCGGAAAGCCTTCTTCATCGAGACAGCCGTCCATAGCTTGGTATTCCCTCAGTGTGTACCGCGATATAATAAATTACGCCAAACAACGACAAAGTTGCCCTTTCAGGTCCTTGCCGTCACACTTCTTCGCCATGTGGAGCGCCATAGAATAACCGAGTTTACCGTAAGACATCGCCCGCGTGCCGAGTGGGTAGAACAGGGGCTTTGCGACTGCTCCTATTACTTTGCCTACGCTGTTGAAGATGTAATTGAAAAGAGGGTGCTTGAGCTAGTTCTTTTCTGGAAGCTCGAGTACGTATTTACACTGTGCCACCCTCTCTCGGAGCTTCTGCAGCAGTACCCGCGACTTGACCCAGCATTTCCCAAAAGACCTCTTGTTGTCGGGAAAGTCAAAGTAAACAGCCACTGGCCTTTTTTGCAAAGGAACTTCGGTGGTGGCCACAAGCGGTTTGCGAGCGCCGACACTTTCTTTGCCAGCAGTTGTTTGCTGCCCTCGTCAAGCCACCTGGTGGCGCTGGCCTTTTCGAAACAGTGGCCTTGAAACTTTCGAAGGCATTGGTGACAGCGTCAGTGTCTTCGGGTTGTAAGCGCGACGCAACGTGCAATGCAAGCACGAGTACCTTATATGAAATCTCAACGTTGTTAGCACAGAATATAGAACAGAACACGGCGAACTTTTCGCGACTTTCGAGGCGTGCGTTGAGAAATCGCTAGCTGGCAGCAGTCACGTACAGCTGAACGACGTGCAAAGCTAAATGATGGAGGAGCTCTCCATTACTGTAGTTAGCGAAGATTTTACTGATCACGTTTAGGTAGCGAATATTATCTGCCATCACTTTGTGGCTTCTCGTGAGTGCCAAATCAAATTCTATTTTGACACTGAGTACTTGTATTCATTATTCTGATGCCAATGGCGACGCGTACTGTCCCAATTTTCTGAAGGTGATTTCCGCAAGTCTTAGGCTGCACACTGTAGACGCTGTCCAAACTCTTCCGTATGTTGGCCTCCATATAAGCAACTTTCTGAATGTCTTCATCGCTGGTAACGGGACCGGAGTTGTTGAGGACGATAGACTTGAAGTTGCTCCGATGATTGGCACACTTTTCTATCAACATTGCGCGCAGATGGCGTTGGCGAAATGTCGGAATCCAAGTAATTGGCGAAATTAGAACTACCCATGCCTGTCTCAGGTTTTGCGCCCTGACCGTAAACCAGAAGGCAACTCGGATGACAGCCCCCGCCGTGGTGGTCTAGTGGCTAAGGTACTCGGCTGCTGACCCGCAGGGCACGGGTTCAAATCCCGGCTGCGGTGGCTGCATTTCCGATGGAGACGGAAATGTTGTAGGCCCGTGTGCTTAGATTTGGGTGCACGTTAAAGAACCCCACGTTGTCTAAATTTCCGGAGCCCTCCACTACGGCGTCTCTCATAATCATATAGTGGTTTCGAGACGTTAAACCCCACATATCAATCAATCAACTCGGATGACAGCGTAGAGAGCGATGAGCACGTCCAGAGGTGTCACGTTCGACTCGACTGACGCTGGCCAGTGCAACCCGTACTGGCGGACAAAGTCCATGAAAGGAGACACCGACTCACCGTACTGCAACTCTGTGGCCGCGCGAGAGTCGTACATAGCGCGGACTTTCCGCCCTATAGGGAGCACAAGTGCCCCGCGATCCAGTGTCGTGATGAATTCCTTGTACCAAGCGAACTTTACTTCGTCGAGAGTGGACATGGGGTTGTTCCGGCACTTGCTGTCGGGTAACCAACGAGAGCACACGTGGTTAACTGGGTCTTCGCACGGGTTGATTCTCGGATTGATGACGTGTAAGAGTAGGCTGGCGCACGCAAGGCAGTCCTTGGTCTTACAAAGCTTCTCTTGGCGAAGTGCCCAGCTCTGCCGAGACAGGAGAATGGCCACAGCTGCCAGGACGACGATGACGAGCGCTCTGACGTAGAGTATGATCCATCTAACTTCGTTCTTGCCACGAGTTCCGACCTGAGTGATATTGAATGGAAAAAGGAGAGAGTGAGTGCATCAAAAATTTGTCTGAACGTTATCGCGACGCGGAAGAAAGAATACACTATGAACATTACACAAATACTTATTAACGGCTCCAAAGGTTTTCGACTAACACTATCCTCAAAAAGTTAAATATGACCACCACCAAGCCAAGCCGACTTCATTATACATAAATTCGCGAACCTCCAACACGATCTGATTATGAGGCACGCAGTATTTGGGCACTGCACAATAGTTTTCTTGGGTGCGAGTTTTTGCCAGAACTCCCCGAATACCCGGCGAAGAGTTATTTTCTGCCCTCGCCAGAATTCAGTCAACTCCGGTGTTTCTGTGCACGACCGCTTTCTTAGCAGTGAAGTGCCATTTAATCTTGTAACCTTAGCAGTAAAGTGCCACTTAACCTTGTAATACCCACTGTATTATATTTGATACATTCAATGTGATACCTCTGTAATAATACTAAAAGCTGCTGTAGGTGTCACGATAAGCAGCTATTGCAGATTTGACATGCTATGAAACAGATACAGTGACTTATATATTATACGATAGTAATTATATATTTCTCCTAATATTAAGTAGATTTTGCTTGGAATGGAATGAAAAAACTTTATTTCGGTCATGCAGGACGCGCTTAGCGCGTAGCGGGCGTCTCCCACGTAGGGACCGACAGGGAGTACCTGGCGGCCGCTTCGTGGGCCTGCTGGACAGCCCATTGCTGGTCGGCGAGGAGTGAGCTCCTGAGGGACCTCTCCCACTTGCTTGAGGTAGAGTCGGGAGGAGTTGTTCTACACTCCCAGAGCATGTGTTCGAGTGTCGCTGTGTGTCCACATGATGGGCATGTGTCGCTGGAGTATGCATCGGGATAATAAATGTGAAGCGTGGCAAGGTTTGGGTACGTGTGTGTCTGTAATAGGCGTAGGGTCCTGTGGTCGGTTAAGCCTGTGGTCGGTTAAGTTTCGGATGGGGGTGGAAAAATGCGGCGTTCCAAGTAAAAGTGCTTTGTAATTTCATTGTACGTGATTGGTGCATCCCGATTGGTATCCAACCCAGCAAGATGAGGTTGCCCTGTGGCAGCGCGGTCGGTAAGTGCGCGCGCTGCATCATGGGCGATCTCGTTGAGGTTGGATAGGGCACCCGGCACCTGGCCGAGATCAACGATACCTATTTCTTTGAGCCACCATCTTTAGAACTACTGCCTATAGTTCCCAAGAAGGTGTAATTGGAACTGTAGAACAATACAATGTTTTCAGCAATAAACTTTCATAGTATTATCTGGCGTTCTACGTCCTTAAACCACCAAAGATTATGAAAGACGCCGTACTAAAGGGCTCTGGGAATTTTTATCATCTGGGCTTCTTTGCCGTTCACTGATATCACACAGTACACGGACCTCCATTATTTCGCCTCCATCGAAGTCCGACCGCCACGGGTGGCATCGAACCCATATTCTTTGGTGAGCAGCCGAGAACCGTAGCCACTGTTCCACCGAGGTGGACGACAATAAATTTCGTACAGGAGCTAGTGGCAAATGGAGCTTACTGTCATCGGTATTAAGCTAGCTATGATAACGAGGAAGTAGGGGACTTGCAGCGTCAAACTTGAACACAGTTTATTGTAAAAACCCTTATGTGGCACCATGTATATCCCTCGGCGCTGAAACTGCAGTGTTCAGCTTAGATTACGAGCAAGGAACAGGTGTGCTTCAACAACTCTTCTTGATATGTTGTGGCAGCGTGGTAACGAGTGATCATCGTCAGCCTGACCACGCCATCTGCAGGATAAAGGCCTCTCCCATGTCTTGCCAGTCAACTCGGTCCTGTGCTTGCTGCTGCCACTTTATGCCCGAAAACTCCCCAAGCCCTTCTACCCACCAAACTTCCTGCTTCTCCCTCAGCCACTTGCCTTCTCTGGGAATTCAGTCAGTTACCCTTAATGACCAGCTGTTCTCCCGCCTACGCTCTGTGTGCACGGCGCATTTTTCATTTCTTCTTCTTCATTTCAGCTATGATAAACTTAACCCCGGTTTGTTCCCTGATCCGCTGTGCTCTCCTCTTGTTCATTAAGGTAAACCTATAATTTTCCTTTCCATCGCTCGCTGCGTCGTCCTCAAATTAAACTGAGCCCTCTTTGTAAGCCCTCAGGGTCCTGCTCCGCAGTTAAGTACCGTCAAATGCAGCTGTTATATGCCTTCCTTTAAGGGACAGTAGAAATCTACCAGTCAATATCTGACAATGCTTGCCAAATGTGCTCCACCCTCTAATTATTCTTTTAGCTATTTCAATTTCGTGGTTCCGCTCCGCATTTACTATCTGTCCTAAGTGGAGGTACTCTTTTGGCAATTTCAAGTGCACTGCTACATATTTCGAAGCTCTGTTCTATTCCGATGTTGTATTACATCACTTTAGTTTTCTGTAGATTATAGTTAGGACCTATACTTTTCTGTTCTCCCTGTCTATTTCAGTAATCATGAATTTCAATTCATCCCCTCAGACGACAACCGGTGCATTCAGCATGGTATGGCCAAAGGCAAAATTCATCGCCTGAGCTACTCAGCAATGCAATGTCATCGGTGCAGCGCAGGTTACCAAGGTGCTTTCCATGGACTCTTATTCCTGATTCTTCCTATTCTAAGCTTTTGAGAACCTCCTGTAAGCACTCAGTAAATAGCATTCGGGTGATCATATCCCATTGGCTTACATAAATTTTCATCGAAATTATGTCGCTTTTTTACGGAGCACTATTTTGGCAGTTGATCTTTTGTAGATTTTTTCCATGATCTTTATATTGTCGCGGTACAACGCGAACAAAGCACAAGTACGCCTTGAGACAGGGCAAACATCGTGTTCTCAACAGCTGAGCCGCAAGATTGTCTTCTTCGTTCTCGAGTCAAGCCAGAGGCCCACTACCTGGTGTCCGCTGAATCCCCCCATCATCGTTTTTGTCCACATGTGCACACGCGTCAATATACGCTTTATCGATACCCTGATTCCGCAGTGTCTGCATGGCTGCTGATATCTCTGATGAATCAAATGCCTTCTCGTAATTTATGAAGGTTATGTGCAGTGGTTGAGTGTATTCTGAGCACTTTTCTGTCACCTGATTGATAGTTTGAATGTGGTCGAGTGTTGAGTAGCCTATTCGAAATCCAGGTTGATCAATTGGTCGATTGAATTCAAGCGTAGTCTTTATTCTGTTAGCAATTACCTTTGCAAATAGCGTGTTTACGATGAAGAGCAAGCTGATCAGCCTGTTATTTTTCAAGGCTTTCTCATCCCCTTGCTTATGGATTAAGATAATTTTAGCATTACTTCAATATTTTGGTGCCCTACCCCCAGAAGACAATTCGTAAACAGGGTGGCTATTTTTTTTCTAACACAACCGGTCCTTCCTCGATCAGCAGATCTGATGTGACCTCATCCTCACCAGCAGCATTGCCGCTTTTCATTCTCTCGAAGGCTTTCCCGATTTCTTATGTCATTAGCAAAGTAGTCAGCAAAGCGGTAACGCATACAACGATCAAAATGAAGACAGGACATGCGCTGTAGCGTCAAGCGCATGTCTTGTCTTCTTCTTGACTGCTGTGTTTGTTACTGCGCAGCCGTAATACATAGGTATGAACGCAAACTCGCCCACCCAGCCGTTATTCTGCAAGGCGACCCTCCCATTTGCGTAAACAACCCCAAACTAGCAGTTGGGTTCATGTCTAGACCACAACGCGTACCTTAGCCTCAGTGTCCAAAACTTGAGGTATGCCAAATGACTTGGCACGTCCATTCTTGCGCGCTTCGCCAGAAGCACTTTTCACGCCCTGAACCATAACTTCAGGTCCTTTGCCTAGCGAGGTGCCCAGGTCAGGATCTGAATACTGTGACGGTGGAGAGGCTGAAGACATCCACCGAGTGGAAGATACGACGGCAGGCCGCGGGGAACCTTGTGGGAACGCGTCCGAAGTTTGTTTGGCAGAGGCTGTCTGTTTCCGCTGCAGAGCTTTGGAGTAACGGCACCGCTTTATCGTTTGGGGTCCAGTGCGCTCCGCCTCCACTTGATCATGTGACGTCAGAGCCGCACCTAGTGCAGTGGTTGGTGCCGCATTCGGGGACACCGGAAAGTAATAGCGCCTTCTCAGCAGCTCGATTAGCGGCGCTCTTTTCTCTGCTTTGCTCGGCAGTGTTCGAATGAACAAGCCACCTCTTGCACTCTGAGCAACGTCGGCAGCTCGGTCGTGGTGGAGAGGCTGCTTCTTTTCTGGCCGGAATTCCTTCATTCAGGCTGACTACTCCGCCTTTGCTAGCCAAGGTTTTGTGAGCCAATCCCGAGTTTGGCGCTGTCAGGGAATGGCGCGACCTGCTACTCGTGACAGTGCGGGCTATAAAAGGTCAGCTAGATGCGAGATTTTGGTTGGTTGGTTGGTTGGTTGGTTCCTCAACACCTTGGCGCAACCCACCTATGGGGATAGGCCATGAATGGGATGGTGCCTTGTTTTTCTAAATTAATTACCTTTTCGAAAAAGAGGGTTGGAATAACTAAGTAATATAGGTAATAATAAAAAGGCGTTAAATTTCTAAACAAAAAAACTTGAAAAGAAAACATAATAAACATACAAAAAGAAAAAACTATACATAAAACAACTGAAGTTACTTATTTTTTAACATTCCAATCTTTTAGATTCTCGTAAGAAATTTGTAACAGCGGTAAAATGCTCCTGTGGCTGAATCCAAATGCGACTGCGCCAAATAAAAGAATCACCGGAAGTGTCAAGTTCAAGCCCAACTTTCGTAGGGGTAGATTTTAACGATAAATTTCTAGTAGGATAGATTTTTTGTAGGATAGATTTCTAGTAGATTTTACCTTTGAGTTTTGAACTTTCGGCATAACAAGAAGTGCTCCAAAGGTTTCCTCTCATTGCAATAAAGGCACAAAGGCGACTGTGCCAGACCCGACCTGTGAAGGTAAAAATTCCATGAGGGGACTCGACAACGCAGCCTATTTTTTCACTATTTCTTCCTTTTTTGATGAACACCACTTGTTCTTCCAAGGGAACTTTAGCTGTGGGAAGTCTGATACAAACAAAAGAGATTTTTTAAAGTTATTGGCCGTTGTGCGTTTTTCAAAGCGTGCTGCTGTGATATATTCCGAAGTAGGCAAAATAGGCAAAACAGGACAATCAAGGGAAGGTACAGCTAGTGCATCTGCATGCTCATTCAGAGCTAAACCTCTATAGCCTGGTACCCAAACTTGTCAGACGAGTCGCACATGTGTAGGAATGAGCGAGTAGAAAGTTTCTAAGGTACGCGAAAAAGTTGGTGAGCTCAAGGCAGTACAGACCAAGAGATAGTCTGTTAGAAAAATCACCGTTGATAGATCTTGCGGCACTTTACGCAATGCTAGGACTATTGCCAGTAGTTCAGCTTGGTAAATAGGTGTAAAGTCGGGTAATCAAATTAAGAAAGCCCAATCTAGAGAGGATGATACGATTCCTACGCCAGCCTTCTTTTCGTAAACAGAAGCGTCAGTCGCTATCACAATGGATGTTCCAAGATTGGCCAAATGATCTTCCAAAATTCCATTTATATACTGATGTGGTAAATGTTTTGCATTCTTGGGATATATATTGTCAAATTCTATCCTAATTGCATCTACAGTGTTGAGCACAAGTGTTTCCCAAAGGTTAATTCTTAAGGGCTCCAAAAGTTTTTGATTGAGTAAATATTACTTGAGGACACCTTAATTTGGGCCATTGGTGGTTGAAGATTGAGGTCTGCTGGTTAATGAACACATTCGCGGAACACCTCAGCGGAGGTAATGCAAATCTATGCATCACCTCCGCTGAGGTAATGCATAGATTTTAAGGAATGTACGTACTGTTAGAATATGAAATCTTTTTGATAAGAGAAGGCAGGCGGGCTTCTTTATATAGGATATTGTTGGCAACATATTTGGGTAGCCCTAGGCATAAGCGTAAAGATTCGCGTTCTAGCAGAATCAGTCGTCGAACTTTGTAGGCCGGAGTGCCAGAAAACAAAACACAGCCGAATTCTAATATTGGTCGAATGTACATGCAATATATCATAACGAGCACGTCTCTACGCATACCGGCACAATAATTACTGAGCTTACGCAGCATCCCTACGGCACGTGCTCCTTTAGCAGCCATGTTATCTATGTGGGGACTCCAGTTAAGTGTTTCGGTGTAGGTTACCCCCAAGTACCTAACTAGAGTGTACTAGAAGCTCTGAGTGGGACGAGCAGCTGGCTCTGCGCGTGCATTGCAGCGAAGCGCGGTTCGTTGACAGTTGGCGTGGCGGCGCTGCGGACACAGTAGATTGGTGGTGTTCGCGCGTGTTGCATGTGTTCCAAGCAGCTCCAAGTGTGTTCTCTCGTCGAATTCTGCTATTAGCTGCGTCGGCACGTACTGTGTGCGACAGCGCTCCTGCTATGTGTCTCTGTGTGCTACTGTGCTGTGGTGGGAGCCCCGCATGTTCACATCAGTGAGTGCCAACGACTTCGGCATGCCTAAAGCTAGGCTTCGCTATTGTTTCGCGCCAGGATGCCGCACAGGCTATGCCGGCGTCAAAGCAGAAAGGAAGCTGTCGCCTTTTAGCGTTCCAAAGGATGAAAATGGGAGAAACGTCTGGGAAAGAAACCTCCATCGCACCGACAAAGCTCTCGAGGAAAACTGTGCAGTGTGCGAGCTTCACTTCGAGGACCGCTACATACTGCGTGACTACGTCCACATCATTGACGGCAAAGAAGTGAGGATTGCCCGCGGTGTACCTGCGCTGACGCTAGACGCAGTGCCTACACTCTTGCCCAACGCTCCGAAATATTTGAGCTCGAAACTGCCTCCTAAACGTGCTCCTCGTAAAGGAGTAGCACGTACAGTGCCGGGACCCCAGAATAGCAAGAAAGCCTGCATGAACACGCCTGTCGACGAGTACTTTGAAAGTCAAGACGACGTGCACGACGTGTCGACAACATCGGTAAATACAGAAAATTTGCGCGAACTAAAGACTCCGTCTAAATATTGGTCGGTACACCTGTTCCCTGGCTAGGAAGGCTCAGTTTATACACTGTCGAAGATGGATACGTGCTCTGGCACTGTCACTTTAGAGAGGGCAGTCCTTTTTCATATGAGCTTGATTGAGCAGGCTTGCTGCAAAACATTTCTAATTGGAAAGGTAGTCGCTGAAGGACTTGGAAAAACTGTATTGCAGGCAGAGGAAGCCCTTCTTCAAGCATCGAAATTTCTGAAATGTCCAGGTGCACTCAGCACTTCGTCTATTAGCAAAGAGGATATAACGATGAAGTTGCTGGGTCAAACAACTGTGTTAGACGGCTTATTCTACAACCATAAGTGTGCAGGAATGGCGGCTGCTGAAGGTAAACTTGGAATAAAAAATTGCCCGCAGCTTCCCTCGGGGGAACACTGAGGAGGATGCGGACCATATAATTGGTTAACGGGGTGTTAAAGTGCGACTTACTTGGGTCGATGGCTAAATTGGTTAACGTGGTTGTGAAATGGGGTGTTAAATTGCGACTTACTTGGGTCGATGGCTAAATTGGTTAACGTGGTTGTAGGAGGGGGTGTTAAATGAGTGAACACGTACACACGTATGCGAAAGGGCGGCGCTGGTCGAAGGGACGTCGATCATTGTGTTTGTGGATTTGTTGGAATTCATTTCACCGCGACCTTGGACGTCGACGCGCCGTACAAACCAACCGACGAGCGGCAACTGAGCGAGCGAGCGCCGACCTTGAGTATATATACAGCACGACGGCGCATGCACTGTCAGCTGTTGAATGTTCTCGAAGAGCGACCCCACATGCGCGTCCACTGGAGAATCAGGAGAATTGTAGATGTCGAACGCGATGTGTAGAGGAGGAAGGGTGCACAGATGGTGGAGGAGTGAAGCGCGCGCGGTGTGTAGAGGAGGAAGGGATGCACAGATGGTGGAAGAGTGGGCGACGGCGCGACGGCGCATGCGCGCGCGTCAGCTGTCGAATGTTCGAGAAGCGGTGTGGACGGCGCGGACGACGCGGACGGCGCACTACAAGGCGCGAGTATAAGATGCTCCGCATCTAAAAGTAGCATGCAAAGTGGTCTTCTTCTAAATGCATCAGCTGTTGCAGGCATCCCAAAATGTGAATGCTTCATGTAGCCTAATAGATATTATTTTAATATCTGTGCAAATAAGGATGGAAATATATTTGTGTTCACCTATGTGTACAGCCTCGTGACATGCTCAGAAATATGTAAATCAACGTGATCCCTGCAACACGTACATGCTAAAATCGCTTTTACTGCACACATATGTAGTGTGATGGCTATCCGTCATCCTAATGAGGCTCATTTGTGATAGAAGAGCACTATTTACTTGGTCGAATGCATCTGGGATACTACATGTCTTGCTGTTATAAAGCTTGCATGCAACTTGCATGCTGCTCATGTCTAGGTTTGGCTGCATTGCATATGGATCGATGTCCTGCTTTGTAATGACACTAACCCCATACATAAAAATCTGGATGGTCTAGATATGCAAAGTGACAAGGGTTTTTGCGCCACTTTTCTAAGGTTGCCCACTAACGAAGTGAGGATAATTTGTAACACATTGTTTTTGTGTTGTTCAGGAGCACCATGCCTACCATGTCGCTACCTACGCAAGTCCCTGCTCACACGACTATCTCGTCTGAGGAATCATCATCACAAACAAGCCATCACAGCAGCGCAAAAGCACAGATGCGCATTACAGAGGCAAAGACGCTTGTGTCGGAAATTGTTAAGCTCAAATGGCCAGATAGAAAGAATGGAGGTTCAAAATGCCAAAATAAAAATGAAAATGCTTGAAGAGAGAAAATAGCCATGCTACCAGAAAAGCAGCGAGAAAGTGTGCGTCACTGCTTTGCAGCCTCAAAACGCAAGAGTACCAGAGCCGTGCAGTTTACGAAACAATGGATGCTTGAATGCATACTAATGAAGATGAAGAGCCCCAAGCTTTACAGGCATATTAGGAAACGAAATATCCTTGTACTTGCCAGCAACACTACACTGAAGAAATACACAGCAGCATTCAAGACAGGCTTTGGTTTCTGCAAAAAAATGTTGGATACCTCAAAAGTAAAAACAAGCTCAATGAACACCTTCAAACGTCATGGTGCACTTCTCATTGACGAGATGAAGTTGTTGGAACACTTGTCTGTTGAAAAAACTGGCAAGCTGCGTGGCTTTGTTGATTTAGGACCATTCACGCCTGCCAAGGATGCTAGCTTTCCATGCGACCATGGAATGGTCGCAGTGTTTGTACCATACCGGAAAGTTTTCCCAAATCCTGGGAGTTTTCGCCGCAAATAGAAATATGAAAGGGGAACTTCTGTGCAAAATTCTCGTTGAGGCGACAATTCTGGCAGAGCAAGCGCGACTCTTTGTACACTTCGTGACATGTGATGGGGCCACATGGAAAAGGAAAATATGGACCCTAATGGGCATTCAAGGATCTGCCAGCAAGATAACATGTAAAGTCAAGCACGCTGTTGATTCAAAGAGGGAACTTCATTTCCTTTCGGATTTTCCACATCTGATCAAGTGCCTACGTAATTCCCTGCTGAAGTATGGCTTCAACACACCAGATGGACGGGTAAGGCTCTTTTCTCCTTTTGTGGAGTTGACCTTAAGTTTGGGAAGAGGCTCACCATGGCTTTTTTTATAAATGCAGGTCTCTACATACTTCGTCAAAGCAGCCTTCAATGATGACAAGGATAATGTGACGCTGAAGGCAATGGCAGAGTTGACCACTAGTCATTTGGATCCAAATGAATTTGAAAAGATGCCAGTTCTCCTTGCATTTCAGCTCTTTGGAGACTATGTGTTGCGTGGTCTATACCACTACAAAGGCACTATAGAGTCAAGTTATGGGAAAGGAGCCATGGATGCCACAGAAGCATTCCTCGGGTATTTCGGTTGATTCAGTCACAAATATTACAGCCTCCTCAACTGCTAGGCTGCTGCTGTTTGCTTTGTTTTCCTAATGTACATACTGATAATAATCTCATGCTGCTTTATGTGATTTATTTGTTTCACAATGATGAATCAACTGATTAAGGTCAGGACGTCTCGCTTCAAATCCGAAGCACTTTTGCCCAACTCAAAAGGAGCTGCTGCATTGTCAAACTTCCTCAAGTACATCACATACTGGGAGCAGCACGCTGTCAACGGTGTTGGATTTATCAGCAAATCAACAGCTGTTGGCTTCCGGGTGACGCTGTCTAGTGTACTGTCATTATTCTTTATTTATTCTTTATTTAAAAAAAGACCTTACAGGCCCCAGAACAGGGCATTGGGTAAGAGGGGAGGAATCAGAATGGTACAGACAGGTAACGAACAGTTTACAGGCAGGATCAGTGCAAGAACAACGAAAAACTATATATATATAAATGAAATCACATTTTAGGTTATACAGGGCGAAGTAAATTTGAGGGAATACAGCACTTGTTGATATGAACATGGCAACAGAGGGATACATTTTAAAAATAAAAGACAAGGGGAATATAAATCACCGTTACGCAATGCACTCAGAATACAGAAACAGGGTCACATGGTGAACAGAGTGAGTAGCTGACGGCGAAATGTATCAGGATTAGATATGGAGGCTATGCAATCAGGAAGGTCATTCCAAAGGCGAACAGCCCGAAGCAGTGGTGATGAATTGAGTGCATTAGTTGACCCGTATACGCGCATGAAGCTGAACTAATTATGCAATCTGCGTGAAAAAGAGTGAGGTGTTTGAAGCTGAAGCCGCGTTCGTTCATTAGAGGTAATATATTTCTGGAAAAGACAGAGAAGAGCAATATTGCGACGGCTATCTAATGACGGCATCTGAAGGTCTGATTTAATTTGCGTTATGTTTGACGTGATGTCGTAGTTTCGTGGTATGAAGCGGGCACCTCTATTTTGAATCCTTTCTACCATAATAATCAAGTAGTTTTGATGAGGAGAATGAATTGCTGAGGCGAATTCTAATATTGGCAGAATAAAGGTAAGAAAGGCTAGTTTTTGAATATTAGTAGGGGAATTTCTGAAGTTGCGGCGTAGGTAGCCCAGTGAACGTGATGCTTTGGCACAGGTAGACTCGATATGTGAGGCCCATGAAACATTCTCTGTGAGAAGAACACCTAGGTATTTGTAGGAAGAAGTGTGGGAAAGCATGGTATTGTTCAAGTAATAGGAGAATTCAGAGTTTACGTGTTTACGGGTGAAAGACATTACCTCGCATTTTGTTAAGTTCAGTTTCATAAGCCACTTGTCACACCAGTTACAAATATGGTTGAGATCTGCTTGAACGGTTAAGTGGTCATTACTGGAGTTTAGAGAACGGTATATTATACAATCATCGGCAAATAGCCGCATGCAAGAAGTAATCTCGGAGGGTAAGTCATTAATGTAGATTAAAAATAGTAAGGGCCCAAGGGCGCTGCCTAGCGGTACGCCCGAGCTAACAGAAGAAAAAATTGCCCGCAGCTTCCCTCGGGGGAACACTGAGGAGGATGCGGAAGCGGTTCCGCCAACAGTTTGGCCGGCGCTGGTCGAAGGGACGTCGATCATTCTGTTTGTGGATTCGTTGGCATTCATTTCACGGCGACTTCGGACGTCGACGCGCCGTACAAACCAACGGACGAGCGGCAACTGAGCGAGCGAGCGCCGACCTTGAGTATATATACAGCGCGACGGCGCATGCGCTGTCAGCTGTCGAATGTTCTCGAAGGAGAAGCGCGTGCGCGGCACAGATGGCGACGGCGCGACGGCGCATGCGCTGTCAGCTGTCGAGTGTTCTCAAAGGAGAAGCGCGCGCGGCACAGATGGTGGGCGACGGCGCATGCGCGCGCGTCAGCTGTCGAATGTTCGAGAAGCGGTGCGGACGGCGTGGACGGCGCACTACAAGGCGCGAGTATAAGATGCTTCCGCATCTAAAAAGGGGACGCAATATTGTTAACAACAGTGAACTGCTGTCGACAAGAAATGAAGTTTCGAATCCAGGTTATTGTTAAAGAATCAAGTCGTAGAGCAGATAGCTTAGAGATTAGTCGGCAATGAGGCACACGATCAAAGGCTTTAGAAAAGTCAAGAAAGATACAGTCCGTTTGAAGGTTGCTGTTCATGTTTGAGTGTAAATCGGTTGTGAATTCAAACAGTTGTGTGTCACACGAAAATCCCTTTCTAAAACCATGCTGATTAGGAAAGAAAAATTGTTGGTCTCGAGGTGATTCTACACGTGTGAACTGATTATGTGCTCAAGCATTTTGCAGCATATGCAAGTTAAAGATATGGGTTGATAGTTGTCAGGCGAGTGAACATCTCCAGTTTTGTGAATTGGTTTTATCTTTCCTATTAACCAGTCGTCCGGTAGCATGCCAGATGTTAGAGATTGGTCAAAAATTTGACATAATATTTTGCTTGATATGAGGAGGGTGTTCTTTAGTATCTTGGAATTGATGTTGTCAATACCGGCTGATGTTGATAATTTTAGGTTGTTAATGAGTGATCCAATGCCTTCAACAGTGACAGTAATGGGTTCCGTATAGGCGGTGTCAAGCTCAGGAAAAGTAGGCACATTGGAAGAATCTTCCTGAGTGAAAACAGATGAGAAGAACCTGTTGAAAACAGAGGGGCAATCGGCGATAGGAATAGGTATTTTGTCAGTTCCATGTAAAGTAATAGTGTTAGTATCTCTGACCGGAGATATAGTTTGCCAAAATTTTTGGGGATTAGACTGAAGCAGGGAAGGTAGGTCTTGCGAGTAATATTTATCTTTAGCTGAGGTTATTGCTGAGCAGTAGGTTTTCAAACAGTGTTTGTATGCCTGCCATGCCCCATCAGTGCGCAAGCGTTTGGCCCTGTTGTACAACCGTTTCTTCTTGTTTCGCAGTTTGCTAAGGGACTTGCTGAACCAGGGGCTTAATTTATCGTTGGTTATGGACACTAAGGGAGGAGGAGGAGGAGGAAGAAAGTTTAAGCGGAAAGACAGGGAGGTTAGCCAGTTCTTAGACCGGCTGGCTGCCCTGTGCTGGGGAAAGGGGTGAGGGGAATGATAGATGTTAAAAAGAAATGTTGCGAAGAGAGGGAGAAATTACAAAAAAATTGCGACAGAGGAAAGGCAACATCAAAGAGTATAAGACACTAAAGTCTGTCTCTGAGGCCAGTTGTCCGCAAAAAGCGCAGCAAAGCTTTCAAAGCCTTCTGGGCTGAGGATGGGCTTGGCCAATGACCCAGAATCCTTTGTTCTGACAAAGGCCGATTGTCTAGTCTATCCAGAGCTGCAGTGAGTTCTTGTCTTTGCACGTTGAAATGAGTGCACTCACACAGAAGGTGCGCGATGGTTTCTTCGCAACTGCAGTAAGTGCATGTAGGAGAGCTGGCCATCCCGATGAGATAAGAGTATGCGTTCGTGAAGGCCACTCCAAGCCACAGGCGGCATAAAAGAGTCTCCTCAGCTCTAGATATCCTTGGGGGAAGACGAAGCTGCAGATCGGGATCCAAGTTATGCAGGCGCGCGTTTGTGAAGTCTGTCAAGTTCCACTGTGCCAGTGTGAGGTCACGTGCATGCGAACGAAGTCTTGTAGCTGCGTCGGTTTTTGAGAACGGGATGGCTGTGTATTGGGTACCATCGTGTGCAGATCTAGCGGCCTCATCTGCGCGGTCATTGCCATATATACCGCAATGGCCTGGTATCCACTGATACACTATGCTGTGCTGTTTTTCGGTTGCTTGGTGATGAAGAAGCCTTATTTCAGCTACTAATTGTTCATTAGGTCCATGGCGAAAGGGTGATATAAGACATTGAAGAGATGCCTTCGAGTCCGAGAAGATCGACCAAATTCCCGAAGGTTCTTTCACTATAAACTCCAGAGCTGCACGAATGGCTGCAAGTTCTGCAGCTGTCGACGACGTCAAATGCGATGTCATGAATTTAATTGTGATGTTCCTCGCGGGAATAACCACCGCCCCTGCAGAGCTTACTGAAGACACCGAGCCATCCGTGTAAATGTGAAGGCGTCCGTTGTGCTTCTCTTGCAGGAAAAGTAATGTGGCCTGTTTCAGGGCTAGATGCGACGACTTTTTCTTATTTTGGATGCCAGGAATTGTAAGAAGGGCTTTGAGTGGGTGTAGGCACCATAATGGTATCGGCGGCTGTGCTGCATGCGTGAAGTGCAATGGAAGCACTGCGCAATGCTGAGCTACAGTTGCGCTGAACGCTGAGTGGGGCCTGGAAGTTCGAATTGAGGCTAGGTGATGAGATGGAAGCCGAGCGAAATGTCTTATGTGCATTCTCAAAGCGTCTACGCGGATGTATGCGTTGACTGGATAATCACGCGCAATGATGACTGTCGCTGCTGTTGACGCGCATCTCGGGAGACCAAGGCATATCCTCAGGGCTTGGGCTTGGATCGACTGGAGGACGCGCGAGTTTGTTCTTCGGATCCCGCAAAGCACGGGTAAGCTGTATCGCATATAACCCAGGAACAGAACAGTGTAGAGTTGGAGCATTGCTTGTACCGATGCACCCCACGTTTTTCCAGCAAGGAACCTCAGTACGTGGGTGATCATTGTGAGTTTAGTTTTCATGTGGGCGATGTGAGGGCTCCAGGAGAGGTCGCGATCAACTATGACTCCGAGGAATCGGTGGGTCTTCACGTAGTTGATCGTGTGTCCGTTGATTTTAATAACATATGGGCTCATAGCCTTATGCGTGAATGCTATAAGCGAACATTTCCCTGACGACAGCTCTAGTCCCCGTTCTTCCAGGTACTTTGTCGCTATTTTTGCCGCTCTCTGAAGCCGGGCACGCAAATGAAGGCGTGTTACGCCTGACGCCCAGATGCAGATGTTATCTGCATATATTGATAGATGGACAGATTCTGGAAGCGCATCAACCAGGCCGAGTAGCGCTAGATTGAAAAGTGTGGGGCTAAGAACACCGCCTTGAGGCACACCTCGACGGTTGCAATGGTGCGTTGTTGTGCCATTCTCCGTCTGTACAAAGAAAGTTCTGCCTTTCAGATAGCTGTGGATCCATTGGTAAACCCGACCCCCTAATCCAACATTTTCCATGACATCCAGAATGGCTTCATGTGATACGTTATCGTATGCACCTTTCACGTCCAAGAACAACGCCGCAGATAAACGTTTCAGTCTTTTTTGATGCTGAACAGATGAGACCAGGTCTATAACGTTATCAATTGCGGACCTCCCACGCCGAAAGCCCGTCATAGCATGAGGGTATACCTCGTGGCGCTCCAGGTACCACTCTAGACGAGTCAAAATCATCCTCTTCATCACTTTCCCGAAACAGCTTGTAAGCGCGATGGGGCGATAAGAGGTCAAGTGCAGAGGGGATTTACCTGGTTTAAGCACAGGGACGAGGCGGCTCGATTTCCATGAATGAGGGATAAATCCGCTGCTCCACGAGTCGTTGTACACGGATAGAAGGGCCCGTCGAGCTGCTTCTCCGAGGTTGCAAAGAGCCATGTACGTGATCCCATCGGGACCAGGCGATGAAGATCGTTTGCATGCCGTCAAGGCCGCTTGTAGTTCCTCTAGGGAGAAAAAGGTGTCCATTCTTGAATCTCTGGAAACTGGAGCGTTTTCTGGGTGGCGCGTGGTGCACGTGGACGCATGACCGGCAACTTTCATGCAGAAATCTTCTGCTACTTCAATTTCGGTGCGTCCTTGGTAGAGAGAAAGACACTTGAAGGGGCGATGTTGATGTGGCGATGTTCGTAGGTCACGGACAATCCTCCATGTCTGCGTCAAAGGCTTGTGTGGATCCAAAGATTCGCACAGATGTTTCCAGCGAAGGGATTGAAGTGAAATAATTCGCCGCTGAATTTTTTTCTGTAGGCGCCTTGCCTCCCTCAAGTCGTGAATGGACTTAGTGCGCCTATATCTTCTTTCTGCGCGACGACGGATCGCTCTGAGCCGTTCCAATTCCGCTTGATATTGACAATAATCTGGAGTATGTTGAATATGATAGGTCGCTTCTTGAGTAGCACCTCTAATCATATCCTCGAGGGTGTCAAGAGGAGGCGTTTTATTTTCTTGACACCTTTTTTCCGTCAGTGACCTGAACTTTGTCCAGTCGATGCGAGTCGAAGTGTCGTAGTTAGGCGATTTTTCCCGGCCCTTGATCTTCAAATAAGTTGGTATGTGGTCGCTTCCACGAGTTTCATAGTCTGCGAACCACTTGACCTTTCCATTTAGGCTTCGTGACACAAATGTCAAGTCAAGGCAGCTGCTGTATGTCGTTCCCCGTAGAAACGTTGGGCTTCCGTCGTTTACACAAAGCAGCTGCTGCTCCAGAGCAAAGGAGAATACTTGCCTTCCGCGACTGTCCGTCTTCTGACTTCCCCATAGTGGGTGGTGAGCGTTGAAATCTCCGGTGATGATCCATGGTCCAGGTGTGGCTGTTAACAGTGCACGTAGTCTTTCAGGTTCAAAACGGTTCGAAGGTGATATATATGCGCCTACGAGCGTGAAATTGAGGTCTCTACGTTTAACTCTCAAGCAGACATACTGGTTGTCATCGTGAGGTGCTACACGGTGCTCGATATAGGTAAGGTCGCATCTGAAGTATACAATGACTTTACTCTGTTCGTTGCAGGTAGCGGACTTGAAGGCTTCGTACCTGGATAGTCGTATTGCATTGTGTAGCCTTGGCTCACAGATAACAATAATTGGAAACTGGTTTTTGAACACAAATTGTCGTATATCAGAAATGCGGGGCTTGAGGCCTCGGGCATTCCACTCAAATATCGAAGCTCCTTTGACCTCTTTACGAAAGGCTTGCAGAGGCGGAGCCATGGTGCCTTTCCAGACTTGATAGCACCGGCTTCAGCGCATCCACTAACTGAAGTGCACTCTTTGCAGCCGGACTGTCAATGCTAGTGAGGAGCATACGAATGGTGTTCATAAGGGCCTTTACCATGGCTACGATTTCTTTGTCGCGACTATCACCGCATTCTCGTTCCGAAGTTATTGTAGACGAGCGATGCGGTGGCTCAGACGGTGGGTCTATCGTTGGCAGCGCTGGCCATGCTTCAGGCGAGCCCGTGATGCTCGTGACACTAAGGGAACATTCACTAAGGGAACATTCTGATCACTAAGGGAACATTCTGATCGACTAGCGCTGTCAATTTATCTCTGTAGAGTACCAAGTTTTCATTTACGGATCGACAAATGAAAGTAGGTAGTAACTCTTTAAAAAAATTGTTCTAGTTCTGTGTTAATGGCAGCGTAATTTCCTCTAATATAATCGCGAATTCGTTTTGTTGTTTTGCCAGATACGGGCTTCGGGATGCTTAAATTAAGTTGGAGGAGGTTATGGTCACTAAAAACGCTCACATTTGAAATTGAAAGTATTGTGTCAGGAGCGTTGGTGAATACCAAGTCCAGGGTATTGGAAGCACGGGTGGGTTCTTTGACTACTTGGAACAGGTTGAAATCCAACGTTAGATTTATTAGTGCTAGAGACGCTTGACATGAGGATTACATGTGTTCCCAGTCGATAAGAGAAAAATTAAAGTCGCCAAGAAGATATACATGGTTAGATGGGCACGACTGAATGGCATGAGAGATGCTATCACGCAAGTCCCCCAAAAAGGAATGATCAGAATCTAGTGCACGGTAGCGAGCCCCAAATAATACCACACTAGATGACATAGACAAAGCTGCCCATACAATTTCGACGGAAGATTTCGAATCAATCCAATGCGAATGAAGCGTTTTTTTAATAGCAAGGAGTACGCCGCCACCGCGCCTATTTACGCGGTCGTTCCTATAAATTTTGTAAAGGTCGTTGTGAGGAAGTACTTCGTTATCTCTTATATCTGGATTCAACCATGTCTCCGTTAGTAGTACTATATCTGAATCGCTATCATCAAGAAAAGAACAAAACGTGTCACGTTTGTGTAACAAGCTTCGGATGTTCGTGTACGCGACCGAGAGGGGAAAGGCTGCTTGGGGCACGAGATGCGGCGCATGCGAGTTTAAGCTTACATCTAGCTATCTGGTAGATTGAGCAACTGTGTCATTAACGGCATCATACACATATACCTTCTTATCCAAGTGAAGCTTGTCAAGGACCAACTTGTACGGCTTGTCGAATGATCTGGCAAAAGCGACCAACTTTCTTCTGGCCACACGTGTTGATGGCGCAAAGTCTTCCCCGATCGGAAAAGTTGTTCCCTTAAACTTACGAGCTGCAGACAAGATGCTCTGTTTGTCCCTGAATGAAGATAATTTTGCTATAATGGGCCGTTTTTTTCAATGGAAAATTTGCCCAGGCGGTGTACACGTTAATACTGCACACTTTTAGTGGCAAGTTCGAGTTTTTCTGTGCAGAATTTGATGACCTTTTCTTCAGACGCTGCCCAATTTTCTTTTTCGTCTTACTCTAAACCGAAAAATATCACGTTGGAACGTCTTAATCTGTTTTCTGCATCGTCGCATCTGGAAGTTATTTGTTGTAGCTGACTTGAGATATCATGCAAGGCATTTTGAGAAGGAACTACTTCAGGGGAAGCTGGATCGATTGCACCGGTTTCTAGAGCAGTTGCTTTCGCTATAAGATTCTGGGTTTTTTCATTAGTAGTTGCTTGTTCCGCCTTAATACCCTGAAGTTCAAGCAAAACAGACTTCAGTTCAGTACGCAGTTTCTCAATTGTCCCCAAAGCCGATTCGAAGGCAACACCCTCTGCCTTACTCATCGGGCCGGGGTTCGATTCAACATCGCCCGCCAGCAAGAGCAGCAAGTGAACAAGGGAAGAAGATATGCATAATGAACAATTCAAGATATGCTAAGCAGTATGCAGTATGTCACGAAGGATGTCACGAAGGAGCTTCAGTACCAGTACCTGATGACTACAAAGCTAAGCCAAGATCCGGTGGAAAACTTGTTCGGGATTGTGGGGCAGTCATCAGGCTGCAGTGATCATCCGACACCCGAGCAGTTCCTGATTACGGTCAATTGCCTCCGTTTTTATAGTTTGGCAAGACCAGTGAGTGGTAGCAGCGTGGAGCCAGTGGTGTTGACTGCACTTCTGGACACTGGGGATGCACAGCTACAACAAGCAAGCTTACAAGAAACAATTGAAAAGCAGATGGCACTGGGCGACCTCGACAGTTTGGACGATGCTGCCTGCCAGGAGCCGACTTTCCCCATTGAGCATCAAAACCTCGTGCAAAGAAACAGTAACTCTCGTCTGGTTTACCACATGGCAGGCTATGTTGCCAAGAAGTGTGTAAAGATGACTGGGTGTGATACGTTCCGCACCCTCCTACTTGTTCCTGCGTCAGAGGGCACAGCGGATACACAGTCTGCATTTACAAGTTTTTGCGACAAAGGTGGATTGCTCTATCCGTCAAAAGAGCTGTTTGAATTCGTAAACTACCTAGAGGGCGTCTTCACGGGCTGCTTTGGCATGAACCACCTGCATGCCGACAGCATCTTGGACGTGCTGTCACTTGTGATGGGCAAGGACAAAATTATTGGCTGCGCTGCTCATGAAGCCGAAGTGAAAGCAAAGATTGTGCGCTTCTACATTGTCACTCGTCTGAACTTTCTAATAAGGGGTGCAAATAGGGCAAAAGAAGAAAGAAGTAAAATGGCACAGCTTTTGAAAGTGCGCAGGTGCACATGACATTACAGGATTAGTCATAGCGTCAATTTCTGAGTAGCATAACATTTGGATATTGTGAATAAACAGATTGACCTGCAGTTGCTTGTTCTGTTGACACGAATGGTCGAAAAGTTTGTAGACTTGGCCCAGAGCCAATCTATAGTAAAGTAGGACCTTCTGCTGCAAATCTGGACCCTTACTCATTTTTTTTTTCCTAATGATGCAAGTTAAGCGATCTTAGAAACCCTTGTTTTCAGCCTTCAATTCTGTCGAAGCACTTCTCTCAGGTATTCACTCTCGCTCCGCGCTCGTTCCTACCTTGGTAACCTAACCATTGCATTTATTATAACATTTAGGCTCCACATATTTTTTTCAAACTCTGGTTAAAAGCACTAAATTCACATAAGTGTTAGCACTGGTAGTTTATTTCTGTGTAGTGCACTCTCGGCATATCTAAGTAATCTCGCGAGTGGTCGCTGCATGCACAAAATATTGTAATTGCTATAATGAAAGAGGATACTGAAGCATTAAGGCATATTTGAGGGGTGTACAGAAGTACAAGAAAACGTCAATGGCAGCGATCACTCTCGGGCGTTCAGACCGGCTGACGACGGCCGCTGCAAATTTTCATTGAAAAAGTTGTAGAGCATTGGTACTGCAATGGCCGCCACGGTACTTCGGTGATCCGTTTCTTAGAGAAATGTGACCCAATCAGTCGGTTGGTATCATTGACGCATCGCTGTTCATGTTCTAAAGGAAACACAGAAAGTACTCGGCGCGCATTCGTTGGAAAGCCTTGTAAGACACTTCAAATTTACTCTTTCTTGTTTTCTTCTATACTCGGGTCTGTATGTAGATCCTGTAAATAGTAAAACACACGGCGAAATGCGAGAACGCGCAACCGATGCGCGTTGGCACGCTTGATTGTGACCAATCTACCTCGCCCGCAGCGCCCCCTATTCAATCAACGACCGCCGCCTCAGCAAGAGCGCTCCGTTCGTCCAACTCAGACCGTTCTGGTACACTCTAACCTAACTGACTCGACCTGAGGTATGGCGTCCTGTCGGTACATAAGTGTAATTTGTACTGGGGCGTTTTGTGCGAAAACTATGATTGTACTTTTGTTTGTATTGAGGCATAGGTTGATATACTTCAGCCACGTTTCCAGACTATTCATGTACGTCTGCAGAATCAGGTGCAGTGTGAATGTCCGCCGACGCAGCAAAAAATGCAATATCATCGGAATTCACATAGACCTGTACATCTTACTGTATGGGAATGGTACATAGTAGTGCATTAAATAATGAGGGCGATAGTACTGACCCTTGCAGTATACCTCTCGTTTGCCTGTATATTGAAGAGTTGGCACCAGATTGCGAGCAGTAAAATTCTCTATCACCTAGGAAAGCATGGATCCAGGCCACAAAGTATTGAGGCAGTCCTAAATTCTGAAGTGAATCTAGCAGTTTACCATGCTCCACGCTATCATAGGCTTTTGTGATATGTAAGGTTACCAAAGCAGAGTATTGTTTGTGATATCGGCCAAGTTGAATTCTGCTTTCGAGATCCACGTGCGCACACCAAACGGAGCAACCACACCTGAATCCATTTTGACATAGGCTCAGTGTCAGTTTTTCTGACATCCATCGATCTACACGTCTATATAAAATTCTTTCAACGAGTTTTACTAGGTTCGATGTAAGTGAAATGGACCTGATATTATCTAAGGTCAACCCAGCGTCTTGCTTTTTTAATAATGGAATCACTTTTGTCATTCTCCAATCAGGTGGCATCCAAGAGCTTCATGGTGAGTGATTAATAATTTCGAGTAGGCCAAGTGGATATATATTATGTACTGATTTTATCACCGACGTCGTGATGCCATCAGAACCAGAAGCAGAATGGGGTAGTGTTCTGACTACGTTTGCTAATTCTGCAGGCGTAACCTCTTCAAAATCCTCAGCCCTAGGGGGGGACTGGGCTTGGTATGAGAGAAGTGTCGTAAAGCGACTTTCTAGGCCCTGAGCTATATCTTCTAGAAGGGCCTTCAGTTCAACTGGTGATGATACTACAGATTATATATTTCTTTGTACCAGAAGAACTTTTTAGTTCTCAGAAAGCTAAAAAGTGCTTTCTATTGACCGGCTTTGACAGGAACTCACATCAATCGTTGTTAAATTTGTCCTTCGCATTAGCGATGGTTCTCCTAAAAATAGCGGCCGCATACTTATAATCACTCCAGTTCCTGGGACACTGGAAGATTATTTTTTTCCCATGCAGCCTTAGTCTATAGGCCGGCGAACAGTCTGCATTCCACCAAGGGTTGGTAGACGGTTTAGAGCTTTCAATAGTGCATTTCGATTCATTTATTGACTCTTTAAAAATGTCGCTAATTCTGATGGCGTATAGTTCTGCATCTTTCGTTTGGTTAGATGAAGTGCCCCGTAACAATTTCTCGAAATTATTAAAATTTACATGTGTTACGGAAAATCTATTCTTGGAGGTTACTGGACATACCACCTCGAACGATATTGGCATTTGGTCACTACTTATTCCCGAGTTAATCGAAGACCATGATAAGATGGAGAGGTTAGCGTTAGAATAAGTTAGATCGAGTACCAAGGAGGACTCATTACACACAAAAGTAGGAGTTTTTGTGTTTATGCATATAAACTTATTCTTGTTTACCCAATCCCATAAACGCTCGCCATTCAGATCAGTTTTAAAACCCCACGAAATATGATGAGAATTGAAGTCACCTACTAATACAATATCTTTTTGGCAATAGTTAACTTCAGTATTTAGGACGGAAGAATTTAGAACACCCGCAGGAAAATAAGCATTAATAAATGAGAATGGGAGGGACCCAGGAATAGTAATGCCTAATGCTAAAATCTTGCTTTCTGAAGTCAGTGACTGACAAATAATTTTAGCTCTAGGGACGATTTTAGATGAGATAAATATTGCCAAACCTCCAAACCGAGTTGGGTGGTCTAGACGAATTGTGCGGTAATTTTTAATCTTAAAATACTTATTTTCTGCTAGCCAAGTTTCTTGTAAAGCAACAATATCAGAAGAATAATAATCGCAAAGTTCAAGTAAGTCTGTAGCTGCTGAAAAAATGGAGCGGCAATTCCACTGTGGTACTTTTAAATTCCATATGTTGAAGAGATGCCAGCAGCACTCATTGCTTTCTCTAAGATTCTATCCTTTAAAAAATCTTTTTTGATGAATTTTCCTTCTGATATCTCTTATTTCTTGATTTAGGACTAATTGAGGAGCGTTGTGCCTCAGGAGAAGCACGTCGTTTCATATTTCTTGAATCAGAGTCCATTTGCTCTGGTTGTGAGACATGAGAATCGGAGTCCGAGCTCCCATTTAGGTCCTGTACAAGAGGCATAATTATTCTATGGCCAGTGTTCGGCGTGTCTGGCTTTGACTTCGAAGGGCCTGGTTCCGATGGAATATTCGGACCCTTAACTGATGAAGGTAGAGAAAGGGGCACGGTAGGTTGGTTACCTATTTGCAATATTTGATTCAACTGAGTGCTCATTATTTGTGCCAATGACTCCGTTAGGCTCACGAATAGAGATTACATAAGTTTCGTCATGGCCTTTTCAACCGTTGATGTTATTAAATCAGGCAACGACGACTCAAGCATCTGGTTTGCCCGGTTGGCAATGGAGGCATAGCCGTGAGCGCTCAGAAAGAATAGATCAGGCCTCACGCCGGGAGCATCGTTGTTGTTCGATGATCTCTAGAAATTGCAACTCACACGTCCTCATGAGGCAACTTTCATGGCCAGCCGCGTGATTTCCTCTGCATAGACAGCATCTCACCTCTTGGGTTGAACATTTGTCGGGTGTATGTTGGTCAGTACATGTGCGACACCTCACATCCGATCTACATCTCTTGATGGTATGCCCATACCTCCAGCATTTTTTGCACGGCAGTGGACGAGGGGATAGTGCATCTACACAATAAATTAGTGGCCATGCCTTAATTTTGGTCGGTCGAGCCGTGCCGACAAAAGTCACGATCACTGATTCTGTGGGGACCTTTTTGTTCTCAACGTTTCGCGAGCATCGAAATATAGAGACTGCTCTTGCTGCCGCAAACATTTCAAGTATTTCTGGTGGTGTAAGGCTCAAGTCCACTCCTCGAACCAGTCCCTTCACACAGGCCAAATGGACAGGTACGAAACAGCTCACCGGATTTGAGGCAAACGTTGTGCATTTTAGAAGATCTGTGATGCAGGCCTGGTCTGGTGAGCAGCAGGATGCCTCCACGTCCAAATTGATGCGCCTCAGTAATCATTTGGTAAGAATCGGAAATCTTCCGGAGTTCTTCCTGAATTAGTTTCTGATTTTTCATGTGAATAGACTCGCCGTTGGTTGGAACCAGGGCCACAGGAACGCTCTTCAGACCACTGTGCAAAAATATATCGATTGGCAAATCACTGTTAGGAAGGGAAGCCGACCAGGCAGAATATGCCTGGCCGGGAGAGGAGCAAAGAGACATCAGGTTAATAGGCTTAACAGCACCGCCCGATCCGGCATCTCCTCCACAGGAGGAAGCACGAAGGTGCCATTGAAGTTGCAGCGGGGGTAGATCCCGAATTGATACCGGACGCTCAGGCCTCATGACTTACCGGAGGAAACCTCAAGGACAGCGAGGACCTACTAGGATGGCGGACACCACGAAAGCGAAAAAGTGAATCGCGAGCTGTTAACAGGCGAACTGTTTTTTTGTTTTGTTTTGTTTCCCTGGGATGCTGACTCATACCAACTCAGGGGGATTGGCCAAGAAAGTATACTGCAGTTTTTCTGTGATCATTTTAAATATGTGTAATTAATTGGTATTATAATAAGACTAATGTAAAAAAACAACATAAAAAGATTAAACGAAAAAAATCAAGTTGAGCAATTTTGAGATTTGAGGTGTTATGATTACCACTCAGCTGCGTTTACCTCACTCTGCCTTGAGGAGTAATAAATAATTTTTTTTTATTGAAGATCACAAAGGTATACGCTTGGTTGCCTGAATATAATCGCTAACGGCATTGAAAGCATTCCTGTGGCAATCTCCCAAAACTGAGGCACCAAAGCTTAGCGCCGTTTCCGCCGTCAATCTAATGCCTATTTTCAGAAATGCCATAACTAGTAACCTTTTTCTAAGTATATCGTAGCGGCGACAATACCAAAAATAATGATCTAGTGATTCCATTTCTCCGCAGAATGCGCAGGGGGGTGATGTTGTCTGACCAGCTCTGTGTAGATACAGGTTTAGGGGGGGGGGGGACATGACATCGAAATTTAGTAATTAAGACTTCGAGCTTTCTGGACTGACTCCAGTGGGGTTGCCATGGAAATATGAGGTGGTTATAGTCTGTCCATGTAGTTACTTTTTCTATCGTATCCGTGGAGATTGCTGATTTTCGATATCTTATTGCCGTGATATATTCAACATCTGGCAGTATGGACAAAACTGGCCCGTCAAGTGCTGCTCGTGCTAAGGAATCGGCCAAATCATTTAATTTTAATTTGCAGTGTCCCGGAACCCATAGTAACCTCAGAGTCTCAACTGCGGGGGTACTAATGTTTTGAATGTGCTTAGAATTCGAGAGTTCTCTGAAGCTGTCAGAGCTGCACAAACTGAAAGAGAATTCGTCATTATGACTGCGTTGTTTTGATTTGATGGAAGTTTTCGAAGAGCTAAAATAATCGCCACGAGCTCCGCTTCAAAAACTGGAGTAGAATCAGGCAGTCTCACTGAAAAGGAACAGTCAAGCGAATCAGAGGCAATGCCTACACCTGCCTTTTGATTATTTACGGAAGCATCTGTGGCTATTATATTTTTAGTTTCTGCATGCTCCAAGTAATCTAAAAATATGTTATTTAAAAATTTGAGAGATTGAAAATTGGCGTTTTGGGGGAATATATCATCATACTCAATAATAACATGACAATTCGAATCATTAGTCTCAAAAACATTTCTAATGTTCACATTTATACTTTGTAGATTCTTTTGCACAAACATTATCTGAGGTGTGTGAAACCGTGGCCAATGAGCAAGAAAGAAGGCGTCTGGGTTTGCAATAAAAGCATATTGAGATCTTCTTGCCGGTAATCTATAAAATTTTAAAAATGCTAGTACGGTCAAAATTCGAAATCGACAAAGTAGTGTAGGCAGGCGCGCTTCCTGGTACAGTACGTTGATAGCCACAAATCTAGGGAGTCCCAGACACATTCGCATTCCTTCTCGCTCCAAGACAACTAGAGGTTTCGTTTTATAAGCAGGGCCACCCGAGAATAATATGCAGCCGAATTCCATGATGGGGCGCATATAAATTTTGTACAACGTTGTCAAGGTGTGCCACCGTAACCCATATTTCCGGTTACTTAGCTTGTGTAGTAAGCGTGAAGCCCGCTGTGCTTTGGTAGTTATATACTCTAAGTGTGGACTCCAGTTAAGTTTGTCATTATAAATAATACCCAAATATTTTATAGAGTCTACTTGTTGGATGGGTTCCTGTTTATATAGAATTGAAATTGAAATGGGTTCTGCAAGCGGAAACGCCATGAGCGCACTTTTGTTGACATTTAACGATAACGAAATCGACTGCAACCAAGTTTCTAACATGTTAATATATCCTTGTAATTTAAGTTGTAGTGAGTAAATACCACAGTCAGCAGCAATGAGTGTGATGTCATCTGCATAACTGTAAACAGTAACTTCTTGATCGGTTGGAATTGTGCTCATTAAAGCATTACATAATACTGGAGATATGACTGCTCCTTGGGAAACTCCGCGCGTTTGTTTAAATCTAGATGAGGAACATCCAGCCTTGACGCAGTAGAATTTTCTTGATTTTAAGAATTCTGCCATCCACTCAATAAAATATTGTGGGAAGTTCAATCTCTCTAGCGTATTTAACAATATGAAGTGCTCCACACTGTCATACGCCTTGGCTATGTCAAGCGTTACTAAAGCATCGTATTGTCTTCTTTTACGCGCGAGCTGTATTCGGCTCTCTAAATCAGCATGGGCACACCAAATAGAGAAATCACTACGCAAGCCAATTTGGTTCGGTTTTATTACTGAATTGTCTGCCATCCAAATACTTACGCGGCTATGTAAGACCCTCTCTACTAGTTTGACCATGTTAGATGTTAGAGAGATTGGTCTGATATTATCGACTCCTAATCCTGCACCCGGATTTTTTAGTATATGAATCACCTTTGCTATCCTCTAATCCTGCGGCACCCATGAGTTTTTTAAGAAGTAGTTAATAGCATTGGCGACGTCTCGAGGCGATAAATTGAACAAAATTTTCATCATGGGTACTGTGATTCCATCTGGGCCAGGAGACGCACAGGGTAAATGTTTAATCACGTTGGATACTTCAGTCTGTGTCACTTCTTCAAAGTCAAACTTTGTCGTAAACTTGTGCCAGTTGTTTGGCACTACTGAAGTGAATCTGCCTTCCAGACCTTTACTTATTGCCTCTAAGGTAGAGGTCATTTCTTGCGCCGACAGATTATCACAAGCTACATTAACTGGTGATGGCAAGATTTTCCGAGCTCTCATATATTGGAACAGTGCTTCCATATGTTTAGGCTTCGACAGGTATTCATAATGTCTTCTGTCATATTCTTGTTTAGCTTGAGCTACCGTTCTTTTAAAGCCCGCAGCGACGAAGTTATAATCGGCCCAGTTTTGGGGGGATTGATTATGTAAGAGCTGCTTCCAAGCTTGCTGACGTCGTCGGTGCTCTCTTGTACATTCATCATTCTACCAACGGCTATATACTCTTTTTGTGGATTCAACAGTAAATTCGGCTCTTTTGTAGGATCTTTTATTGACTGCGTTTATTTTCAGTGCTTTTTTATCATCGCTCTCTTCCGAGTGAAAAGCCAGTGCTGACTTCAGATCATTCTTAAATTTAGTGTAATTTACAAATACTCTTACATTTGAACAAGATGGAATTATCAGGCAAGAAATTTCAAAACTTATCGGTAAGTGGTCACTGTTGGTGCAACAGTCCAGCGCTTTCCAAGAAGAAGTATTAATGGCAGAACTGACAAAACTAAAATATAAGGCCGACCTGGAGTGATTACGAATAAATGTGGGGGTTCTGACATTGAGGCACGTCAGGTCATTAGTCATTGTCCACTCCCACAAGCGTTTTCCACTCAGATCAGTTCTAAAACCCTAACTCGTGTGGTGGAAATTAAAGTCTCCAACTAAAACTTTGTCTTAGCACCATCATTTTGTAGCTAAATACAAACTTCGTGTGTCTTGAACTCCATCCGGAAAATACATAATAACTAAAGTGAAAGTAGTGCAGTTGGGCAGTGTAATGTCTACTGCGAAAATTTCGCATTCTGGCGACATATGTTTGTATGAGCATTTGACTTTCATACTAATTCTATTAATAATGAAGAGAGCTAGACCCCCACCTCTCGATGCACGGTCTAGTCGAAAAGATCGGAAGTTATTTAAATAGAACAAATTATGTACAGATAGCCATGTCTCTTGTAATGCTATAATATCAGGAGCGAATTTAGAAGTCAAGTATACCAAACCCGTAGATGCATAATGGATTGATCGGCAATTCCAATGGAGAATCTTAAGTGACCCTATGGTTTCGAAAGAGCTGCTTCCGCTATAGCTTTCTCTAGAATGCTTTCTTTCAAGAAATCCCTCTTTGAAAGGCTCTCCATTTCTTTCAGATTCGGTTCGCGGCCGCTTCACTCCGCGAATTGTTTTTTTTGTTTTGTTTCCCTGGGATGTTGGCTCATACCCACTCAGGGGGATTGGCCAAGAAAGTGTAGTGCAGTTTTTCTGTGATCATTTTAACTATGTGTAATGAATTGGTATTATAATAAGACTAATGTAAAAATAAAAACAACATAAAAAGAGCAAGCGAAAAAAAATCAAGTTGAGCAATTTTGAGATTTGAGGTGTTATGATTACCACTCAGCTGCGTTTACTTCACTCTGCCCTGGGGAGTAACAAATAATTTTTTGATTGAAGATCACAAAGGTAGACGCTTGGTTACCTGAATATAATCTCAAACGGCATTGAAAGCATCCCTGTGGCAATGTCCCAAAACTGAGGCACCAAAATTTAGCGCCGTTTCCGCCGTCAATCTAAGGCCTATTTCCCGAAATGGCATAACTAGTAACCTTTTTCTAAGTATATCGTAGCGGCGACAATACAAAAAATAATGATCTAGTGATTCCATTTTTCCGCAGAGTGCGCAGAGGGGTGATGTTGTCTGACCAGCTCTGTGTAGATACAGGTTTAGGGGGGGGGGGGGGGGGTGGGTACTGACAGACGTGGCTCTTCCTCTTCATTTCTCGAACCAATCGCACTCACGAGATGGTAGTTGTGGGGTGATGATGATGATGGTGCTGATAATTTGTGGTATGGGCAAACTTATCTTTCTCTTTATTTCGCATAGCTGGCTGCTTGCTTCCTTTCTCGCTGCCAAGTATCTGGACTCACTGGGAAGGAACGGTTGAAAAGATGGTGATGGAAACGAAAACTCAGCGGACTAAAAGGAAAAATCGGCCCCTTATCTGCATGTTAATTTGCAAATGTTGTTGAAAGGCGATAGTCTTGCGTCTGAAGAGTGAACAAAAAATTGATGTTTTGCGCAAGAAAATCGTTGAATGGTATTTTGGAGACACTGCGTTAGAGTGCCTCGAGTGTGCAGCGGAGGCAAACGAGCGCATCAAGTCAAGTCACACTTGAGACATGAGCGCTATCTGGCAGTTATCTTGAAAAACGAAACGCGTGGCATGCGCGCCAGTCTCGGAGGCGATAAGGTGTACAACGCAGGGCGACGGGTAGGTGCCACCACCGTGTCGTCTTAGTAAAGCTTTAGAAACACTTGCCTTTTCGTGCAAGCATTGCATCGTCAGCGCAGCTTGATAAGCGCTACGGTCCTTACAATTATCTATGTATGCCTTTTTCTAGTAAACACACACACACACACACACACGCGCACACACACACGCGCACACACACACACACACACACAGAATATTGACGTGTTGTTATGGTGCCTCAGATATGCACAATAATTGCTTTTTAATTGACAATCGCACAATTATGAACGCTAATTCTTGAGCAATATTGGTGGGCGCTGCTGATGGGGTCGGCCCAGAGTACCTGTATATGCTACCTTCAGGTAGCATATACAGTAACTCTAGGTCGGCCATTTGGGGGTGTCCTATGGGGAACTAGAATATGGTTTAGTGGCGCGACCCGCAGGCCGTGGCTGCTGTCTCAGCGGTCCAAAACGACACGGACGGCCGCTAGGATTTCTCGCAGCGACTGCGCCTTTTCATGTTATGTGCACGAGGCGAGCGCACGCCGATGGTGCCTTCTCTGGATAGCGCGGGCAGCGCGGGAGTCAAGCACTGGGTGTATGTGAGTATGTGTGTTTTGGCTCGTTTAGCCACCGCCACCTGAAGAAACTTTGTCAAGACCTGGAAGCTCTAACGAAAATGTGAACGGGCTGCCGACGCTGGTTGCGTTGTGCGCTGTGGTGGCACACATGCAACCGACGCCGGCGTTCGACGGTGCTTTCGCATCAGCGTTGCAGTGCCTGCAGCATTACTGCGCCTTGACGAGAAACAGCGAATCTTGCATCGTTCTTTGTGTTCCGTCGGACTCTCCAGGGTGTTAATGTCTGCTGCTTGTGGTTGTGCTCGTGTTTGTTGGTGAGTTGCCAGATTGCGAGCACCTGTGGTGCCAAGGAAGTGTTGTATCCACATTTCTTTGGAAACCCTGAATCTGGGCACTGAGTGTATGTATTTGTATTGCCGACTGACCGACTGACCAATGTGCGCGGGAGGCATAGATGCCGGCTATCGTAAGGTATAGTGTCAGCCCAACAAAACATGAAAAAGTAAATATGCTGCTATTATTTCGTTTCGTGTATTGTGTTCCGTCTAGTACCATGCTATTCCGTGTCCCTTTTATCCCATGCGCGCGTTTTGAACCACGCGTTAAGGCCAATACCATAAACGGGAAGCATAATTCTGTCGCTTTTTCTGTGATTCGCAGATGTTCGAAATAATATCTAGCTCAAGTGATATAAACGAGAGGGCCAGCGATGGCCAAAAGGAAATCCTAGCGCAGACGAGACGCGCTTTTCATTTCTCCGGCCCGTGTGCATGCTTCTCAACAAGTGTTCTCGCGGGACGCGTACCGCGCTCTTGTGGGCCGCATAAGAGAGCAAAGCCAATGAGCATCTCTTGCAGGCCAGATTATTGCATTTCCAGTTATAAAAAGCTACTTTACTGCACGTGTGCCGGCGCGATCTGCTGCATTCTTTCACCGGTACCAGGACTGAGTCTGTACTTGTGAGATATCCCGCACCAACAAACATGTAACTCGCGACATGTCGAAGCGGAGAACGGATTCTCATTCCTTTGCTCCGGGTTGCCCCAACGGTAACCGGGGCGCTCTGAAGGCGTCGCTGTTTGCAGCTCCTGGGGATAACGATCTCCGCAGAAAGTGGGAGCGCAACCTCCTGAGTGCTAGACCCGGACTTGGGTATCGAATTAAGAGTTTTTTCTCTCTCACTCCGGTGGACTCACAAGCCGCTGACCGAAATTTTCGCAGTATACAAACATCATTTCAAGCCAAGATACATCATGCGCAGATATTTGCACGTGATAAAGGGCAGTGAAGTGTGCATTCCCCGACGAAAACCGTCACTGGTTTTTTATGCTGTAGCAACGCTTTTGCCAGGTTGTACAGATTGTTCACGTAGTAAACGCCGTAACTAACCTCGTAATTTTAAGTTTGCATGAACCAGAAACCAAACGCGCCTTAGAAGTAACCACATCCGCAGCTCTCCAGGATTCCACGACCCGACAACGCAGCCGAAGCTAGCATGAATGGATGGATGGATGGATGGGTGGATGGATGGATGGATGGATGGATGGATGGATGGATGGATGGATGGATGGATGGAAGGATGGATGGATGGATGGATGGATGGATGGATGGATGGATGGATGGATGGATGGACGGACGGACGGACGGACGGACGGATGGGCGGACGGATCCATCCGTCCGTCCATGCGTCCGTCTGTGTGACCATCTGTGCGTCCATCCGCCCGTCCGCGCGTGAGTCTGTTCGTGCGTCCACACGTTCATCCGCGCGTCCGTCCCTGCGTTCGTCCATGCATCCGCCCCTGCATCCATTCATGCGTCTATCCGTCCGTGCAGCCATCCATGCGTCCGTCCATGCATCTGTCTGTGTGTCCGTTCGTCCATCTAGTCAACACTCCAAGTACCACCATCTTGCATCTTTTGATCATATATTCCGCATATTGAGGCACCGCCATCCCGTGGACATTCTAAGGACTAAACGAGAGGTGGCACACGCACACTTTCTTACGGCTTGCGCTTCTTGTCTACTTCGAACCTTTAACCACCTCGAGTTCATGGTAGATACTAGTTCACTGTATCCATGGCACTGCGGCCCAACTTTCGCTAAACCTTTCTAAAACCAAGGCGGTTACGCCCAGTGAGTATAGCCTAGCAACCCTTTATTGTCAGAGATTGCTGAGTGTACATGGCAATGGCTGCTAATTGGGAATGAGTGACAGGAGAATTCGGCTTTTAATTAACGCGCACGCTGCGAATTTCTGATTGTTCAACAACGCACAGGAGAAATCTCCCACCGGCACCATCTTGCAGGTCAAAGCGTAAGACTGGTTACACACTACGACTACGACGAGGGACGAACGGGTGCCGCTTCAAGGAGCTTCGCCCCTAAAAAAACACTGCCATGATGGGCTGCGCGCGGGAGTACAAAGGCAAAGGCCGCAGCCTTCGCAGAGCATTTTTGAGGGGTCACGCCAATTTGCGCTGCCCAAAGAGAACTATGGCAGTGCTTAGGGAGGCATTTTTGAAAAGGTCTATAGAGTGCTCGCGTTTTGCTAACGTAGCGTCACTGTTCCCAGCGTGCGCGTGCGTCAACGCTACAACAAAGTATATTGGGCTCTTCATGGTGCGCTCGCGGCCGTTTCACTGGCTCGACGTATACCAAATTTGGTGCTACGTGACGTCAATGAATGACGAAATATATGACTTGCGCAAACATGATAATCCTGATACGCGTGTCATGTAAGGATGTGACAACATACCACGATTATAGCGTGCTCGCAGCCGTTTTGCTAGCTCCACATACACTAAATATGGTATCATGTGGCGTGAATAGCTTACGAACGTAAACGACACATCAAAATATGATAATCGTGACACGGAAGCCATGTATGGCCTCATTTACACCACCACGTAACGCTGGGCTGATTTTAAAGTGACGTATCAACATTTCTCATTCGTGTTTTGCATATCATTGCTTCCCACTGTACGTCGAATCTGCCATTTTGTTTTTCTCTTTGCGAAATTATCTCTGCGATTGTGTTTAGCTGGGCGAGCTCTAGTAACTATAATATGAAATCGATGCGAGGTAACGCTTCTATTGTGCGCATCACATCACGATTATTAGTCTTCAATCGTGCCTGCTGTGCCAAAATTAACCATTTAAATTGCGCCTCGTATAGTATTCTTGGCTGCGGAACTGTGCAGACAAGCCGTCGAGCTACATCTGTACAAGCTCGTTCTGCTTTTGATGTCATGCGGCGAATCAGGTGAAGCATATTTGTGGAACTCTGTCCGACTTTGTGCAGCGAGTGCACACTACTGCCGGACTGGTGAATATTGAGATATTGTATGTGGAGCTCCAAAGCCTCAGAAATGGTCAGTTCGCCTAGTGTAAACGCCAAAAGATCCTGCTTGATCTTCCTGCGTTCTGCCGTGTTAGCAACCAGAACATGGCTTGATTTTTGGGCGTACATGTCTAAATCTGCGTTCCGAGTGTAGTTTTAGAGCAAATGTAGGGCCTTTCTAAAGCCATTGTGCTTGTCTTGAGACGTCTTTATGCACAGACCACAAAAACCACTAAGTCACATCATCAGCGTATATCAAAAACTTCACATTTGGAATTCAGTGTAGTACCGATCCTTGCGGGACACCTCTGCTGGATGGCAATCAAGCACGTTGGACATCATATATATATATATATATATATATATATATATATATATATATATATATATATATATATATATATATATATATATATATATATATATATATAAGGCTTATATGCAGAAGAATAACTTCGGTTGCCGCAAGGTTATAAATATGAAAGTAGATGCGCTTTCACATAACAACTGTTTATCGTGCCGACGTTCCCGTCGAAACGTCGGCACAATAAACAGTTGTTATGTGAAAGCGCATCTACTTACACACACACACACACACACATATATATATATATATATATATATATAATATATATATATATATATATATATATATATATATATATATATATATATATATATATATATATATATATATAGTAGGCATCTATTATGCGCTTCATCCTCATCTGAACAGCAGTCAATCATCATCATATGTTCTGGCGGACAATCATCATCTTCTTTGAAGGTGCGCTTCATTTTCGGGTCATTGCAACCAAGTCGTCATACGTGGTGGAGGTGGATTGACGATCCTAGTACCTCTCTTTACAACGCCTACTCGCTGGAGCTCCGTTCAGGCCGCCACTTGGACCCTCAGTCCGCCAACATATCTCAGAGTGAGTGGGTGGATGCCCTTTCTGCTCCCGTCTCTGCGCCGCAAGCCCCTTCTCTTTACATCGTAAACCACCAGCGTGACTCTCCGATCTTCGCTGGTCTCCGCGGCGAAGATGTGGAAGACTGGCTCGATAACTACGAGCGAGTAAGCGCAACTAATCACTGGGACGACTCTAACGAGCTCCGCCGAGTATCGCTTTATCTCACGGACGTTGCCAAGACATGGTTCTTGAACCATGAGATCGACCTCACCGACTGGCCTGCCTTCAAGCAGCAGCTTCGCCAAGTATTCGGCATGCCAGCCGTTCGATCCGCTCTAGCGAGAAGGGCCCTAGATATTTGCCAACAACATCCCCGCGAGTCATACACATCTTACATTGAGGATGTCCTTGCGCTTTGCCGGCGCGTCAATTCTTTGATGTCCGAGTCGGACAAACTGCGCCACATCCTGAAAGGCATCGGAAGCATTGCCTACAATGCCCTTGTTGCCAAGAATCCTTCTACGGTCGCTGACGTCGTGTCTACGTGTCAGCGTCTCGACGAACTTGATTCTCTTCGCCTTCAGTCGGGCAATAGTGAACACCGTACAGCAGGCCGGGACCTGCGTGACATGATACGGGAAATCATACGAGAAGAACTTCAATCAATGGGCATCTCTCAACCTTCTCCATCTGTCACACAGCCTTCAAGCATGGGCCTGCGTGACATCGTAAGGGAGGAACTAACATCATTCACCGGTCCAGCCTACGTACAGCCACCTTCGTCTAGCCCTCCAACGTACGCGCAAGTTGCGGCCGCGCCTCCTCGCAACGTAAACTCTACTTCGCCGCTGCCATCATTCACGCCGGTTGCTGCTGCACCACCGGTCCACTTCCGGCCAATGCCACCCGACCCTCCGTCTGTCCACTTGAGTGCGCTATCTCCCGGTGCGCCGAACGCCCTCTACTACTCGCCTTGGCGTCCGTCTCGCCCAACATGCTTTTACTGTGGATATCGTGGCCATATATCGCGCTTCTGCCGCAAACGCCAGCAGGACGAGCGTCGTGGGTACGACATGTACGAACGGGACTTTTCCAGTGTGGATTCTTACGATTCTTACGCTCGGCGTTATTCATCTGGACAGCAGCGGTCTCCATCTCCGCCCGCGTCGACTGAGACGCGGAACACTTACCGTTCAAGCCGACGCCGATCACCTTCGCCCTTCCGTCTCTCCTCCTCTCCTCTTCGGCCAGCCTCGTTTACGACTGACAACTGGTCAGAAATCTAAATGATGCAGTTTTCGGAGGAGAAACTGCATGTAAAAGTAGGACTCGTATTCCTCCAGCACGCCCGCTCAACATGGTTTCTGTTACGGTGGAAGGAGTTCTCGTGGACGCTTTGGTGGACACCGGTGCTACAGTTTCTGTGATTAGGTATGATTTTTGCAAACGCCTGAAAAAAGTAAAGGCACCTTATAATGGACCCAATCTAGTCGAAGCCCAGGGGAACACTATCTGCCCTTTTGCGTTTTGTACTGCTCGTGTGTCGTGAGTCGTCATAATATATATATATATATATATATATATATATATATATATATATATATATATATATATATATATATATATATATATATATAACCGATGAGACTTGGCATCAGTCAGACTATCAGTTTATTCTTACCCTTCGTCTTCCTCATATTCCTTCCCCACATTTACCTGTGAAGCGTCACACGTTTCCCCCTCCCCCCGTGAGAGCGTTAGCTTATTGGGACAATAGTAGCGACGCAGTTTGTTGACGTGCACAATGTCAGTGATTCTGCTTAACGGAGCTACGCATCGATCGATCTCATAGTCCACGGGAGAGACTCTGCGAAGAACTGAGTAAGGTCCACGACTGAACTGAGCTTTTCTATGTTTGGGTGCCAAGGTGTTTCGTAGAGCACCAATGCACCAGGTTGGAGATCTTGTAGTAGGAATTTTTCGTCGTACATTATCTTGTTGTTCTCATGATAGGCAAGCGTGTTTTTTATTGCACTTTTCCTTGCTTCTTGCACACTCTCCATTGGTGCGTCTAAAATTGTGTAGTATGAAGGAACTCCATACATGAGGTACGAAGGTGTATATCGCGTTACTTCATGTGGGGTTCTGTTGTATTCATCGACGACATCCGAAAAATGTTTGCCCCAAGACTTCTGTGGCTGCTCATTCATTTTGCACTTTAGCCGGGTTACAATAGTCTGAATTGTGCGTTCGTTCATGCCATTACATTGAGGGTGTTGGGAGGATGTGAACAATTGGTGGACACCATTGCGTTTTAGAAACTGCTTGAATTTTCCAGCTGCGACAGCTGATCCACGATCAGATAGGAACTTGGTTTTTCCTGCTGCAAAGATGGCGGTGATGCACGAAATGTATGCGTCACAAGTTTCGTTCTTGTGGGGAAACGCCCAGACATACCGCGTAGCGGGGTCAATCGCCAAGTGAATAAACTTCTTTGTCGACCCATATCCTGAAAAGCCACCTATAGTGTTCATTGCTAAAAGATCAAAGGGTTGTTCTGCAGGTGGTAGTGACTCGAGAGATCCGAATCTCTTGGTTTTCGGCTTCTTGCAACGCTGACATATGTCACAGTGGCGGACGTAGGATGAAACGTCTGTGATGATTTCCGGCCGATAGTAGGATGATGACAACAAGCCCAGAGTTTTCTTTACTCCGACGTGTCCGAACTGACAGTGTGCTTTCTGCAGAAGGCCCAGTCTAAGCTTGAGAGGAACGTTCACTTTGCGAATTCCTTTACATGTCACGATAGTGACCCCGTTTTCCGTTGTGTACTTGCAGCGAGGGCGGTCATCCTGGTAAGTTTGAAGTTCTGGTAATGAAAGGAGTTGAACCACAGGGCTTCGCGTAAATGCGTCCGCCTCGATGTTTTCGCTGCCTTTTTGATGTCGAATGTTAACGTCATTTATCGACAACTTCAAAGACCATCGAAAGAGCCGGCCATGTGAGTTTTTTTATGTTTCTGAGCCATGGTAAAGCAGCATGATTGGTGACAACAGTGAATGGTCGTCCATGTAGGTAGCAGCGCCACTTGTCAACAGCGTCAATTATAGCGAGGCATTCGAGCTCTGTAATAGCAAAATTTAATTCGTGCGTGAGTAGCTTACGCGAGTGATAGGCAACGGGGTGTTCTTTACCATCATGATCTCGTTGCTTCAGAACTGCACCTACACCTACGTTAGATGCGTCGCAATAAAGAATATATGGTTTCTCGCAAGACAAAAGTCGTAAAATGGGTTCTTTGGTCAGACAGTATTTCATGTTCTCAAAAGCTTGTTCACATGAGGAATCCCATTCTCATGGTGAGTCCTTCTTCAACAGCTTTGTAAGTGGGAAAACTATGTCGCTGAAGTGTGGTATCAACTGGCGGTAAACGTTGGTGGTGCCTAAAAAAAGCTGAAACTCTTTCGGGGATTTCGGTCTTGGGAATCTCAATACAGCTTCTATGTTTCTTCATATAGGCGACACTGTACCGTGCGACACTCTGTAACCCAGATATTCAATAGAATCTTGGGCAAAATGGCATTTCTTCGCTTTGAATTTTATATTCTCCATTTTTCGGGCATGCAATAGAGCTTGGAGGTGATGTAGATGCTCAGTAAATGTGTCAGAGAAGACTACGTTATCATCAAAATAATTAACGACATTCTTTGAGTTATGTTTTTGATGACTGATTTCACAGCTCTTTCGAACGTAGCAGGAGCATTTCTCAAACGGGAAGGCATAACAAGCCACTCAATGGCCATTCGGCGTAACGAAAGCTGTTTTGGGGATGTCCTCTGGGTTCATTTTGACATGCCAATAGCCTGATGTGATATCCTATGTCGAAAAATATTTTGATTTTCTCAGGTAGTCTAGAACATCGTCTATACGCGGAATAGGTTGGTAGTCAGGCACAGTGACAGAGTTATTAAGCTTTCGATAATCAATGCATAAACATGTGCGTCCTTCACCTTTTTTTCTGCAAGAATGGCGGGAGCCGCGTATGGGGAAAAATATGGACGCACTACACCTTGATTGAGAAGCAGGTCCACTTGCTTGAGAATTTCCTATTTGTCTGCCAGAGAGCGTCGATACGGTAGTCTGTGGATAGGCACGTTGTTGCTGAGGGCAATGCAGTGTCGTTCATCCGCGATACATCCGAAGTCCATCTGAAACTTTGATAAAATGTTTTCGTAGTTGTGAAGTACCTCTCTCAAAGCAGCTTGTTGCGATGGTAGAAGGTGTGTGACATCGACGGCTTGGAGAGGGGTTGTATCGGCACTGAAGACACACTTTTGTGTTTGAAACGAATTCTGCAAAGCTTTGTTGTCTTGAAGCAAAGTCATCGTGTTTAAATCCAGTGAAAGGTTGAAAAAGGAGGCGTTGTCCAGGCCTAGCAAGAATTCAGTTTTCATGCCTGGTAGAATGTGTGCTTGAACTGCCCGCTTTATCTTCCCTATTTCTAACTGTATGTGTACGCTGCCCAAAGTTTTTGTGGTTGAAGTGAGTTGTTGGACAATAATGCATGGATCCTTGAGCAACTCCAGCTTGAATTTTCTTAACACAACGTCATTGATACAGGTAATAGTCGCTCCTGTATCCAGAGTTGCGTTCACCATGTGTCCGTTCACAAGTGCACCAAAACGTATTAATGAAGCTTCGGGCCGCCCTCTTCGTTTCTCTAGTTGTGAGTTAGAGTTGTTAGTTAGAGCAGACACCATTTCTCGACGAGGGCACTCATTGTGCCAGTGAAACTGATTCGGCAAACCAGCGGATGCACAATGTCGGCACTCACTGTGAGGGGTGCGCATCGATCCTGCAGGGAGCCATGATCGCGTAGAATGAGGCTCTCGACGCATGAGCTGCCGTCTTGTTGGGAAGCATCTCTGTGGACAGAGTCTTCCGCTTGAAGTGCAGCAGCAAGCCACTTGGCCGTGGTGGTGAGCGTCAATCCAGCGAGGCGCCTTTCGATCTCTTCAGGTACACCATCGGTCAATCCTGATACAATGTGAACTTCTTTTAAGTCTACGAGGCAACCAAGGTGTGTCTTCTCTTCATAGTAGTGCCTGATGCGCTGTTCTCTTTCGAGCCTGCAGTGTATGAATTGACGGAAAGGGTCACTAACAGGTGCAGAAAATTGTGATATCATGCTTGTTTTGATGCCTTCCCACGTATCGTCTGCGTCGAAAATCTTGGTGAGGTACCAGCTGAATGCCTCACCTTCCAGGTACTTGCTGATGCAGTCGATGCGATCTCGTTCGGACCAGCTGACGTTGCTTGCCTTCGTTTCGAAGAGGTGCAACCACTTGTCAACAGGGATGTCGTTTGAGCCCAGTCTGTTAGCTCGTCCCTCTGCTGCACGCGCGATGCTGCTGTTCTTCCACTTATCTACTTCCTCTTCATTACAATTGGCCCCCGTAGAAAAAAGAACAATCCTGGCGACTTAGTCATCTTCAGGGATTGTGGGCCCGTAATATGATTTGAGCCTTTGAACATGTACGACCTCGCGGTTACGACTTCGCATATCAGAAAGTGGTGTGAGAGGCTCAATCAGGTAGTTGACCGCGGAAGTCTTTTCGAGGACGCAGTAAGGCCCATCGTACTTTACAAGAAGCTTGGAAGAAAGTCACAATGTCCGATGCGGCACTGACAGCCACACGAGGTCACCGGGCAGAAAAGCGTTATTCGGGTTATGAGCATGGTGAATGGCTTTCCGACGATTCTAGTCATCTGAAGTAATGGGGCGGGCCAACTGGCGTAATTCTTCAGCACGTCTGCTAGCTTCTAATATAGGCGGACACTCGGACTCGTCTGGTCGATAGGGCAGAATGGTGTCAGTCGTGTGCGTAGAGTGACGGCCGTAAGGGAGGTAAAAGGGAGAAAACGCAGTTGTGACTTGCGTCGTGGTATTATAGGCGTAGGTTATGAACGGCAGAACCAAGTCCCAATTAGAGTGATCAGGGGTGACACACATAGCAAATATGGCACCAAGAGTTCAATGAAAGCGCTCCGTAGTGCCATTGGTCTGCGGATGGTAAGCAGTGCATTTGCGATGAACAATAGCGTAGTCAGCAAGCAATTTTCCGATGACCTCGGATAACAAGGTGTGGCATCGGTCACTGAGCAATTCTTTGGGACCTCCGTGACACAGCACAAAGCGGCATAGTGTGAAAGCGGTGACCTCTTGTGTTGTAGCAGTCCGGAGAGCGGCAGTCTCGGCATAGCGATTTAAGTGGTCGACTGCCATTATTATCCACCGGTTTCCGGCAGGAGTTATTGGAAGGGACCTCGAAATGTTAATACCGACATGATCGAAGCGTCGGGACGGGCATGGCAACGCTTGTAGTTATCCGGCTGAGTTGTGCGAGGGAGACTTGTGGCACTGGCATTCACGGCTCACGGCAAGAGCGAATGAAGCTGCAAGCGAAGGTAACATACCACGCCAATAGTATCGGTGCCGAATTTTTTCATACGTCTTGAAGACTCCTGCATGGCCACACTGTGAGTCAGTATGGAAGGAGCAGATCTCTGACCTCAAAGCTCTTGGCACGACAAGCAACGATGCGTGCCCCTCTGGAGCATACTTGCGACGGCAGAACGGCTTGTCACGAATCGCAAAATGGAAAACTTGGCGCCGAATCGTTCGCGATGTTGGGATGGTGGAGGTGAAAAACATTTACTGAAACTATTTACATTTGAGAGAGAGGGGCAACCTTAAGGGCCGACCCTTTACAAGATCTAGGAGAAGTACCTTGCCCGGGACCCCTGTGGCTTCTGCGGTGGCACGCGTCCTGACCACGAGGGCTCTCTGGCCCGCCAAGGCTGAGCAGCCGAGCCGGACAGCCTCCCAGCTCTCTCAGGTAGGGGGTGTAGGGGAAGTGATTGGGGGCACCGCCGGAATAGAAGGGCATGCCCACACCATGTGAAAAGTATCCGCAAACGGATGGGCACAGTGTGGGCATTCCCCGGAGAAGGCCGGATTGAAGTGCTTAAGTATAGCCGGGCACAATACTGTGTTGGTGTAAAGGCGCAAGAGCCAGTGCTCGTCAGACTTAGTCAGGCCTGGCGCTGGGGGCGTAAATCGGAGCCTGTTCTATTTGTACATCGCTGTAATTTCGCGAAAGGAAGTTACCGGATTAGGTTCTGGATCATCAGGTGATGAAGGGCGAGGTGGGTCCCGGAAGTCAAGCGCGCGGGCCGAGGCATCGACAGCCTTGTTACCATCTAGTCCTGCGTGAGCGGGAGTCCAGATGACGAAACGTGTATTCGGGCGGTTCATGTAATCAGAGCACTTAAATATTCGAGCAGCGCGAACGGTGATACGACCTTTATCAAGATTCTGACACGCGCTCCGCGAATTGGTAATAATAAACCGAGATTCGGGGTCCGCTGCGGCGAGAGCTATGGCGACTTCCTCCGCATAAGTGATGTCCATGGCTCGAAATGTGAGCCCTTGGACAGGCACGTTTTAATGGACTACGGCCGCCGTGTAACACCCCCCCCCCCCATGGTTAGGGCTGGACGCGTCCGTATAGAAGACTCCAAGACGGGACCCATGGCGTCCCTGCAAAGCTGTAGCCCGCACAGTTCGCCTGCCTTCGTGAGTCCCCCTAGCCATGTTTCGAGGCAGAGGCTGGATAACCAACGCTCCACGCCAGTCCTCTGGGATCGTGGTCCGCTCCTCTACATTTTAGGTGTAAAAGATGCGGAGGAGACGTAAGAGACATCTCCCAGCGGGCGACTGGTAAGCCGCAGGTACTGGTTGTTGAGATGGGCCTCTTTGAGTTCCTCGTACGTGCTGGTCATGCCCAGCTCTGCAAGATGTTGGTTAGACGTCATGATCGGTAGGTCTAGGGCGCGCTTGTATATTTTCTATTGCTGTCCAGCGTGTTCTCATCGCATTTCCGCAAACGTAGATAGGGTGTCGAATAAAGAATTTGACTGGTCACAAAAGTGTTGGCGAGTCGTAGAGTATCGCGGCATCTGAGACCCCCTCGCTTGTTCGAGACTCGGCAGCCCATGCGGCCTATCTGATACCCGACCATACGTAATTTGCGCAGGGTGGTATCGACTTTCCGGCTCTTGTGTATAAAGAGCCCTAAGACGTGGATTTCTTCGCGTTCCAGAATAGGCCCGGTGCGCAGGGAAAGTACGATTTGAGTCGTGTCTCTTGGTTTAGGGCGACAATGCACGTACTTCGATTTCGTGGGGGAGCATTCGAGGCCTTACTGATGGGCGTAGTCATCCACGACCGATGCTGCTTGCGGCAGGCTGGCCTCAATGCTGCCATGAGAACCGTGTGTTGCCCACAGCATGATATCGTTCGCATACAGAGCGTGCCTGCCGTGCACCGGGGATATCTTTCAGCGGGGGGAGATTAGCCATGGCGAGATTGAACAGAAGGGGAGAAAGGACCGCTTCATGTGGTGTTCCTCGAGTACCTAGAAGATACGGACCGTGCTCCTTGTCTTGAATGTGGAGGTACGTCTGTCATTCCATAAATAACTGACGGGTGTACATGAAAGCATTACGCCCACAGTCTGTTTGGGACAGATAGGTAAGAATTATTTCGCTGGTAACGTTATCAAAAGCTCCCTCGAGATTTAAGCGAAAACTACCTTGTCGTCACTGGGATGTTCTACCGGCTCAATAACGTCACGGTGTAGTTGCAGGAGAATGTCCTGAGCAGAGCGATGTGGACGAAAGCCGTACATAGTGTCGGCAAAGGTTCGACGGGCCTCGAGGTAATCGGAAAGCCTATCCTTGACCATTGTTTTCATAAGCTTCCCCACACACGAGGTTAAGGAAATGGGTCGGAGATATTCGATATTTATTGACTTGCCCGGTTTGGGAATAAAAGTTACCAGGGCCGTTTTCCAATCAATCGGGAGCGGTTCGCACCCCTCCTAAATTCGATTGAAGTAGTCAAGGAGTTGCAGGTATGCCAGGTCTGGGAGGTTGGCTAAAAGCTTAACCGTCACTCGATCCTGACCCGGCGCTGTTCTTTGCTTCATTTTGGACATGGCCGTCTTCAGATCATGGAGTTGAAAGCAACAATACAAGTCTGCGTTCTCTGAGCCTGTATATGAGTACGCTGGTCCGATGGGGTTCTGTCGGCCACAGGAATATTTATTCCTAAGAGTCTGCGCCAATTTATCCGCGTCACCCGCTTAGGCGTGGAGCACGCGTTGCAGATGTTTTGCGTTTCTGTGTGGGTTTGGGTGTGGTCGATGAGGGCCCTGAAAAAACGCCACGTGTTGCGGTTTGACATATGCTTAGCAGAATCGTTACAGCGCTCTACTCCATTGGAGTCAGCGAGCAGGACCGCGTACTCAGCTGCTTCTTGGGTGAGGGCTGCGATGCGGATTTTGAGCTGACGATTATGCTCCTGTCGGTGCCATCGGCGGACGAGGCTATGCCGAGCCTCCCAGAGACGGGGGAGATGGTTATCTACCTCCGGCGTGGCCTCTGAGAGCTTAACCGTCTGCTCAGTTTGGCGAAGCGACGTCACAAGGTGCTGAGCCCAAGTGGCGTAGCCTTGTTGAGCTATGGAAGTCTGAGTCGTGTACTTTGAACGGAACTTCGCCCAGTCCGGAAGTTTCGCGTGTTGGTTGGGACGGGTAAGAGGATAGGTCCGAATGGTAGTGAGGAGAATACAGTGGTCACTGCCGAGAGTTTCCTCAGTGTTGAGGCAGTCTGCATGCCTGGTATGCTTGGTAAGTGTAAGGTCAGGACAAACGTCTCGACTTACAGAGTTACCAATGCGGGTTGGGTGTGCAGGGTCGGTTTGGATGGTGAGGCCCAGGGTAGAAAAAGCTCTGCAAACTTTCTACCACGCCGTTTTTCCTTATGGTAACACCAGTGGGGGTTAGGGGCGTTAAAGTCACCTACAATGACTAGCGGTTCTCTGCCTGCCCCTGTAAAGGCATTGCTAAAAACAGCATTATAAGTTACGTTACGGAGTTTGGGCGAACTGTAGTTATTGAGGATGAGTAGGGACGCGTTCTGCTTCCTCAGCGGGAGGATAGTCACCATAACATACGAGTAAAGCGGATCGCACTCGAAATCTACCTGGTTGGCGGTGTAGTTTCGATGCACGCAGAGGGTGGTTTGCGCATCCCTTTGATACGCGATATAATTTGTGAGGCCAGCGTGCTCGCCAGCTCCTGAAGGGCCACTATCACAGGCAAATGTGTACAGGTTTCTCAATGGAGCCGCAGAGCAGCCCACTTAGTGCACGCCTTAAATCCCTGGCAATTCAACTTTAGGATTATAAAACGATCCGAATTAGCGCGGCCGTGGCGCGATCTAGGGCCGTTGCTCACCATCGTTGGAGCGTACTGTAGGGGGGGGGGGGCTCCACGAGAGCAAAGGGGCTCACTTGGGCTCCGCTGTTGGATCCGGTGCTCACTTCAGAGGTCGCAGCCGAACTATTAGACTGCTCGTCTACCACAGCCACCCGGGAAAGCGGCCAAGATGCTTGAGAGTTAGACACCCGCTTAAGCTTAGACCGTCGGGTGTCAAGAGCAAGTTGCGGCTGGCAACTATCATGCCCGGGATGTGGTCGAAAACTGTTTGAAGGATGGCAGTCAATCTCTCCTCAATCGTGCTTACTATGGACGTCATCTGAGCCTCTAAGCTGCGAAGACGTGCCTCCATCGGTGCGAGGAGCTCCGCGTTGTCCCCATGTTGGGAGGGAGCACTATCCATTGCCTCCAGCGCCGGCCCAGAGGGTGTCGGAGTAGGTAAGGACGAGCGTTTCGCAAGCACCTCCACTGCCTTAGTTAACGAGGCAACTTGGTCCTGTAACTCGCGGAATTGAATTTGTTTTCAGGTGGGAGTGGAAGGGGTACGCGGTTTAGGTCGGGGGATCATGGAGGGTGAGGACGGGGATGCTGCCCCGCCCGAGCCGCTCACCTGGGGTCCCTGCCGAACGCGGGTGGCCCACGATGAATCCCCCTCGCCAGCAGATTTGTGTCCTGGTGACGGCGGGTTCAGTTTGGGTGGGTCGGGTGAACCCTGCCCCGCAGTAGGCCCCTTGGCTTGAGATCCGTCCGGAGTTGGGCCTCGCCGGGAAGGCCCGAGAGCAGCCACGCCAGGGTGCTGGGACGAAACAGGGTTGGTGGTAGGGGGCTGAGCCCCTTGTGGCGGTGCCCGAGAGCCCGGCTTCCGTGGCTTCCGCGGGTGTCGACGTTTTTTCTTCTTAGGGCCGGCTTGATCTTCCGGTGGAGCATTGTGCGACTTGGGTGGCAGCACCCTGTAGCATGCCTTACAGCACCGATCCCCCGTGACGTGGGGTCCAGCACGCAAAGCGCACCTGGACGTGCATTCGGGAGGAGCGCGGGCGCCATTCGTGAGTGGCACCGCCTTTCCGCAGATGCCGCAAACGTCTGGTTTAGGGCCGGTACAGGCGTCGGGTCGATGCCCATCGGAGCCGCACCGACTGCAGGCTGGCACAGTTTTCTTGTAAGACTGCACCGGGATCGGCAGGGCATCATAGGAGACGTACCGGGGCTTCACCTTGCCGGAAAATGTGAGACGCACCTTATTAGAGGTGCCCAGTCACCGGACGGGGGGGGGGATCTCGCTATCGGGCCAGTAAAAGCTTTCACGAAGAGCGGCTTCGGTGTCGCAGCTGCGCGCCGTCACTACTTCATGACATGTGTCTTGAATGTCCGCACGCAGGTACCCCAACAAGGGCACTGGTCCGACAGGTGAGGAAACCGCAAACTCACCGATAAGTTTGTCCGCTAAATGCTGGTTCGAGGTGGACTCTAAGGCAAAATTACCAGAAAAAGGAGTAACGGAGCTCAACAGGCGCACGTGATGAACGGATAGACCATTGAGGAACAACCACAGAAGGAAGCATGTGGCGCGAAACCACTTAGTCTCCACTAGGGTTGAACCGCCCGGGCATTGCAGGCAGCGCGAAAAGCATTGCCAAGGTGACCACCCTCCTTCTCCACAGAACACATGGCCTTCTCCTCCTTTGCTGGATCAGCCTTTCCCCGTATTTTGCCGGCGGCAGTTGCGCAGCGGCGCGCTCTGAGTGCTCGACCGTGGCCGCCTAGATTCGACGATCTAAGAACTACGACGTGGTGCTTGTGTGTACGCCGGGATGAGCATGGGCTGCTGCTTTAGCGTTTCGCTGCACCCATGAACGCTGGAGCAAGCCTCGACATGTCACCACGCCAGGCTGTATATCTCTGGCTTCAAGATGGTCACGACCAACACATGACAGCAACAGTTGGGAAGGCCAATATGGTGGCCGACAAAAACAGGCTTATCGGATATATACTTCAGTCCGACTCAGGAAGAAAACAGCGCTGGATTCTGAGTCAAGTAGGTTATCATTCTTTATTCTACTCTACTTGTCACGTGTGCGATACGGATCGCGCTTGCCGGCAATGGGCTCGGTCGTGTTGTATATCGCACGCACGAAATGCACCACGAAGGACAGCCTCGGCGTCTGCAGTTCACCTGTGCTTTGGGACCGTCTGGAGAAAGGCCGCCATTTCCGTCGGCCTCCCGTACGCTCGCTCATCGAGTGCTCACCTGTCTTCGCCGCCGCGATGAGCTCCGGGCTGACGATATTGGGCTGCGACCTCGTCGCTGTGTTGGGAGTCGTCGAAAAAACGTTGCGGGTTCTCGTAAAGAGCTTGGTTGTAGTATGTCACGCGCTGTAAGTGCACCAGCATGGGCTGGCGGGGCTTTCGCTAGCGTCGGAACTCGCTGAAAATTGGTGGTCATTACAGTTGGCTTCCCCGTCAGTCGGTCGCAAGCAGCTCGGCGCAGTCCGTAGGCCGCGGTGGCAGACTCGCGTTTGCGCACTGCAATCGCTCAAGTTTGTGGAAAAGGTCCGCATTACCGTCGATTTTTTCGGCGCTAGCTCCAAACCAGCTTGGTGCTGTTCGTGGCGGCGGCCAAGCATACGCTCGCTCTCCTGTTCGAAGTTCTCTGGCGGCAGACACTCCGCGTGCAGTGCCGTGTTTGGTCTCGCGTTCGCTTGCTCGAGCAGAACGACGTCACTCGCTTAGGACTCGCCGACTTGTTAGCGGCACGGTGGTTCGCGGAGTTGTGACTGCGGCCGCCGCTCCTAAGCTGTTGCGCTACGGGAATCGAAATGAGTCTTTGACGATGTGTGACGTCACGGTGAAATTATTAGCATGTCATATCTCACATATGTTTTCATTTCATCTTGCACGTATTTCTCATATACATTTATTTGTATTCATCCTCTGTCACGTGTGACTCACTATTTTACATACTTATTGTGCGGCCGTGGGCACACACCATGCTGAAGACTGTGCGCTGGCGTCTGCGATGCCCGTCATCCATCTCTTTCTTCAGAGCAGCTTCAAGGACTGTGCGAGATGTGAAGGTAAAGTTATTTGTGTGTCATATTTTAATGCTTGTTTTTATATTAACGTGCACGTACTTCTCATATGGGTGCATCTTCATCTTCTGTGACATCTGCCTAACTATTTTTACTATATATTGTACGTGCAGCCATGGGAACACAACCGGCAGGAGGCTGCATGCGCAAAAAAATTAAGGATTTCGATGTCTCACTTTTGTCTTTCGTTGCTGCCGTGACTGTGAAAGCAGTTACACATAGGTGGCTAACTACTTTTTTGCGTGTACTTTTCTGCGGAATTTGTTGGTCACTGCGCAGAAAAACAGGCGAAAAAGGTATTCGGCCTGGCGGAAAATAAACAAAAAACGATGTTTGAACTGGGGACAAAAAGTTCATCCGGTTGAAGTATTTAAGTGAATTAACCGTTCGTCCAGCAAGGTGCAACTGTGAGGACTAACGGTTGCCCGGTAAGGTGTAAATGTGGAGATTAACAGTTGCTTCATAAGGTGCAAATATGAGGACTAAATGTTAGTCCTTTGGGGTGAACTGTGGGACTAGCAGTTACTCACTAAAGTGTAAATGTGAGGACTAAATGTTAGTCCCTTCTGGGGACTAACTGTTAGACCCGGTGCCGGTAGTCCTTAACGGGATTAATGGTTGTGGCAGCCCCATTAGCCCCAAAAGGACGAACCACACACCTTTTTAACACCCTTTTGCCTTAGATTGTGTACACCAAGACGAGATTTTGGACCCGCGCCATCACAACGATGACCAGCCGCTTCGCGGTCGCTCCGAGGTGGGCGATGAGCGTGCTACAAGCCCCGTTTTCGAGGAAAACGGCTGCAAGGGACAGATGGGTCCTGGGCTTGAGCACAACGACGAAGTCACTTGCTTTCGGCTTCGGCAGGAATTGAGGTTGCCACACAGGCCTCTTGTGTCCCCACTGTAGGCCCACGGAACTCGTCCCAGGCGGTGAAAATTTTGAGGAGCAGGCGCCAGCATCAGCGTCGGCAGCTGCGGCCAGGGACGCCGCGTAGGCGGAGGCCACCATGTGTGCGTTGCTCGCCTGCTCTCGGCGAGCGACCACGGCAGCAAGCGCGGTGCTCTTGAAGGGTCGGGACAGCTCCGGTCGGCTGTCCGAAGACGGGACATTGGTCCACATCATGCTGTCAGGATCATATCCAGTTTGGGTGTCCGCCACGGTTGCGGCTGCGGTGCGGGGCCGGCCGCCCGTTCTACCGGGAGGCGCCATGGCCGTTAGGCCGACCGACGCCGCCGGCGTCGTCAAGACGTAAGTCGCCCGTGAAAGACGTAGAAGGGCCCACCTCCCGAAACAAGGTATTTAGAAGAACAGGATCACATTCCGGTGACGGTGGTGAGATATTCTTGGAGGTTCGAAGAGGTAGCCCGAAGTTCCGATCGAAAATCGTCGGAGCCAGTGTGCTGTACGACCTATACGGTTGCGCGTACGCAGCGCCCCCCGGGATGTTGCGACTTTAGGGGTATTTGAGAGAACGTCGAGGAGAGACGCCGTCCAGGTGTCGTTACGTTGTTCCGCAGCAATATTATCAAAGTCACGAGAAGACAGTGCGCTCACACGCATGGTCATAGGTCGGTTTCAGGGCGAGAAGTGAGCGGGAAAGCACATCAACGTCGGAATGTTCGTGCCCTGAACGATAAACCACGCGTATGTCGTACTCCTAGATCTTTAAGGCCTAACGGGCAAGGTGGCCAATGGGTCTTTCAACGTCGAAAGCCAACACAGCGCATGGTTGTCAGTGACGACGTCAAAAAACGGCCATATATTTATACGGGTAAAACTTGCCAAGCACCCATACAATGCCCAAACACTACTTTTCTGTCATGCTGTAGTTATTTTCGGCCTAGGCGAGTGTGCGACTCACGTATGCCACGACGTATACTGTGTGGCCAGGTTGACGCTGTGCGAACACTGCACCCAAGCCTACGCCACTTGCATCGGTGTGGACCTCAGTGGGAGCTTGGGGTCAAAGTGTTGAAAAGGTGTTGCGTCGTAACGAGACGTCGCAATGTTGTGAAAGGCTCATTGCAGGCTGGAGAACACGATGACATATCGTGAGTGCCACCGAGAAGTTGCGTCAGAGGTGATATAATCGACGCAAAGTTTTGAACAAATCGCCAGAAATAACACAGGCGAATGAAACTGCGAAGTTTTTTGATGGTAGTGGGTTTAGGAAACAAATAACGTCACACGGTTTATCAGGATCCGGAAGAATGCCATGCTTGGACATAACGTGTCCTAGAATGATGAGTGGACGTACAGATAATCGGCATTTCTTGAGATTTAATTGTAACCCGGAGTTACTTAAGCATGTAATCACGTGCTGAAGTCGGCACAGGTGTATTGGAAAATTACGGGCGAACACCACGACGTCATCGAGGTAACAAAGGCAGATGTTTCATTTGAGTGAGGGAGTGAGAACAACTTTATTATGGTCCAGTGCAGACGCTGAGGTTGCCACGCATCACCCGGCTACTCCCACGTGGGAACCGGCAGGTCTAGCCTGACGGCCCTGTCATGGACACACTGGACGGCCAGGATTCGGTCCTGAAGTTCTGGGCTGTGCAGAAGCGCATCCCACTCGGGTTTGTTATAAGTCGGTCCAAGCGACCCGCACTCCCAGAGCATGTGCGCTAACGTAGCGGTCTGCCCGCAAGCGGCGCAGGCGGCATCGGGGAATTTGTGAGGATAAATTGCATTTAGGTATACTAACGACGGGTACGAATATGTTTGAAGCAAGCGCAACGAGACGGCCTGGGCTCTATTGAGCTCTGAATGTGGCATTGGGGATGCCCGCCTCACCATGTAGTAATACTTGGTAATCTCGTTGTGTGTTGTAGGTGTGCCTTTATGCCCCACGTCGTCGGCGCCGAGCCGTCGCCCAGGTCGAGAGCAGCGCGGTAAGTGAGTGCGCGCGCTGCTGTGTGGGCCGACTCATTCGGGTTCAGTGCCTCGCCGTTTACGGAACCGATATGCGCGGGGAACCAATGTATGGTGTGAGGAAAAATCGTATCGCTGGTGGAGCTGCTCAAGATCCTGGCTGCCTGTGTTGATATGCGGCCCTTTTCGAAGGCTCTGACTGCGGCTTTGGAGTCGCTGTACACCTCTTCGCACTGATCATTTAGCAGAGCGAGTGCGATGGCCACTTGTTCGGCCCCCTGGGGGTTCGTGGTGCGTACTGTGGCGCAGTTCGTAGTCCAGCCCATCCAGTCCACGACCACCGCTGCGAACTTTTTGCCATCTCGATATCCTGCAGCGTCAACGAAACTTGCATTTACGCCACTTTTTCCCAGTTGCTTCAGAAGAGCCGTCGCCCTTGCCCGACGACGTCCCTCGTTGTGTACAGGATGAGTGTTGCGGGATATTGGGGCAACAATGACATTTTCCTGTATATGTTTTGATATACGCACGCTATTTGTTTCCAGCTATAAAGGTTGAAACCTAGCTGGCCAAGTATGCACCGACCAGCCGTCGTAGTGGACAAGCGAGCCAGCTACGAGCGTTGCTGCGCTTCGGCTATTTCGGCAGCATAGTTGTGCACACCGAGCACAAGCAAGTTCTCGGTGTGTGTGCGTACGGGAAGCCCCAGTGCTTTCTTGACGATGTTTCTGATAATCACGTCGAGCTTTTCCCACTCCGAACTAAGCCAGTTGTGCATGCCAACGGTGTAGGTAATGTGGCAGAGCACAAACGCATTGATGAGCCTTAACAAATTGTCTTCCTTAAGGCCTCTGTGTCTCCCGGAGACTCTTTTGACGAGTCGAAAAGCGTTGTCAGTTTTGACGATTTGACGACAATCTTCTGCAGAGCGGTGCCGTTGCCACCTTTCGCTTCAATAAACATGCCGAGGATCCGGATGGTGTCTACCCTCGGGATTTCCTCCCCGTCACTCGTGTAAATGTGTATATCGCTTTCTTCGACGGGTTTCCATCCCTTAGGTCGGCCACCTGGTTCTTTTCTATAGCGCAGGAGCTCCGACTTGGCGGGTGAGCATCTGAGCCAGGTTTGGCGCAAGTACGATACGACCTCGGCGACTGCTTCTTGAAGGGCATCTTGCACCCGGCCTTCGCTGCCACCAACGCACCAGATTGTGATGTCGTCGGCGTAGATTGTATGCTTGATGCCATCCACGCTAGCCAGTCTTTTCGACAATCCAATCATACAGAGATTGAACAGCACCGGAGAAACCCCTGGGGCGTGCCTTAAAGTCCGAGTGGTACGTCTTCAGAGAAGAAGTTCCCGATGCGCAGCCTCGCTTTTCTTCCAGACAAGAAGGAGTTGATGTAGTTGTACAGCCTGGGCCCAAGCTCGAATTTCACCACAGTATCCAAGATGAATTCATGCTTGATATTGTCAAAGGCCTTCTCCAGGTCTAGGCCAAGAAGGACCTTTGTATCTCTAGAGTATCCATCAAGAACTTGGTGCTTAATGAGCATCATGACATCCTGCGTTGAAAGGTCAGTACGAAACCCGACCATATTGTGCGTATAAATCTCATTTCCCTCCAGGTAGTCGTTAAGTCTGTTGAGAATCGCGTGCTCGGCCACCTTACCCGCGCACGACGTCAGGGAGATTGGGCGAAGATTCTCAACGCCAGGAGACTTTCCTGGCTTGGGAATCAGTACGGTGTCAGCTAGCTTCCATTCCACAGGAACTCTTCCCGTTTTCCATGCTTCATTGGTGAAACCAGCTAGACACTCTATGGATGCGTCGTCGAGGTTTCTGAGGGCTCTGTTCGTGATCCCGTCTGGCGCTGGTGCCGACATGCGATTGAACGTTTGTATCACTCTCCTGATTTCAGCCTCTGAAAAGTCTTCGTCTAGTTCAGGTAGAGGAGGGCCGCCATACTCTGGGAACACGCCATTTTCGTCCTCTCGTTTGACCGGCAGGTACTTGGAAACTAATCAGGTAACGAGTTCGTCAACCCCCTGTTCTTTGGTGGCTTCGTGAAGGGCACGGGCTAAAGTGTGTCTCTGGTTGGCTCTAGTGCTGTGATTGTCCAAGAGGTGCTTCAGAAGGTGCCAGGACTTGCCATTTCTGATTTGACCGTCGACGGACTCGCACAGCTCATCCCATTGCTGTTTGCACATTGTGTCACAATGTTGTTCGATTTCTTTGTTCAACTTTGATATTTTTTGCCGCAGCCTACGGTTGTGCCTCTGCTTCTTCCATCGAGAAAATAGAGCTACCGTGGCTTCGAGCAGGTGGGCAAGCCTATTGTCCACCTTCTCCACATTTAAATCTTTCTTTATCTTCTTGGTGGCAGCGGTGGTATCTCTTCGAATGCGCACATACCATTCCTTGAAATCGTCAGGAGCACTGACCCTTGTACCGCGAATGCTGCGAAAAAGATCCCAGTCAACCACCTTGAACTCTCGGACTCTGCTACAGTCCACTATAATAGAAATTTGTAGAACGTAGTGGTTGCTGCCAAAATCCATGGCGGTGTTGGCCCATGTACTCTTTTCGGCATTCTTAATGCAAGCGGAGTCTGGCGTCGTGTCTCTGGTCACAGAGTTGCCTATCTGCGTAGAAAATGCCTTATCAGTGATTAAGGTAAGGTCTAGATTAGTGGCATCCTGCCAGAGGTCGCGACCTTTTCTCGTCTCATACACGTATCCCCATGAGCCATGTGGGGCATTGAAGTCACCGACTATGACAAGGGGCCGAGGACCGCCTAGTTCAACTGCCCTCTCGAGCAACGTCTTGAACTGCTGGCATGCTTGCTTGGGGTTACTGTAGACATTCAATACAAAAACACTGTTTTTCCGCTGATTGCGCCGTGGTGTGTCAAGTAGGATCTCTACCATTACACATTCGATATTGCATCTGGCCATCTTCGAGTTGTGGGCGACGTTTGTCAGCTTTTTAGACACCTCGTCCTCCTCACTGGCCAGGGACTGCCCGGTAACCAGAAAGGGACGCTACAGAGACTAAGGTCTCTTGAAGGGCTATAATTTGAGGTTTCTTCGTTATTGTTTTAAAGTACTGCTGCAGGAGTGCTCTTTTACCAGCGTACCCCCTGCAGTTCCATTGCCAAATACAGGCAGTGTCTTTGTCGTCATTCATTATGGATTCTACTTTGATTCCTGCCCTAGGGGGTCAGTGTGGCTCGAGGAAACTGTTCCTTTTTGTAATTAACTCCTGGGCTATCGACGTGTACGGAAATGGCCACTTCCACGCAGCCAGGCGACACACCCTGTGGCGCAGGTTTAGGCAGCTTGGCGTGATTTTTCAGCGCAGTGATGTGCACGTTCATTGCCCTAAGCCCCTCTGCTAGGTCACTGAGTGCAGCTTGCATCTGCCTAACACTCTCTGTGAGGCTAGCTACACTTCCTGTCACCATCTTAATGTTCTCTGTAATTGTAACCGGCGTTTTCTTAATCTCCTCCATTTGAAATTCCGTGTTCTTAAGCTTGCTTACTACCGCTCTGCGTTTGGTTGCCATGGGCCCATCTCCTATAGGGGCCGGAACCGGCGTATCGGTGGTTTCGCCTTCAGTATTGCTTCGCATCATGCTCAGCATTCTTTTAAACTCCGCCATTTCATTTGCCATTTTAGTAAGCGTATCCTTAAGCTCAGCGTTTTCCTTTTTCAATCGTAATATCTCCGCGTCTCTAGCATGCGCTGGGGACGGGTCGCATTGCATGGGTTGCTCGCTGTCAATACTACGAACCCTGTTGGTTCAGGTTAGGTTTGACTTGCCCCTGCTCTGGTCCCCGGTGGCGTGGACTGCCCCGGACAGCTGGAGTCCCCGTGCGTGCCCGTAGTCTGCCCTGAGCGAGGGGTCTGGTCTGGTGCTCGGTGCGTCGGTCTTTCCGTGGCCAGGTCCAAGACTGGATCCGGAACCGGCACCGGAGCTGAGACGTGGTCTGGTGCCACCCCTGGATTGACACCGCGTTCTGGACGTGGAGCGGGCCCCGGATCTCGAACGGGATCTGAGACGCAACCTGGACGTGGAACGACTCCTGCAGCTGCATCTGGTTCTGGATCTCCCTCGTGATTTGAATCAGCCTTCAGGAGCCGATGGTCCAGGCTGGCCCTGCTGATGAAAGTCGTTGAGCTCGAAGAAGCCATCGACATTGACGGATGGAGACGTCTCCCGAAGGGCGCGGGCCCTCAGGCCTCGCCTGTGCCTGACGACATAGGGTATCTGATATCGTTGCTGGCATTCCCTGGATGCGGTGACGTGCTCTGCGCCACACAATTTGCATATTGGTTCACAAACATGATCATCTTGCTGTATAGCTTGTCTGCAAGCCTTGCAGACTGAAGCGTTGGGCATCGGGCAGCCGTCAGAGCGGTGTCCTAGTCGGCCGAAGGCATAGCAAACATCAACTTGCTTCCTGTATAAAGTGCACTTGATGAGGGTGCCGCCATAAGAAACATATTTGGGAACATTGTACCCGTCAAACAGCACTATGATGACGCCAGTATTCTTGATTCTCTTTGCTCCGAGGGCCAGTGGATTTTTTGCGTTGACAATCTTTCGGTCGATGGCTCCTGGATCATCACTAAGAGGGATCCCATGGATAGCTCCCTTGCAGGAGGCATGCGAAGCAGCCACATGTGCACTGACTTCATGGCGCTGTCAGGCCACCGTGATAGCTTCAACGTTAACGTAGCGCTTAACATTCCCTTGGCTCGAAGTACTGACGCCATAATATTTGGCAGGTGATTGGGGCACATTGTGTCCGTGTTTCCCTCTTCCGGACGGAGCCCCACCGCACTCCATATGGCCTCTGCCACGACCGAAGCGCCAGACTTGCTAATACACAGACCGCCTCTCGGCCTCAAAATGACCTTAGTTTCTTCACATGGCAGCGGTGGCATGTTGCTTCCCCTTATAAGGTTTTTCTTGACATCTCTGAACCTGTGACGGCCGGGCGTATGTTCTTTACTACTCGTCTTACACGCTGGCGTTCCGGCGCCAGCAGATCTACTGGCTTTCCTCACTTACGATCGTCTTTTAGTCACCGTAATCCATCCAAAATTCTTGTTATTCTCTTCAGCGTCCCCTAGGGTCTCCGATGATTCATATTCCATCTCTTAATGGGGCGAGAACAAGTCCTTTCCTGTTTGAGACGCGGTGCCTGTGCACCACGCAGACAGCGGCGCGGCCGGGCCGAACGACAGCGTCTGTAGCTGCCCACTCTGCGTCGTCGTCATGACATTCACTTAATAATGTACAAATAGTCCACCGACCGGTGCAATCCTTGTGTCCAAGGCGTCCCGATGATCTTAGAAGTCCGTTGCAACCCAATTTCGGGTGAATGCGGCCTCACATAACACCAAGAAGCGAAGAAATCACTGGAGCCGATCGCAACGCGTCCGACCTGCACGGCGCCATCCTCACGTCCTCAGATGTTTCATTTAAAACCACGCAGAACATTGTCCATCATTCTTTTGAGCGTAGCACCTGTACTCTATACATATTCTGATGGATCCGTCCTGTTTGGCCGCACATACCACTGGGTGGGAAACTGCACTCTGCACCGGGTAGATAAAGTTCCACGCTAGCAAGTCATGCATCTGCCGCTCAACTTCCGCCCTTAAAGCCATTGCTACTTTGCACACATGTGGTAATGTTTGCTTAGTGCCTGGTGATATGATTTTGTGCTCGCCTAGTTTACTTCGGCCAGGCCATTCCGACATAACGTATCTGTATTCCTTAAGAATAGTCTTGAGTTCTTCGCTTTGTTCTGAACTCAGGTCATTTGCCAGCGAGGTCACGCAAATTTGTTCGCAAGAGCTGATAGCCTGTCGTGCCATCTCGATGTTTCCGAAATCGGCGTTGGCCTCGAATAGCACCGCAACATTATTAGCGCGCGTGGGATATTGACAGAGCTTATTAGCATGGACTAACCCCTCGGCACCGCTGCGTCCACTCTAACGTAACTGTCGGTCCTAGTTCTCTCTTTTACAACCACGGGTCCTCGCCACTTCGGTTATAGTTTGCTGACGCCCTTACTTTGCATGACGAGGACCTGATCCCCTACCGAAAAGGCCTTCCGTGAGGAGCGAGAGTTGTACCTCTGTCCATAATGTTTCTGGATTGCAACACTGCGCTCATCCACTACTTTGGCAACCTCACTCATCTCCTGTCTGAGTTCTTTCAGATATACAGCGGCCGGTTTGCTTAGTCCGATCGGAAGAGTCCACTCGCCCGTCCACGATTTGCGGAGAATGCTCAAGGGTCCATGAGGTGTGCGCCCATACACAAGTTCGAACGGCACGAGACTATTTCTCAGTAATCTCGTATGCCACTTCGCGGTATGCCAACAGCAAGCAAGGCACGAATCGGTCCCAATCTCTACCGTGAAAGTCAATCACATCTCTCAGCATCCCCTTGAAAGAACCGTTCCAACGCTCTATGATACCGTTACTTTGCGGTTGGCTGGGCGTTGTGAACCTCATTTTTACTCCCAACCTCTCCATCAGCTCCGCGGTTAGTCTGGCAGTACAATTTTTCCGCTGGTCGCTGATTATGAGCTCAGGCGTTCAGCAGCAACTAAATACATCGATTAGCGCTTGTCACGTTGTCTGAGCGATCAGTGCTCGCAGTGGAATCACCTCTGCCCATCGTGTACACAGATTCACAACGATTAATGCATATTTATGACCTCGTGAAGAAGATGGCTCCAGAGGACCTATGCAGTCGATACAGATTACCTCAAAAGGTGTTTGTGGTTTGTTCAGAGGTGTGATTGGCACCTGGTCGGTTTTTAATTTCCGAGCATGCACCTGGCACCCGTGACAGCTCTGACAATGGTGCGTTATTTCTGATCCCATTGATGGTCAGTAAAATGATGCCTTAATGCGCTTCCTTGTTTTATTTTCCAAAAAGTGACCACCGTAAGTGCTGTCGTGCGCTAACTCATACCTGCGTTCGGTGCGAATTTGGCATCATTATTTGAAGGCATTGTCTCCCGCCCAACTGCTCTTTGTAATATAGCAACTGGCAATCTATAACCATACCATTGGACCCGTTTCTCGCTTGCCGCCAAGCATCGGCCAGCGACTCATCGCATTTTTGCTCTTGAGCGAAAGAATTCTCAGTGACCGGACAAAGCCACTCGCTTTCCGCCGTGTTATTTTACACCACAGAATTCCGATTTTCCAATTGCCCTTGCTCCACATTTGCCGTGCAAATAATGGCCTGCAGCTCCAATTTCCTTGCGTCCCTCTCCTCACCTTCTTTCTCTTCTAAGGAGGAGTTCCTCTCAACCTCAGTGTTAGCCTCCTGTCCGCAGCTAGGTAGTTTTTACACTATGCGCTGCACGGCATCAGAGCTAGGGTTGCAACATGGAGACACCTGCTCTGGCTTTCTAAGTGGCAAACAGCACTCTGACACAGTTCCCAGTGCTGTATTGCTCATCGCCTCATACTCCTGCAGATCACCCATTAACTCCTGGCGACAGTGGTGAAGGCACTCATAATCCTCCGGAGTAAGTAGTACAGATGCACTGGTGCTTAACTTATTGGTTACCGCACAAAGCCATGGCACACGCTGTGTAGCGCTATCCGATGAGTGTGGAAGACCAAAAAGCACGTAAATTAGGCGCGTTGTAACGCCCTGGCCAAAAGCACCTGTTAGTTTTATGGTGAAACTGCTCTCGCGCGAAATCTGAGCGGATACTTCATTAGCTCGTACAACTGTTATAACCGCACCTGAATCAATGCGCGCTAAACAGGGTTAGTCTCCCACAAAAATCGCAATCCTAGGGTCCCTATCAGAGAATTGTTAGTCAAAGCAGTGTGCGACAGTGGTGAAGCCCAACTCATGACATACGTCTCACTTCGGGGAGTTACCCGTGCAGATCTGTTTTGTTGGCAGTAGTGCCACGTGACGACTCGCAATCTCTCAGAATGTGGCCCTGTTTTCTGCAGCCAAAACACACCACTGAATTAGGGCTGAAAGCCCCGTCGTGGTGATCTAGTGACTAAGGTACTCGGCTGCTGACCCGCAGGTCGCGGGATCTAATCCCTGCAGCGGCGGCTGCATTTCCGATGGAAGCGGAAATGTTGTAGGCCCGTACGTGTGCTCAGATTTGGGTGCACGGTAAAGAACCCCCGGTGGTAGAAATTTCCAGAACCCTCCACTATGGCGTCTCTCATAATTATATGGAGGTTCTGGGACGTTACACCACACATTTTAATCAATAAATCAATCAAGCAAACAATCAATCAATCAATCATTCGAATCAGGGATGAAATTAGCAATAGCTGATGAGTTAGCTGACGACTCATCATTCAAATTTCCTGGCAATGCATCGCGGTAGCGGCCCTGCCTTCCGCTGAGGCTTTCTTCGAAATTGGCGGCTACTTCCACAATATCCCTGGGCCTCAATCAACCCCTTACTTCCTGCGGAGTTATCAGCGTTCGGCGATCACCTGGCATTACCTGTTTTAGCCTGTCAGCTATCAGAAAATCCTAAAAGCTCTCGAACGGCTGTACCACTCTACTTTTAAGATAGTAGGAGAACATGGTCTCGAGGCGCGCCGTCACTTGGCTCCAAGAATCGTGTGCCTTTCTTTCTATTTCCAAAAACATTCGGCGGTAGTCGCTCGAAGTCATCCGCAGCTCCTTTATAACTCTTGATTTTAAATTTCAGTACGCCATCGCCCCCGCTTCAGATTGATGGGCAACGAATGTTCGCATTGTGTCACTTAAAAATGCCAATAGAATCGTGCCCTGAATATCATTGGGTATGTTCAATGCCGCAAAAAGAGCGTCCACGTTTTTAAACCAGGCGGGAATCATAGGCTCATTAGTGGGCATGGGCGCAAGGACTGCCTTCAGCTATTTCGCGTACCGTCCGATACTGCTTTCCTGGTTCCGGTTTTCCGGCTCCTCTAGTAAGGCACGCGACGATCTCATCTTTTCTAGCTCAAGCTTGATCTTCAGCGCTTCAACTTCAAGCTTCAATTCTCGGATGTGATCCGATTCACTAACAGCGTTTCCTTCTATCACATCTCTATCTGAGTCCACCATCTCACAGAGTGTGCCTGAACGCAAGTGCATTCAGTTTTAAAAAATGGGGGCCCCGAGAGAGCACAAAGCAGGCCTCACATTGCAGTGATGCATCGCCCGATGCACTTGACAGTTGGAACTGCGTCCGTCTTGTCACCAACGCTATGTGCGATGACTACTTCGAATGCAGCAGGTCTCCGCCCGATCACCCCTATCGCAGACACAGTCTGTCACGTGACTGCCCAGCTTCTCTGCTCCTGAAGCAGCACCCTGCAGCGCCTCTCCAGTAAGTTCGTCGCTCAACGACGACCTTTGGCTCTGCTCTCGTTCACTGATGTGCAGCGCTCTCGCGCTGCCCAAATCCAGGCTCCAGTGTTGACCGGCAGGCTCGTACCGAATGTCAATATTGCTTCTCGCAGCGCACCAGCAGGTCCCGAAGCAGCATGCGTCTTGTCAGCTTCCCGGACATCAGCCCTTTCCTCGCAGCGGGCTCTCCCCTACACGTAGACTGCGCTAGTTAATTTCCTCCACCTCGACTAGCTTCTACACTAGCTAAGGAGGGAAGATGTTTGAGGTTCGGAATGGGTCCCCTCGATGACTCGAGTGCACGGTGGCAGCGTGAAAGAAGAGCCGTAGTCCGGTGAAGAGACGCTTTATTGCAGCCTCTGGCTACTGCCCGAGTCCAAGCCCGAACCTCCGCTCTCTCATTTCAGATTCAAACGTCCTCTTTTTAACCCTCGGTTGAACAAAGGGTCTTCCCACCAGCCAATGACACATGTGGGCTCACATTGTCACAACCAATTGCAGAAACACTTTCATAATATACACTGCATTGGTAAAAACCACGTTACCAAATACGACACGCATAGGGACAGGTTCTCCGCGTGTGACACTCTCTCTCATGCCAGGCCGTGCTGCCTCCGTCGGCAGCCGTTCTCACGCTCGAGCCCCGTCAGTTCTCTCATTAATTGTTGCTTCGTAGAATCCTCCTTAAGAGTGGTGGGTACACAGTTGGGCTCCGTGCGCTTACCAGTTGTGCATGTGACAGCGAGGCGCCCCGACATCCTAACAACAGCGGGGGAGATTATGCTCGTCTCCCTGCCACCACTATGTCTGGGTCAGCCAAGTGGTCGCGTCCCCGCGTCATTCTCAATGGCACGCGTGCATGCCAACAATGGCTTAAACTCAGACGGTGGCGCCTGACCTACCTCTTCCCAGACGCTTTTCCGAGCAAGCTTCCCCCTTCTAATCCCCAACGGGGGCGACCTTGACGGCTCCGCTTGTGGACTGTGCGAACGAAGGAGTCTCCTTTCTTTCCAGTGCTCGGGGTCTTCCGCGTTCGCCTTCGCGGAACCGATCGGCTTCTCTAGTTGACGGGTCGGGAACTGGCTACGCGCTCTACATCAGCCGCATTGACTGCGCTGCACCCAACATGCTGGCTTCATACTAACTCCTCCCTCCTCAAGTGTGTTACTGGATACTCGATGTCCAGTAACGCGATAAAAAACAACAAAAAAATCGCTCAAAATAAACTCTCTCTCGGTGCACGCACATGCGTGAACCGATTATCACTTCCATCTCAACAGGAGAGCTTTCGCGTCCTTCTGCGAAAGAGACACCGCAACACATATACATAATGCTCTCAAATGGTCCTTCGAAAGAAAACACTGTCGTAATGCACGACAGTGAATAACGCATTCAGAATTGTAAGTCCACAGCGACAGTCAGTTCGCATTAGCTTGTCACAAGGAACACGCACCATGCATAGTCCGGCGGCATATCGTCTTTTAAACGCACAACACCACACGGTCATTGTCCCAACACGGGATACCCACTCCATGCACCCTCCAGGTCCCGCATAAGACACTCAAAGAGAGCGACGGGCCTAACGGTATAGGTATACCTAGTCTCAACGGATCGCACCAAGAAAAAAAATTATAACAAACTCACTTCAAAAACGCTACATTATATAATCTACAAAACTATTCCTACACAACACATGTAATCATTTTCACATCACAACTATTAGTCTGTTCGACCCACTTAAACATCACGCGTAACACTTTAACGTGTGATGCAAACTCCTGTGCAGTCATTCAATTCACAGAGACTACTTGAGTTGCACTACAACAACAACAAAGAAACTCAACCATGTGAGAAAAACGCCACCTTGCCACAAATAGTTACAATCACGCAACCCAGTGATCATCCTAGACGCGAAAGAGCACAAGCGGCCTCGTTCAGTGCACCTTCAATGCGAACAATTAATTTTTCTCATTCAACTGTGAACGCCTCCCGTTGCGACTGTTTCAGTCTCTTACCGAAGAATGCGACTGATCGTTCCCATTCACTTATCGTTTGAGAGACGAAACCTCTAATTGCCCTTTCGATGCGTCCGTGGCGAAACAAAAAGCTTTGCTGGGGTTGGTTGCCGTCAACTTAGAAAACAACGACAAGTGCTCTAGCTCAATCAAACGCTACCTGTGCCTCTACGTTTCACGACAACGTGTTCGGCACTCTCAAACCGTTGTTACCGATACTTACCTGACTTTCCACTCAAAGCCTTTCACAATGTAACCTCTCATCGGTAACATGCCATACTTAAACACAAAGAAACGAAAACGCAAAACTAGTTGCTACAATAACTTCTGTCTACGGTGATTACAAAAAAAAACTATTTCGAAACTCAAAAAAGACAACCCAGAAAAAAAATAGAAAATACGCCAGACGTAGAACCCTTTCGTTCGACCGCTCTACCCCAACGTCAGTCGCTTTTCAACGCACTTCCTCGTTTTCTTTTCTAGGAAGTTACCACCGCAAGAGCTTTCGTGCGCTGACACTTTTTCTGGGCGCGACTCTGGCCCTACTGACTGCTGTGGCTGCTTCCCGTCTAACAGCTTCCGATCAGTAACCTTGACGAGCGAACCCTTTTTCACCTGATGCCACTTATCGGCAAGTGACTCATTGTGTTCCTGTTGCCCATCGCGATAATTTTCACAAAATGGACCAAGCCGCTCACTGTCCACATTACGTTCCGCAGTAGAATTGCAACTGTTCAACAGCGCCTGCTCTACAAGTGAAGCGGACTTAATAGTTTGCGGCTTCCTTGCTCGGCCATCATCTTTCTCCACTGTGCACTGCACGGCGTTAGCGCTAAGGCTAAAACCTCGAGGCACATGCTCTGGCTCCCTCATCGGTGAATACTGCTTCGGTGTAATGCCCTGTCTTCAACAGCTGATTTCTTTCTTATTGCCCTTGTTTAGGTCCCGCAGTGGCTTTTGCCGGTGATGGCGAAGGCACTCATAATCAGCGGGACTGAGCAATACCAACACACTCGTATTCAACTGGTCGGTCACTGCGCATCGCAATTTTACAGGCTGAGCAGCGCTTCCCGACGAGGTTGGGAGAGCTAGAGGTACGTACAGCAGACGTGCAGTAACATCATGCCCAAAAGCGTCTGTTAGCCTTATTGTGCCACTACTCTGATCCACAATTTCAGTGGACACTTCATTAGCCCGTACCACGGTGATATCCGCACCTGAGTCAACGCGTGTGAAACAGGGCCTGTTTCCCACAAAAATTTTCGATCTGCGGATCCCGCATCAGCGAATTTTTCATGACCGCAGACTGCCGCGATGGTGTGGCTCGGCTCTCAAATGATCACTTCTTCTGGGAAGCCACGCATAAAACTTCGGCTGTATTAGCAGCAGTACCACGGAAAAACTCGCAATACTTTTGAAAGTGGCCTCGTTTTCCGCAGCGAAAACACGCTCATGAGTTAGGGAGGAAATAAGCACTAGCCGATGGTTGGGCTGGCGACCTATATTTACAATTCCCTGGCTCGTCATTGCGGTAGCTGCCCTGCCTGCTGCTGCCGAGGCTTTCTTCTAAATTGGCGGCTACTTCCACAATATCCCTGGGCCTCAACCAACCCTTTACTTCCTGCTGAGTTACCAGCGAGCGCAGCTCATTTGGCATTAACTGCTTTAGCCTGTCAGCTATCAGCAGCTCCTGAAGACCTTCAAATGTCTCCACTTCTCTACTTCTAACGTAGTTAGTGAACATGGTCTTCAGGCGCGCCATCACTTGGCTCCACGATTCATCTGCCCCTCGTTTAATTTCCAGGAACATTCGCCGGTACTCGGTCGGAGTCATTCTAAGCTCCCTTAGTAGCATCGACTTTAAATATGAATACGGCGTTACCCCAGCTTCTGCCTGATTGGCAACGAACGTACGCATCTTGTCGGTTAAGAATGGCAACAGAATCGTTCCCTGAATTTCCTCAGGAATGCTCAGCGCTGCAAAAAGAGCGTCCACGTTCTTGAACCAAGCCGGAATCATCGGCTCACTACTGGGCATGGGCACTAGGACTGCTTTCAGCTCTTTCGCGTACCGTGCGATACTAGCATGCCGGTTCCGGTTTTCCGACTCCTCTAACAAGGCACGCGATGACTTCACTTTCTCTAGCTCAAGCTTGAGCTTTAACACTTCTATCTCGAGCTGCAACTCGCGGGTGCGGTCCAATTCATTCACACTGTCACTTTCCATGACACCTCGCTCTGAATCCGTCATCTCCCAGAGTGTGCCTGAACGCAAGTGCATTCAGTTTCAAAAAATGGGGGCCCCGAGAGAGCACAAAAAGCAGGCCTCACATTGCAGTGATGCGTCGCCCGATGCACTTGACAGTTGGAACTGCGTCCGTCTCGTCACCAACGCTATGTGCGATGACTACTTCGAATGCAGCAGGTCTCCACCCGATCACCCCTGTCGCAGACACAGTCTGTCACATCGACTGTCCCTGCTGCTCTGCCCCTGAAGCAGCACCCTGCAGTGCCTCTCCAGTAAGTTCGTCGCTCAACGACGACCTTTGGCTCTGCTCTCGTTCACTGATGTGCAGCGCTCTCGCACTGCCCAAATCCAGGCTCCAATGTTGACCAGCAGGCTCATACCGAATGTCAATGCTGCTTCTCGCAGCGCATCAGCAGGTCCCGAAGCCGCATGCGTCTTGTCAGCTTCCCGGACATCAGCACCTTCTTGCAGCGGGCTCTTCTATCCTGTCGACTGCGCCAGTTAATTTCCTCCTTTTCGACTAGCTTCAACACTAGCTCAAGAGGGAATATGTTTGAGGTTCGGAATGGGTCCCCTCGATGACTCGAGTGCACGGTGGCAGCGCGAAGGAAGAGCGGTAGTCCGGTGAAGAGACGCTTTATTGCAGCCTCAGGCGACTGCCTAAGTCCAAGCCCGAACCTCCGCTCCTTTTTTTTAAATTCGAACATCCTGTTTTCAACCCTCGGTTGAGCAAAGAGTCTTTACAAACACCAATCACATGTTGGGACTCGCATCATCACAACCAATCACAGAAACACCTTCATAACAGGTACTACCATGGTTAAAACCACGTTACCAAATAAAACACGCAAAGGGATAGGTTCTGCGCGTGTGACACTCTCTCCCAAGCCAGGCCGTGCTGCCTCCGTATGCAGCCGTTCTCACGCTCGAGCCCCGTCAGTTCTCTCATTAATTGTTGCTTCGTAGAAGCCTCCTTAAGAGCGGTGGGTACACCGTTGGGCTCCGTGCGCTTACCAGTTGTGCATGCGACAGCGAGGCGCCCCGACATCATAACAACAGTGCGGGAGATTATGCTCGTCTCCCTGCCGCCACTATGTCTGGGTCAGCGAAGTGGTCGCGTCTCCACGTCATTCTCAATGGCACGCGTTCATGCCAACAATGGCTTAAACTCAGACGGTGGTGCCAGACCTACCTCTTGCCAGACGCTTTTCCTAACAACTTACCCCTTCTAATCCCCAACGGGGGCGACCTTGACGGCTCCCCTCGTGGACTGTGCGAACGAAGAAGTCTCATTTCTTTCCCGTGCTCGGGGTCTTCCGCGTTCGCCTTCGCGGAAACGATCGGCTTCGCTAGTTGACGGGTCGGGAACAGGCTACGCGCTCTACACCAGCCGCATTGATGGCGCTACACCCAACATGGTGGTAATTGGTGCCTCATACTAACTAGGAGTACGGCTCACAGGACGCTGGATAGGTGGCACTGGCCCTCTGAGGGCGGGCGTAGAAGCTACCGCAGCATAAGTAAGTGGGGCAGCCCCAAATCTTGCTCGTGGGCAGCTGGCAGCACCTCAGCGACATCTCCTTGGATGACGTCACGAAAGGAGGATGGTAGAGTTGAGGTAGGCTCTTGAGTGAAGAGCACCAGTGAGCCTTGCAACTTCTTCGCGGACGAAGGCCTTGATTTCTGTCAAAAGCGGCACACGTTTGGGGCCGATGATGAGACTCAAGAGTGGCGCCGCATTGGGTGGTAGAACTTGTCTAGTCAGAGCTCGCTGCTTGCGCAATTTGTCGTAGCTCTGGTACAAGCATTATAATAACGTCAGCTATTGTGGTCAGGTTCTTCGCCAGCAACATCTGAAAAGTATCGTCATAGAGCCATTTCATTATTTGCTTTATTTTGTCGGTTTCCGTCGTATCAGCGTTGACGCGTCTGCACAGATCGAACACGTCTTCAATGTAACTAGTGAACGTCTCACCCATATCATGTGCACGTGAGTGAAAACGCTGTTCGACACGGAGTTTTTTTGACGGTGGGTTGATCAAATAGTGCTGTGATTGCCGTCTTGAAGTGTGGCCACGTTCGCACGTCGCCCTTATGGTTCCTGAACTACAAATTCCGCACCTCTACCAAATATTATTACGAGGCAGTGGGCATGGCTCCGCCCCGTCGTAGACGCATCGATGAAGAAGAAGCGGAATCGGCGCGCGAGATCCTAGCAACCCTGAGGTGTCACACCTACCTGTAAATATTGCACACTCCTTTCTATATTCCGTGTATTTGTATTCCCTGTAACGAATTGGTGGCCGTGCTGAGTAACGAAGCGCACTACAACGGAGCTCCGCAGTGGTCGTCAAATCGGAGTTTCCGTGATGGAACACGAAAGTGATCCCACGGCCACCACTCTATCGGCCTCAGCAACGCCTGCACCATCTACGGCAACGCCTCCACCGGCCCCACCCCCACCCACGTACGTGCTGACGCATCCGAAACATCCAGGAACGTTCTGCGGTACGGACGAAGTTCATGTTGACGATTGGATAGCCGACTACGAACGTACCAGTGCGCTCAGCCGGGGTGAGCCTACTGTCATGCTGGCCAACGTGCTGTTTTATCTGAAAGGCACGGCCAAAGTCTGGTACGAGAACCATGAGGAGGAAATCGGCAGTTGGGACACGTTCAAGAAGAAGCTTCGTGGTTTATTTGGGAAGCCCATCGGTCAAAAGACGGCTGCAAAAAAGGAGTTGTCTATACGTGCTTAGACGTCCACAGAACCGTATATCTCGAATATACAGGACGTGCTGGCTCTTTGTCGTAAAGTCGACAACGACATGTCGGAGTCGGATAAGGTTGACCACGTCCTCAAGGGTATAGTGGACGATGCGTTCAACCTGCTAACGTGCCGAAACTGCTTGACCGTCGAGGAAATTATTCAGGAATGCCGGCGTTTTGAACAGGCCAAAAGCAGCTACTTGAAGATCTTTCACTCGACTGCCGAACACCGCTGCGGCGCCCTCTTGCGAAGATGGACTGACCTCTCATCGGCAGTCTTCACCGGCGTCTGAAATTACGCGAATCGTCCGGCGGGAAATCGAAGCAATTACACCTGCTCTTCGCAGCAACGGCCATGTCTATTCGCAAGTACCTCAGGTTTGCTTGGTACAGTGCGGGAAGAACTGAATTGGTATTGTGCGGGAAGAACTCAGCTATTTGGGCTTCAATGTCTGCGCCGTTGCTCAGTCTCGACCAATTGGCTTCCGTTCAAGGTCGCCGCCTCGCCCCAGGTCACCGCCCCAGGAACAGTCTTTTCCACGCTCCCGCAATCCGGCCAAATGGCGAACGGTGGATGATCAGCCGATCTGCTTTAACTGCCGTCGCATAGGGCACGTCGCACGGTATTGCCGCAACCATTGGTCTTCGTCCCCAACACAGTATAACACTGCTCGCCGCGCCGACAGCTACCACCTTTTCCAGCCTCCTGTGCCGATCCCCGACAGCTACCACCGCCTTCCACCCTTCGATGCCCCTAATACGCAGCACAGCCGCTCACCATCGCCACAACGTCATCAGTCTCGTTCACCGCCTGCACGTCGCCCGTCGTCTCCTTCTCCTCTACGACGACGCCCGATCTCCCCGCTCAACTCTCATCATGGAAACTAAGCGGTGCAGCTCTTAGAGGTGAAGCTGCATCCTCGATACCGACCTTACATCCTCTCCTTGTACTGCCGGCACGACGAAATTTGATCGGCGTAGACGTTGACGGCCTGACTGTTTCTGCACTTATTGACACCAGGGCGCATATTTCTGTGATGAGTGCCTGACTTCGTCGCCTGAAGAAAGTTCTCACACCGGCTGCTTCTGGCATTATTCGTGTCGCCGACGGAAGAAGTCTTGCCATCCTAGGAATGTGCACAGCACGCATCACAATCGCCGATCACCCCACATCTGTTCTCTTTGCAGTTATTGAGCAGTGCCCCAATGATCTGATTTTTGTATTGGATTTCTTGTCCACTCATGCCGCTCTCATCGATTGTGCAACCGGCGTTCTCCAACTTGAACTGCCTCGACTTGGCGCTGTGCCGTCCTCACCGTCACACCAAATGTGCGCTGTTCATTATGTTCGGCTGTCACCGCAAGCCACCACGTTTGCGGCCTTAACGATATCACCAGCTCTTCCTGATGGTCACTACATAGTGTGTCCATTAGTGGATGTGCTCTTGGCGCGAAGTGTTGCTATGCCGCACACCATCGTGACTATCGTGGACAACTACGTTCAGCTTCCGCTTCTCAACTTTAGTAGTTCGACCCAAGTTCTCCCGCAAGGCATTTCGTTAGGCCATGTTTCCCCACTTGATGCATGTAACATCGTGGCATTAGACCCTGAAGACCGCATGTCCCCTATTGCAGCCAGCCGAGCAAACGCACCTACCGATGAAATCACAATGATGATTGCCCCTGATCTTCTGCCTTGTCAGGCTGCGCAACTCCACCACGTTCTGACCACCTACCAAGATATTTTCAACATCGATGACCGCCCATTAGGTCAAACGTCCGTCGTGCGTCATCAAATACATACCGGCGATGCTAGTCCTGTTAGACGGTGACCATATCGTGTTTCCCAGTCCGAACGTTATGTCATACAACGAGAAGTCGAGAAGATGCTCTCTAAAGGAGTCATAGAGGCCTCTTCAAGTCCATGGGCGTCACCTGTTGTTTTAGTCAAAAAGAAAAATGGCAGTTGGAGATTTTGCGTTGACTACCATTCCTTGAACAAAATAACCCGAAAAGACGTATATCCGCTGCCCCGAATCGACGACGCCCTTGACTGCCTTCATGGCGCGCGATACTTGTCACCTATAGATCTGCGTTCAGGCTATTGGAAAATTTCTGTCAATGACCTAGACCGCAAAAAAACTGCCTTTGTCACAACGGACGGCCTTTATCAGTTCAAGGTTATGCCTTTTGGGCTGTGCAGCGCCCTGGCAACGTTCGAACGCATGATGGACTGTCTCCTCCGTGGTTATAAATGGTCCACCTGCCTTTCCTACCTCGACGATGTGATTGTTTTTTCTCCAACATTTGAAAACCACCTAACTCACCTGTCGGCCATTCTAGCCGTTTTTCGTCAAGCGGGACTCCAGCTGAACTCGAAAGCGTGCAATTTCGGCCAACGAGAAATCACGGTCCTTGGTCATCGTGTAAGTGCTGCTGGCGTCCAACCAGACCCTGACAAGATTAGTGCTGTCAAGAACTTTCCTCTTCCTTCTACTACCAAAGATGTTTGTTGTTTTGTGGGCTTATGGTCGTACTTCCGACGTTTTATACGCAATTTCGCTACAATTGCACGACCACTGACTGATCTTTTCAATAAGAATACGCCATTCTCCTGGGGCCAAGACCAAGCAGCTGCGTTTTCCACGCTGATCCAGCTGCTCACTTCACCACCAATATTGGCTCACTTCGACCCGTCCGTGACGACTGAAGTTCGCACAGACGCCAGTGCTCATGGCATCAGCGCCGTCCTCGCTCAACACCAGGGGGCCAAACGCGTGTTATTGCGTATGCCAGCCGCCTTCTCTCCACATCTGAGCGAAACTATTCGATAACAAAGCGCGAGTGTATTGCGTTGGTCTGGGCTGTAGCAAAATTCCGCCCCTACTTGTACGGCCAGGAGTTTTCAGTTATTACGGACCACCACGCTCTGTGTTGGTTGTCGTCGCTCAAGGACCGAACTGGTCGCCTAGGTCGCTGGGCTCTACGTCTCCAGGAGTATAACTTCGACGTAATTTATAAGTTTGACAAGATGCCGATTGTCTCTCGCGTTATCCGGTGGATCCTGCTAGCCTCGCCGTCCATGAGAGTGATTCTTGTGTGCTCGCCATATCCGATTTGCGCGACATCGACACGGAGCAGCGCCGGGACACAACCCTCAAGACGGTCATTGAGCAAGTATCTTCAGGACATTCCGGCCCTTCGCTCCTTCAATATGCCCTCCGCAACGAAATTCTATACCACCACAACATGAAGCCTGATGGCCCGCACCTTTTGTTGGTTATCCCCCGACACCTGCGTGCCACCATTCTTCAACATTTGCATGACGCTCCAATGGCAGGACACCTAGGTTTTTCACGCATCTATCACCACGTGCGGCAACGGTTCTTTTGGCCTGGCCTGTATAAATTTGTGCGCTGCTATGTCGCTGCTTGCGAGCGCTGCCAGCGTCGCAAACGTCCTACTCTCCGTACAGCTGGCCTGCTCAACCTATCGACATTCTCCCGGAACCATTCTTCCGCGGCGGCCTCGACTTACTCGGACCTTTCCCAACGTCCGTGTCAGGAAACAAATGGATCGCTGTCGCAACAGACAATGTGACCAGATATGCTATAACTCGTGCCTTGCCAAGTAGCTGCGCTACAGACGTTGCAGACTTTCTACTGAATGACGTCATTCTGCGGCATGGGGCTCCGCGCCAGCTTCTGACAGATCGTGGCCGCTGCTTCCTCGCAAAAGTTATCGACGAAATCCTCCGTAACTGCTCTACCGAACATCACCTTACCACTGCCTACCATCCCCAGATTAACGGTCTCACAGAGCGCCTCAACCGAACTCTTACAGACATGTTGTCCATGTAAGTCTGCACTGATCACCGTGACTGGGACGCAATGCTCCCCTACGTTACGTTTGCATACAATTCATCAGGGCATGACACCGCCGGCTATTCTCCGTTTTCTCTGTACGGCCGCAACCCTGCCTTGCCATTCGACACACTCCTTCATTCTGATACTACCAAACCAACGGTGTATGCCCAGGACGTTGCTTCTCGAGCCCGCGTCACTCGCCAAATCGTGCACACTAGGCTCACTGCTTCTCAGGCCTCACAACAAGTCCGCTACGATGACTGGAACCATGACGTTGAATACTACCCTGCTGACTCTCTCGTCCTACTTTGGACGCCGCATCAACGTGAAGGCTTGTGCGAGAAGCTCCTTCCACGATACACCGGGCCCTACAATGTTCTCCGCAAGGTCACTGACGTCGACTACCTCATCACTCCCGTTGAACCACCTTCATCTTCTCCCACAACACCTACTGATGTTGTCCATGTGTCGCGACTAAAACGCTACTACACTGCCAGTCCTGATTGACTTAGCGGCACCGCGACGGCGCTTCGTCCGCCGGGGGTGATCTTAGGAGGCAGTGGGCATGGCTTCGCCCCATCGTAGACGCATCGATGAAGAAGTGGATTCGGCGCGCGAGATCCTAGCAACCCTGAGGTGTCACACCTACCTGCAAATATTGCAAAATGCACTCCTTTCTATGTTCCGTGTATTTGTAATTCCCGTAACAATATAAAGGTCATTTATTGCACTGGAGCTGTTGGCTGATCGCGCACAAGGCCGAGCCCAGTCGCTTCACCGGTCTGTCAAGAGCTTTCGTTTTCTGGAGGTTAGAGGATTGATGTGGGCAGCCTTTTCAATGTGGCAGCTTCAGTATGTGCCCAAACAAACGTTTGAAGGCCGAATAGTCAGTGCTTAGGTGGCGGGTTGTATAGACAAAGAAAATGAATTTTTCCAGTTGTGGTGTACACGTATCCCGAAGGAGTACGGCCACCAGCGTGGGTCCGGTCTTAGCGAGCCGCAGGGCACGCGTTAACCGTCGCCGTGGCGAGAACGCGATACTGCTCAACGTCGCAACGCTTTATTGTGGCAACACCAAACGCAGTACAGCCCGTTGCAAAAAGGCGCGGCGGGAAAGCAAGTAGGCTTATCCACGCCACGGGGACAAAGTACTACACAGGGTGCCACGAGCACGTCTCCACGGTAAAGGTGATCCACGGAGACACCGGAACAAAGGCCCGGTTGCTCGAGCGAGGGCAAAGGCGCTCGCGTTGGCTTCGAAGGGAGACGGGTCGGCGTAGCGAGGCCACGCACTAGGACACCGTACCGCCCTTCGGCCGTGAGTACGCAGTGGGGCAACAAAAGGTGAGCATTCGCCTCGGGAGCGAGGCGCCGTCAGCGAAGTCCGACGAGCCCCCGTGCGACGGGAGACGACGGACGGAAAAGATCGAGTGGCTCACCGTTTGCTGTCCCGGAGAGTACTCACCGCTCCCGACGCAGCGCGCGAAAAACCTCTCGGGGGTCCCCGCGCGCGGCGCCACAGTCCACATCCGCTTCCGGGTGAGGGAGTTAAACGTCACTCCGCTCTCCCACCACGGCAGACAGCAAAGGAGGGCAGACATGGCGGGACATGAGAATGGAAGAAAAGGCGGGAAAGCCCGCGCAAAGGCAGCGGGCCAGCCTCAATTCCCACATCCCCCTCTCCTAAATTTGCCCTTTACCGGTCTGCAAAAGGCAGCCGGACGTCACCCATGCAGTTAAAATGACACTGCTATGAGCGGTAGCTAACCTCAGTCCAGCCCTGCTACTGCTGCTTAAAAAAATATGATTACAAAGGAGAAACAAAAACATAAATAACAAAATAGACACATGACACTATAAAGATAACTGCGGAAAGGAGCACAGAAAAGTGGGACTAGTGTTCGTGTTGGTGCTGAAGTGGGATAGCGTCCACTGCGCGGAGGGGCGGAAAAGCGTGACAGTGTCCGCTGGGTGCAATGCCCGAGTGCGAGGTCTGAGGTACGGGAGGGGGCTCACTGATGGCTTGTTGCTGCTCTTGATAAGCCGCGAGTCCGACGAAAGCCACTTCGGTTGTTCGGAGGCCCCGCATTTCTGGCTCGATGACGGAGCTGGACGTTGCGGGAAGCCGGGCCTCTCCGGTGGTCAGGGAGGCCGAACCAAAATTGGCTGCGAGGCGCCCTGGCGTTGGCCGGCAGCATATAGCTGCTTTCAGCTGGCCTCGCGCAGGAGCCATGGTGGAAAAGACAGCAGGGCTTCTTCGGTGACAGCCGAGAGCTGTGCACAGCCGGATGGTCTGACGTCAGTGTATCAATGCCCCCCCCAGCACCTTCAGTGCCCGCGTCGGTGGGGGGAAGCCATGACGCACTCTTCGCGGGCTCGCACTGAAGCGTCCCGCACTTGCACACGCACAGAAGCACACACGCACACACACCGCCGACAGCTGCGCGAGCGTAGGCGCAAAGCGTCCTTCGTCTCTCTCTCCCCCGGCAAGCACCGACACTCAAGGGCGCACACAGCTCCCTTCGCGGTAGACGAAACGAACACGAAATAAAAGTAAAAACAGAGCAAAACGATACTCAACATCTGGCAAAAAACATAAAATGCAAATAACACTTAATATTAGACAAAAGAAACATAAAATACACATGAACACTTAAAAAAAAGAAGCACTGGCAGCAGACAGGGCGGGGTCAACTTCTTTACGAGAAAAGGCCGTGAAGAAGCTAACCTATACTGAGGCTAGACGGTAAACTGAGGGCCTTCGGTTGCGGAGAAGTCCGCCGTCCGGCGCGAAATCACAAAGGTGACCGCTTCCTCAGATTATACCGGTGCGGGGTCCGAATGCGGTCCGCCGCCCCGGGTGTGCCCGTTGCTTGCGCGAAGTGCCGCAGGGCACTGGCGCGAGCTCGTCAGACCGTGACAAAGGGCTTCAGGTCTGCGATGTGGGCACGGCTGAGTTTTCCCAAAGGGGATCTTTCAGCTAGTACGCGCCACGGACGCTCACTGACAATCGGTTCATAAGACCGGGCGGCTTTCCACCCCTTGGCTCAACCGTTTGTCAGACGTGGCAGGCACGGAATAGCGATAAAAGCCACGCTTCGTGCCGTGCCAGGTCACAACATTGCTCAGTTTGTAAAAACTTTCGAGCCACTCAGGTGACCGGCCAAGGGTTCGTCGTGAGAGGATCGCAACAGTGCGGTTCTCAGACTTTTGGGCATAACCACCTTAAACGGGTCGATGGACTCGTCGTCAGTGGCTATATAGTTCATCAGGAGCCCGTCATGGTCCAGCACAATGAATCCGCCGGGGACTCAGCGACACACGCTGTTTCAGCCCCCTAATCGCGCCCGCCGCAGAACAAGCAGCGTAACGGCGCTCCGCACCTGGTCAAGACAGTTTAACGGCGCCCGCCGCAGAGCAAGCAGCGTATACGGCGCTCCGTCCCTCCGAGATTCGAAACGAATCACTCTGCTGAGCCTTCAGTAGCTCTTCGCTGCCGAAAGCAATTCCCATTCTCCCAAATGGGGGAGTATGGTATCGCGCCCACTCAGGACCGCAGCAACAACCGCTTGAGTCGGCGTTACGGGTTCGCTCTCGGCCTCGTGGCCTTCGGAAAGCTCCCCCGCTCGGCCGCTACGCAGTGCGCCGCTTACCTGGATAGCAGCCAAGGTCGTCCTCATGGAGACTCCCCCTTCTCGCCGCTGTTTCGCCCCCGACGCTTACATGTGCTAAGGCACCGCGAGCGGCCGTCGCACCGAAATCCAGGTTCTCGGCAGACAACAGGGGGCACGAGATAGCGCGTCAGCTACCACGTAGGAGTGTATTCACCACAAAAAGGGGTGACGACACAGGCGAGCGCCGAAGGGCGCCCGTCGATAGAGGCGGTGGCCTCTTTGTGCAACGCGGCATGCCACGAAGCAGACATGTTGCGACGAGCCCGAATCGCGCAGGCGAACTGACTCGCTAAGAGCAGTCAAAAGCTAGAGCTTTTGATACCGCGTTGGGCGCCAGTGTGGTGTACACGTATCCCGAAGGAGTACGGCCACTAGCGTGGGTCCGGTCTTAGCGAGCCTCAGGGCACGCGTTAACCGTCGCCGTGGCGAGAACACGATACTGCTCAAGTCGCAACACTTTATTGTGGCAACACCAAGCGCAGTACAGCCCGTTGCAAAAAGGCGCGGCGGGAAAGCAAGTAGGCTTATCCACGCCACGGGCACAAAGTACTACACAGGGGTGCCACGAGCACGTCTCCGCGGTAAAGGTGATCCGCGGAGACGTGCTCGGAGACGTGCGGTAAAGGTGATCCACGGAGACACCGGAACAAAGGCCCGGTTGCTCGAGCGAGGGCAAAGACGCTCGCGTTGGCTTCGAAGGGAGACGAGTCGGCGTAGCGAGGCCACGCACTAGGACACCGTACTGCCCTTCGGCCGTGCGTACGCAGCGGGGCAACAAAAGGTGAGCGTTCGCCTTGGGCGCGAGGCGCCGTCAGCGAAGTCCGACGAGCCCCCGAGCGACGGGAGTCGACGGACGGAAAAGATTGCGTGGCTTACCGTTTGCTGTCCCGGAGAGTATTTCACCGCTCCCGACGCAGCGCGCGAAAAACCTCTCGGGGGTCCCCGCGCGCGGCGCCACAGTCCACATCCGCTTCCGGGTGAGGGAGTTAAACGTCACTCCGCTCTCCCACCATGGCAGACAGCAAAGGAGGGCAGACATGTCGGGACATGAGAATGGCAGAAAAGACGGAAAAGCCCGCGCAATGGCAGCGGGTCAGCCTCAATTCCCACACAGTTTAGCAATCCAAAGTGACTGATCATCATTTCACAGTTTTCGATGAGCCGTCGCAAGTATTCCATTGTCGTGCTCAACAAGTCCGTTGCTAGCGGCCCATTACTCAAAAATGTTTAATCACACCATGCATGAACAATAAATTCTTCAACTAGCGAGATTCATATGGTTTGACATGATCAGAGAAACAGCCGTCAAGGGCTCCAAATCTGTAGAAAATTGAAAACAAATGCTTTATTTGCACATATTTGTTTGATGTGTGAGGACTGCTGCTGGCATGACGTATCTGCAGGGCTGTGAAGTCAAAACGTTCATGATGTATACTTCTCTTGTGTTCCTGGCATTTTTATGTATTCAAGGGCTATGGCACTGCAGTCGTAAACATGTAACATATTATACCAAGTGAACGCGTGGTATAGGCCGGTAAAATTGCCAGGCTTCCACACACTCTTTCGTATGTGGACATTTTTAGTGGGTAGTGTGTCCGCGATGTTTGTAGTAGTAGTAGTGGTAGTAGTAGTAGTAGTGGGCAGCCACCTAGCTTAGTCCTTGGAATATCCGCTGAATGTTGGTACCTGTTGGTCCGCTCTACGAGGCCATTCGTCTGGGGGTGATACGGGGTTGCGTGGCGGAATTGGCTGGCAGACAGGCGTAGGATCTCTTCAACGACGTCAGCGACGAACTGACGTCCCCGGTCGCTAATGACGACTCGTGGAGGGCCATGACGGAGAATGATATGCCGAAGCATAAACTGCGACACGTGAAAGGCTGTTGCAGTAGGTATAGCCGCAGTTTCTGCGTAGCGCGTCAGGTGGTCGACGCACACGATGACCCATCGATTGGCACTGGCTGAACGCGGAAACGGACCTAGAAGGTCGACACCAACAATCTCGAAGGGAGAGCTAGGAGGTGGTACGGGATGGAGAAGTCCGGGTGATGTAGTCGTGGGACGCTTGTGACGTTGACACTGTTCACAACCCGCTACGTATTTTTCTGTGTCGCGTCGCATCTTGGGCCAGTAAAACCTTTGCTGGATGCGATGAAACGTTCTGGCGAAGCCCATATGCCCACTGGTTGCGTTGTCATGGCAGAACCGAAAAATTTGGGGACGTAGAGTGCGTGGAACTACCAGAAGCAGACGGGCGCCTTGGCCAGAATAATTCTTCTTGTAAAGGACGGCGTCATGAACTACAAAAGAGCTTGAACTGGCCGGGTCATTCGCGGAGGCAAACAGGTGATCTAAGCAATGATCCTCGTGCTGTGCTGTCCGGAAAGCCGCGATGTCAGGAAAATGAGAGTCGATAGCTGTGATAAAATCGTCAAAATTATCAGCTTCACACTCGGTCGTTGGTAGAGGAAGCCGTGACAGGCAGTCAGCGTCTGCGTGGCGATTACCGCTCTTGTAGCGGACCGTGAAGTTAAATTCTTGTAACCGTATGGCCCATCGCGCAAGTCGACCAGATGGATCACGTAGGCTCACCAACCAGCAAAGAGAGTGATGATCGGTGATGACTGAGAAACGACGACCGTAGATGTAGGGGCGAAACTTGTGTACGGCGAAAACGACGGCGAGGCACTCCAATTCTGTAACCGTATAATTACGCTCTGCCTTGCTCAGGGACCGGCTTGCATAGGCGACGACGTGTTCAGCATTGTTGTGTCGTTGAATAAGCACCGCGCCGAGACCAACTCCACTGGCATCGGTGTGGATTTCCGTGGAAGCAGAGGGATCGAAGTGGCATAGTATTGGCCCGGAAGTGAGAGCGAACTTTAGTTGCTTAAACGCTGACTCACAATTTGGTGTCCAGTGGAAAGGGACGTCCTTGCGCAGCAAGTCAGTCAGTGGCTGGGCCGTTTCAGCAAAATTAGGTACAAAGCGGCGAAAATAAGAGCATAGGCCCAGAAAGCTTCGTAGCTCGCGGATAGACTGTGGCTGCTTAAACTTGCTGACGGCGTCCACTTTCTGCGGGTCCGGCCTAACACCAGCTTTGTCCACAAGGTGTCCTAAAACCAGTGTTTGCCGTTCACCGAAACGACATTTTTTGAGTTCAGTGTCAAGGCGGCTTTCTCCAAACATGTTAGAACAACGTCAAGGCGATGATTATGTTCCTCAAAAGTTCGTCCAAAAATAACCACATCGTCCAGGTAACATAAACAAATTTCCCATTTAAGGCCTCTCAAGACGGTATCCATATAGCGTTCAAATGTTGCCGGAGCATTACACAAGCCGAACGGCATAACATTAAATTCAAATAGACCGTCTGGCGTTACAAAAGCCGTCTTCTCTTTATCAACTGGATCCATGGGAATCTGCCAATACCCGGATCGCAAGTCTACCGAAGAAAAGTAGGAAGCTGAATGAAGGCAGTCAATTACGTCATCAATGCGGGGGAGGGGGTACACGTCCTTCTTGGTTATAGAATTGAGACGCCGATAATCAACACAGAACCTCCAGGACCCGTCTTTTTTCTTTACCAAAATAACAGGTGCAGCCCACGGACTTGACGATTCTTGAATTACACCAGTGGCTAGCATCTCGCCAACTTGTTCAGCAATAACTTTGCGTTCGGACACGGACACGCGATAGGGCTTTTGTCGGAGAGGATGAGCAGAGCCAGTATCGATCTTGTGACGAGCGCGCGTGGTCGGTATCTGAGCCCTAGGCACCTTCCGTGCAAAATCAAATACTTTAGCATGTCTCGCCAGCAGTGCAACCAGGTCTTTGCGCTTCTGTGAGGAAATGGACTTGCTAACCATTTTTGAAAATTCAGCTTCCATACCAGAAGTTTCCGGACCCGCCCTTTCAAGATCGCTTAAAGCTCCAATGCAGGTGCTGCTCTGCTTTTCGAACAGGGCAAGGCGCATACCAGCCGGTAGTACAACCGACTCGGGTGAGCTGTTTATCACCCATAATTGAGCCGTCTCGTCTGCGAGAGATACAATGCATCGTGGTACAAAGATGTTTTTCTTGAGACAAGCTACAGGCAACGGCTCAATCACTATGTCACATGAATTCAAACTCGAGTTGGTTTCCGAAGTGGTCACTTGTACGCTGGCCGTGGACCACGCTGGCAGAAGTACATCTTTAGCTACAGTGAGGTTACCTTTCTCACAATCAGGCTGCTGGGCGAGAGTAGACAACAGAACCTCACCTGCTCCACAATCCACGGTCGCACGACACTCTCGCAAAAAGTCTATGCCAAGTATAACGTCATGCGTTGATTGAGCCAGTACTGTGAATTCCGCCTTGAACGTTTTACCGGCAACACTAACAGACGCAGTGCAGACGCCGACGGGACGCAAGAATGCGCCGCTCACTGCCCGAAATGTGGCAGGTTTGTCCCAGTGAAACATAACCTTACGGCCCAGTCGTTGCTTAAAAACTAAACTCATCACGGAAACACTTGCGCCAGTATCTATCAATGCCATCGTGGGAACGTCGTCAACAAGTACCTGAACCTTATTCTGAAGCATAGAAACTGGTGGAGGCATTCTTTGATGAAAATCGGTACGTCCAGCGACCTCACCTCCGTCGGCCGCGCTGGCTAGTTTCCCGGTGGCGGAGACGAAATTCGTGACCGGCGCCGTGGAGATGGTGACCGAGGTGGACGGGTGGTGGGCGGCGTTAAGCTGCGCACAGATCCGGGCGAATCACTCCGGTTGATCGGCTGGTAGGCGTGCCGCTCGTCAGTTGGGTTGGGGGGCCAGTAGGTGTAGTCAGGCCGTTGGCTTCGTTGTGCAAACGTCGCGGATCTCTGAGGGAATGTCGAACGTGGATTACGTCGCATTGGGCAAAATCGGGCGATATGTCCACGAACACCGCACTGGTAGCAGACGGGCCGTTCACGGGACATAGGGAACGTCGCTGGATGTTGAGGGTACGCGGCGCTCTGTTCCCACTGAGACGCAAAAGGAGGTGGATGGCTGTTGTAGCCGTAACGACTGTGGGGAGCATAAGGCGGCTCTACATAAGAAGACGTCGGTGGTGGAGCCCTTAGCTGAGGGCCGCGGTTGGGATAGCTGCGCTCCTCGAAACTCGTAGCATTGATACTTGTGGACGGTGTATCGCACGGTGGTTCTCGGGCGTTCAAGGGCGCGTAAAGGTGACGACGAAGTTCCTCACGTACAATGAGGCGAATCGTTGACGAAAGGTCGGTAGGCACGGAGTCTTGGCACACATCGACAGTGGCGACGGTCGTAACATTGGCAAGGCGTCCGAACTTCGTAGTGATGCGGCGAGTCTTCAGGGCCTCAAACGTTCGGCAGTGCCCAATCACATCGGCCACAGACTCAAGACTCTCCTTGCCGATAAGGAAGTGGTAGACGTCTTCCGCAATTCCTTTGAGAATGTGGCCCACCTTGTCCTCTTCCGTCATGTTGGTGTCCACACACTTGCACAGTTTCAGTACCTCCTCAATGTAGGTTCTGCATGTCTCACCACAAGCTTGAGCTCTCTGCGACAACATTTGCTCTGCACGTTTCTTCTTCGTCGCAGGGTCGCCAAAGCACTTCTTGATCTCCTCCATAAACTGGGCCCATGTTGTCAAGGTGTCTTCGTGATTCTCGAACCACACTAAAGCACTGCCATCGAGAAATAGACCCACGTGTGACAACTGGCTGGCCGCATTCCAGCCATTGGCTCGGCTCACCCGTTGATAGTGGCTGAGCCATTCTTCAACGTCATCGCCAGGTTTTCCTGTAAATGTGCGTGGCTCTCGGTAGTGGAAAGACGGCGCCCTCGCGACCGGCTGCTGGATGTCTCCGTCCAAGTTCATATCTTGAGGTAGTGGTGGCAAGCCCGCTAGTCGACGGCTGCGGCGAAGCTCGTGCTCTTGCGGTTCCGTCGTTAGTAGACGGCTGCTCTCCGGTCTCGCTTGACAGTAGCTGGCTTACCCAGCACCTCCACCACAACTGTGACGATGAAACGCGTTTATTTACAGGAAATGGTTGAGATCGGTACAGCTCAGAGCCAGAAAACGGAGACCGAGCTGCTCGTGAGCCAGACCGCTTCGACCTCCTCCTCTTCATGCGCCCATCGAGGTGTGTCAATATGATAAATCAACACCTTCTAGAAAAAGTATGCTTGGAACGTGCTCTCTTTTCAATTGGGAGCTTCACGCCAGCACGCGATCTCGGAGGCCATGCCTCCTGCCGCATGTTGCGACCGTCCACCGCGTGCGAACCCTCACCTCCGTACCGCTCAGTCAAGTGACATCACAGGTGCTCGGAGGCAACTGTGAGAGCATTGCTGTGTTCGCAGGGGGTGACCGCCAGAGGCGTTCGCCTTCTTACCGGAAAGGGAAGTGGTGGTGGCAATTTCTTTTGAAACAATCTAGAGGGTTTTAGTGCGCCTGAGCGGCAGTCCCTAGTTCGGGACGCCATTGGAAATCGCCGCTGCCCGGGCGCGCGCCACCAAAAAGCATTGCGCATCCAAGGGCAGCCGAGCAGGTACTCCTCCCGAGCCTCTCTGGATGGGATCGGGAAGGGGGGTGAGAAAGGGAGTGGAGTAGCAGGGCACAAAGCCACAACGTGAAAGGTGTCGGCTAACACTTGATAAGGTGGACACGTGCCAGAGATTTCCAGTATGAAGTGCCGGGCGACTGCTGGACTAAGGAAAGTGTTAGTTTGAAGGTGGCGTAGCCGTCGTTCGTCCGCTTTCGCCCGACCACGTGCGGGGCCAGTTTAAGTCAACGCGAACTGCGATAATAATCTAGAACATCGCGGTAGCGTGTGAGACTGCAGTTCCCAGGATCCGACTCAGGACATGGAAGGGCGGCAGAACGGAGGAGAGAAGCGCGGGCAGTGGCATTTGCCGCTTCATTGCCAGGAAGACCTGCGTGGCCATACTGCTCTTACAGTGTGAGACATAAAGCGCAAGGAAGTGGCTTGAAGAAGATGAGCAGCCAATGGGGTGGTGGAACGATGGATGTATCGAGAACAGACTGAGCGCGAGTCTGTTAAGATAATCTGAGCAGTGTGATGGGAGGCCACCAAAGCGATGGCAACCTCCTCTGTATGAGTTTCACTGTCGGCCCTAAAGGAGAGGCCATCGCCGTGGCGGCCCTCTGTGATCACAGTGGCCGTGTAATGACCCAAAGTGAAAGGGCCCGAGACGTCTACATAGAATACGCCGGGCTGATCGGAGTGACGCGCCTAAAAGGCAGCAGACCCGCTTGCCTATGACCGGGGTGTTGTTCGGAGTCCATTTTACGGGGTAGTGGCTCCACCTATAACTTCTGGCGCTCTAGTTCCAGTACTGGGGATGGCAGGACAGGGTCAGTGATTGTGTTCAGACAAAGTCTGTGGAGCAGGCGAGCCCGGCAGGAGTCTACAATAGACGATTCAGTTGGTTGACGCTATGGGCTTCCCGCAGCTCCACGAAAGAGTTTTGCATTCCCAGAGCTGCAAAGCGGCTGTTGGAAGTGACTATGGGAAGGTCCAGCGCACGTTTATACACGGAGCGCAGAAGAGTTTCAAGTTGGTGTTCGTGGTGACGACGCAGGCGAAGGTAGGGGGAGGCATAGAAGACTCGACTGGTCGCAAACGCTTGGGCCAGCCGGAGAGAGCAGCTCAGGTTCCAGGCATAGTTTCTTTAGGGGCGAAGCTCCTTAAAGCGGCACCCGTTCGTAGTTGTAGTGAGTAACCAGTCTTACGCTTTGACCTGCAAGGTGGTGCCGGTGGGAGATTTCTCTTGTGTGTTGTTGAACAATAAAAAATTCACAGCGTGCGCGTTAACTAAAATCCAAATTTTGATGTCTCTAATTCCCAATTATCAGTCATAGGCATGTACGTTGAGCACTATCTGACAAGAAAGGGTTATACTCGCTGGGTGTAACCTCTTTGGTTTTAGAAAGGTTTAGTGAGTTTTGGGCCACAGTGTCATCAATACAGTGAACTAGTATATACCATGACCTCGAGGTGGTTAAAGGTGGGAAGTAGACAAGAAGCGCAAGGCATAAGAAAGTGTGTGTGTGTGCCACCTCTCGTTTAGTCCTTGGAATGTCTGCTGGATAGCGGTGCTTCTATATGCGCAACCAGGAAATTGACTGGTAAATACTTAGAAAACAGCAGGTGGCCAAACCAAAAAGAATTATCGGTTAAGAAGAAAGTGAAGGAAACGGAGACTGACATGTGGAGAATGGGCATGATTAAGAAGTCCGCACTAGAGATCTATCAAACTTTTAAGCAGGAAATTGCAAAGAAAAGGATCTATGATAATACTCGGGGTAGTTCTCTACTGTTTGAGGCCAGGACGGGAGTACTGCGAACCAAGACATATCGGGCCAAATACTAAGGGGTAGACACAGTATGCAGTGCGTGTGGAGAGGGAGAAGGAACTGCCGAACACTTGATAATGTTCTGTAAAGGGCTTCACCCTATAGTTCAGGATGATGGCGCAGAGTTTTTCAAAGCACTGGGGTTTAGAGACCAGGAGGGCAAAATAGACTTTAAGTGGGTAGACTTAACTCGAAGGAGGTTATCTGATTGGTGGCTAAAGTCAAGGCACGAGTAAAAATTAATCTCTTCACTGCAAAGCACGAATGCTAAAACTCACTTGTTAAAGAAAAAAAATAAGTCTAGTTTTCGGTTCATTAAGTATTACGGCTTAGTGGCGCTAGTGGGCCGATCTAAAAGGTACAGCCATATTCATCCATTCGTTTATTAAACAACGTTGCCTGTTTGGATCAGATTTCAAGCCGGCAAGCGGTCGAGCCTAGCCAGTCATCCAGCCATCAACAAAACTGACGTGATTTTCCTCCTTGACTGACGGTAGTAGTGGTACAGGTAACTTATAACGATGTGGTTAGTACAATGCTCAAGGCTCTTCCTGTATGACAAAGGAAGAATGCGTTTTCAGTGCTCCTGGGTGTCTTGCCCGCTCTACTGTACGGTGTCAGTTGTAACAATAAACAAAAATGAAGCTCGTTACCACGTGTACACACGACGCCGGTATGATGCGAAACAGTCAGATCGTTGATATATGATCAGCTGATCGTTTGGGCTGGTAAAAAGATTTATCCTGGTTTTTGCAGTGATTAGGTGTGGTATTATTTTAATATCGCAGCGGTAAGCGTTCGTGTCACGTCTTAGATCTCAGAGGCCCAGTTTAACGTCACCTGCTGTTATGTTAATCTCGCTCTTATTACGTAGCGGCTGTCGATTTGCTGCAGACGCCTCCGTGCAGTGCGGCGCGATCTCACAAGTTCTTGAGGGTTTGTACGGACGCTTTCAAGGAAAACCAGCTTTTGCGGTGCTTTTATGCTCAAGTAGACTTCACTGTAGCGGAACCCGCATTTCTTCCACCCAATGTCCAACACACTTCGCGTCGTTAACTTGCTCCAGCAAGTGTCGCGGGCATCGTAAGTGTCGTCACGTCATTTGCATATTTTGTCACGTAGCTGGCTACCGTTAGTGTTGCATGCTTAGCGGGAGCTATGCGTCAAGAGGACGTTCGGCCACAGCTGGGGTCGTGCAGACTTTTGCTGCAGGGCTTGGGAAAATTTGCCGCGGCTTGTGCTTTCTTAGTTTCTTTAGAAAGTACATGCAGCTGATGGAATATCCATAGAATTGATGTTACAATCACTACTACCGCTTTCGAATTGTCGGTGGATTCAGCAGGGTAATAGCAAGTACTTGATCATGCAATCACCAATTTTCGCAATAAATACCTTGCGCCACGTTGGCGTGTACCATGCCATCCGCATGCGATATCGCGTGGTTATGCTTGCATGCTTCTCCGCTTTCACATTCTTTCCTCTTAATGGCTACTAGGTATACATGGGCCTCGTGTTCCAATCTTTACTCGCACCATCTTGCAATTAACAGCGGGTAGAAGGACCAGCTCTTATCTTTTTTTTTTTTCCCGATCGCTTATCAATTCCGCCTTGTTTTCACCTTGACAATAGATGCCGGTGTCCAGCTCACGCCACAGTTTCATCTGTTCAAGGTAAGCTGCAGGCGCGTGCAAAATCCGTCTGCACGGCTTTGAGATCCTGTTGACCGCTTTATGGAGTGCTATTAAAAACACACCATCTTGTCGTATGGTATTGACTGTGTGCCTACGGTTAGCGTGGCGCAGTAGCGCGAAACATTTATGACAATTTGACATAATGGAAAGCAACTTACTTTTCATATTGGGTGACGTTTTTAACAAGTCTAATTGCAAGAAATCTGGCTGTCTGAGTCATAAAGCGTTTGAATGAACATGTCTGGCACTACCTTGTCGACCTTCCACTGTGGATGCATTCATGTGACGTGAGGATACATATGTGGTGCTCAGTCATTTAGTGACAGCTCCTGCATTGTGTTCTTCATTGCGTGCAGTCGGTAGCACAACGTTGCACAAAATTTCTTTGCAAGGTAGGACATGGGCGTCCTTATATACACCCGCAAAATACTTCGTTCTTCAGAAAAAGCTTCCTCCTTCCCTCTTCATAACACCTATCTTGCACAAGCATGGCATTTGTACACCGAGAGGAGCCTAAGTGTTACGCATGCAACGAAAATCGATGGCCTCTTATTTACAGAGAGTAACTGCGTTGTATAAATTTAATGCGCAAATTAAATGGAGCATGTTCATATAGAAGGCCTGGATGCGTAGTCAAAAAGGAGGAACCGAAGACGGGGGCGGTGCCTGTGCGCGGTAATAGTGAGGTTCACCTCTGCCGTCTCTCTATTGCTGCAGATGATCAAAAATTCGTCTTTGTGAATAAACGCCACATTTGTAACCAGACAGCCCTCCACTACGGTGATGTCTCTTCTTGGGTCATCTAATGGCTTGCCGCCCTGAAAAATTAGGTCTGAAGCTCTGGCCCTAAGAGATGGCGACTTTCGCTGATCGAGACCACGACAACACTGCCTTTAGTACATCGGCTAATCTGTGCTTGAGGGGAAGCCATCACCGCGCTTCCTATGCCGCCAACCGGTGGCACACCTTTGCCTCTATTTATAGAAAAAAAAATTGAACCTTCATTCACCCTTTGGAAACACGCCTCAGCTCATTTCAATAAAGAAATATGTAACGAGATACCGTTATCCTACCTACACAGTATCACAATACAATCGATACATCGTTAAAGTACTTCACTATCAAGATATAAACACATTTTTCAAATGTATCTTCATAAGGACATACAGATACTCAAAAGTATCTCTAAAATACTATTTTGATACTAATCAAAAGTACCTCTAAAATAATAATGCGATACCCATATCATGGTATTGTTTAGCCTAGTTATCAAGCATCTTATAAATAGCACTACCGCTAAGGGTATGCAAACAATGAAATTTTCTTATCATATCTAGTACTATAAAAATTGCAGAAACCCAATTTTAATGATGTTTTCACGATTCTTAAGAGGTGTCAAATACAAAGCTTTTGCATAGTTAATTCACTCTAAGAGGAAAATGATATACAATGACACATACAGTACTCACGGATTCAAATGCAACGTCAAGTTTTTTAGAACGACTCGTTTACGTGATTGCTCAAAGTAACTACGTTGTGCAGCACTAAATCTACTTGCTTGATATGATGTAGACTCTGATCTAGACGTTCTATTTAAAACTATGCCCGTATGACCGAAGTGAAAATGGTGGAAGTTCAAGTATGTGCGTTATGTGGCCCTAAATATTTTTGTTTCGATTGGTGAGTACTGTTACATGTGTGCATTGCCTGTTCTGAATTACACATCCAAATATTTTAGGGGCATGTGATTGATAAGCAACTGCTTTCTGGGACAAAATAGACAGAATATTAGCAAGCAATGGGACATTAAAACCCCACAAATCAATCGTCAGGATATTAGCAAAACATGTTGTTGGGTGTACATACACAGTTGCGTTTCTTGAAGAAGAAAGGTGTGGCATCGCAGCACTTTACATTCCATTTCATTAATGTAAATGGAGCAAAGATAATTAAATAATAAAGTGTATACACACACTATCCTTAAAAGCAAACCATTCTTAGTGAATGATCTAAAATTACTGCAGGACAAGTGTTTTATGCGTTTGTTAAAGATTTTCTGGAGTTGTGAAACAGTTGCAACTATTCAATACTAAATCCATATTTGTGTCCTTATCAAGGCACCAGTGGGGGATATGATTGCCTGGATGTTTTGAAAAGTGTAGCATTTGGCTGCTTTGTATATTGAATGGTGCAAGCAAATGTGCATCAAGTGACACATATGTTAGTATTCAAAATGTTCATTTATTTGCACACTGCTGACTGCCTAATCAAATGAAATTAAGTTTTATTTTCACAACACAATGTACAAGAAGGATATACAGAACGAGGTCCCGTAGTGTAAACTGAAATGGGGCCTGCTATGAAATGTAAACATTGGTATTTGATTGGCAACAAAAGTAGCCAAAATAGTAAGATTGCAATGTTATAAAAAAATGAGATACAGAAAACTCCTAACAAGTCATTCTGTCAGTACACGTTCCCACCCAAGAGACAAAAGAATCTCTGTTTATTTACTTTTTTTTCCATTTTAATTTTCAAGTATTTTTTTTTTCTTTCTTCTTGTCTTTTAGTCCCCAATCCCCTTCCCCACGCAGAGTAGCAAGTCAGCAATATACACATGCGGGCTAAATTCTCTGCTTTCAAATAGAGCTCTCTCTCTCTCTCTCTACAAGTGAAATGAAATGATGATGCTAATGCACAAAAACTTGTTTTCTTTTTTTGTAATATAGAACTTTTCAACAACAATAGCCTCGATTATTTCTCATGAGCTGCAGGCTGTGCTGGCTAACATATTGCAGTGGGCAAAGTAATTAGCTATGTTGCCTCTGGCAGCATTTCTCATCACAATCGGCTCACAAAAAAGCCAAGAAAGTGCACGACACAAGCGCTGTCTAGCAACTTGTTAGACAGTGCTTGTGTCTTGCATTTTCTTGTAGTTTTTGTGCTTTTTTTGGGTGCAGATCATGATGAGTATGTTGTGACCAGGCCCACTTGCTACTTTACTGCAGAATTTTTTGTATAGTTGCTTAATTGTACTATTATTAGCCTATGACAGAGACTGGATGCGCAAAAATAGACAGAACGAGTGAGGTCAAGGTGCCACGTACGCCACTCTCTTGTGTCCATGTTGGCACGCCATGACTCGTTAACAAGAGCACCTACCAGCTACCTCAGCTTTCTGTGATTCTGATTTGTTTCTTTAAGTGTCCCAATAAGAAATGATAAATAATTAAGGTTGAATGCTACCACAACAATAAACTATGAAAGGTACGCGTGTAACATACACAAAATAGCAGTGCAGAATAAAACAATGAAAAAGGAATCATTGTCAGGGGCACACATATAATGAATGTGGCTCTTGAGAAACCAGACAGTAGCATAACCTTTTCAGCGGTGGTGCGTACAATTGAACACATCTAATACGGAGGCACATCAAGCATGGCATATTTAAGTGGCTCGAGATGCAGTGAGCACATTTGTACAGGCGTCCGAAATGAACAATTAGCAGTCATTTAACTTCATTGTAGTGCGTATTTCCGTAGAGGATCACCTTGCTGGATGCACTACCTGGTTTAACGATTGTTCAGCGTGCCGCATGGCAGTATCAATGCTGAGAGTAATATTTTTCTTTTGTTGGAAACCAATATAACCAAAAACAAACTGTGCATGTATATTGAGTGTATTATTTGATTCTTTTTATGCAATAACTGAAGCTACTTAAGCATAAATAAATATTTAGTAGCTATAAATGAATAATTATTTAAGCATTATTACGGAAAGTTGCACTAAACAACATACTGCCTCCTTCTTTGTGTTCCGATGTAAGATCAAGTGCTATATACGGATGCTCTGTGAATATCACACACTTTTAGACAGTGCATCATAGTTCGCACTGGAAAGAAATAATCAGCACATGTGAACTAATGAAAATGAGGGCAGTAAACTGAAAACAACATTCAATAGCAACAACACACTCGAACATTACAATATCGGTGATTATTCTGTTTTAGAAGCTCGAAAGGACCCTGAAATGCTTTTGATGATTTTGTATAAACACAGTGCACGTAGATGAATTCCTAAAGGTCATATACATATGAACTTGAGCTCTCTCCATGAACATTGTAGTTTATTACAGCACTTTAAAGCTGGGAATAACTGCAGATAGCTGCGACTCTGCCAAAGGCGTTTTCAACTACCCATTCACAGAACTACATACTTGGGGTAGCACGATGTCACCCATGCTGCTGATCTGATTGGGTGTGGAATTCGCCTAAGCAAGATGGGCTTGTAAGGTGGCAGCGGCTGTCGGAGCAGCCAACCACACCATGATATTCGTCGCTGTTGCCAGAGAGCATGCGTCCTGTGGGCACACATAGTGATGGCCTCCGAGATTGCGCACACCTGCTGGCATGCGATCTCGGAGGTCCACACTGAATGAAGCTTGAATCGTCAAGTGCGCTCACAAAAGCTCTGCGATCACCAGTGATGCCAGGGTGTCTCATTTGTTGAGGAGGCAAGGCAGAGGTGAGAAAGAGGGTTTTATACAATTGCCCTTGGTGACCTTGGTACACTGCATGTCGCTATATTTGTGGGGCGAGTGGTATGGTGGTCTTCTTGCCTAAACGCTCTCAAATGTTAAAAAAAAAACATTTCAGGGTCTCTTTTGGGATATTGCATTGGAGATGCTTTCAAAGCATGTGCTAGAAAAAGCTGTCACAATGAAGTACGAAATTGAGCAGTTATCGAAATTTTCACTATCATCATAGCAGCAGTATTGTGGGATAGATTATTGCAGTCTCTGGCATCCCGAGTCGAGAATGAGGCTTGAAATGTGACAGCTTTTGCAGTTAATGGCTGACGCACTGCAGCCTGTGGGGAAATTATGGTGTTATGTGAAGGTGTGCAATTTATCCAGCTTTAAAAGATTGTGATGAAAAGAGAGTGTGGAAGTCTGATGGTGAAAAGTGAGAGGTGTAAAGCTTGATTCTACATTTATTTATTTATTTGCAATACTGCCAGTCGCTACTGAGACCATGATAGGTGGGCACTCTACATATACTGTGATTGCCCATCGTAGTAACATACAGCAATACAGAAAAAGAGTAACATCAATCTACTACATGGGTAACTTCATAATATATAAACAAAATACAAGTGCATATGAAATGGTAAGTTGAACATTCGAGGCTGAATACACTACTTACAGAACTTGAAAGTATATGCTGGTTTCATATTATGTGTCACTGGCAATCGAAACATGCTAGGATTTTTTTTTTTCAGTTTTGGACTCGAACTGAGACAATGACTTAGTATTAGTGATGAAAGGTGCTAACATATTTCATTCAGGGATGGCAACAGGAAAGAAGGAATATTCAAGCCCATCACTGCTGTATTTCTAATGTACTAATATGAACATTAAAGAGGAAAAAGCTGGGGTGATGTGAATATGAAGAATAGGTTAATCTAAGTGTGCAAGTTTAAATGAATTCAATGTGTTGAAGATATATTTTTGGTGAGAGTTCCAAATGGTGGCCACATGTTCCACTTGTGGTCTGACAAATGTCCAGTTCTTCAGTAGCATAGTCCACTGCAGAGCCCGATGATGGCGATGTTTCATGAAGAATCACTTGCACATTCCAAGAAAGCCGGTGGGTACATGTTTTAGTGTCTGCACCAGTTTTGCCTGTTACTGTGGTCATTCTGGAGTGACTATTGGTCAAAGATGCTAGTCACAGTATGATATATTGCAGTGGTCACTGGACATGTGTAGAGAATGATACATGCAGTTGAGGATTGTTAATGTGTATTAATGAAAGAAGCAGCAAAGACTGAGCATTGAAGGACGCTTTAAGTTGACATGTAGTGGTTTGTACGGGTAGGGATGACAAACTGAAACGATTAGTTGTCTGTTCATCCAGTGGACTTTGTGAGTGCTCAACCAAAATAATCTTGGTAAATAAGTGGATTTGAGCCAGAGTTATTCAATAATTGTTGTGAAACTCTCTATAGGCTTCATGTATCGAAATTCAAACACGTCACCCCCCCCCCCCCCCTATCGGGAGTGAGCAGATTGTCACGCCACCTGTGGATCCGCATGCCCACTATTAACAGTCAGGGGCAGATCCAGCCACTTACTTTAGGAAAGGGCGGTCGTGTTAGGTAACACCGAAAAGGGGGGCGTGATCAAGAATTTTTGTTTTTACTAGCAGAAAAAACCCTTCATAACATAAGTACTGTTAATTTGTACATGCTCTCAGTGGTTTCACTCATTTCTCCTAATTGGCGATAGGAAGTGGACTACAAGCACTTAAGTGACGGAAGGGGATGGGGGTGAGGGGTAACTGTCTCTACCACTCCTCCTCTGGATCTGCCACTGTTAACAGCATTATTTGTTTTTTGTTGCCCATCCCAGGTGGTGCTAATATCGGCTAACTCCTGAAAACTTGGGCCACCTGTATGCCCGGATTTCGGAACGCAGTTCTGCAACTCGTATAATTGCATAAGTCTGAATTTTAAGCCATTCTATCAAAAGCTTTAGAGTAGTCTAGAAAGATAAAATAAGTTTAAACATTGTTGCTGTGAAGATCATGAACAAAGCAGGTATTTGTGGTTCACTCGGAAGCCCCTAACGAAAACCAAGAGTATGAAATAAAATTATCACGTTTTTCTTAAAAACTTCATGAGTATTTAACAGTTTATCGTGATAGCTCGTGATAATTGAGTGTGATGCATTCTTGTTAAACTTATACAATTATCACTTTCTTGGCTCGAAATGATGATTATCAATGATTACCAATTTCTTGGCAGTAATTGATTATTTTTGTCAAATACCTTTCAAGCGAATGCAAATTTGGTAATGGGGTGCAAGTTATGGGTGGTAAAATACATTGTTTCAAATATTTACCTCACTTGGCCGATACAAGTACAACACCCTTCTAAAGTTTATTAGGCCACTGGTAATGTGCAGACAAATTATTGGGGACATAAGATAATAAACCAAGAGTGAGCAGTTTTCAGCTAAAAATAGAAGTCGAGAATTCATTATCTATGCACATGTGAAAAATGAACTGCAAGGTAATACTCATGGGCAAAATAAGCGCTACATGTCGCCAGCTAGAAAACCCGCCCACCACCACTAACCGTCGTTTTTCCGTGGCATGTGGGATGTCATGAGCTGCATGGAGCCTAGCCGTCGCCCTTTACCAAAGTTTCAGTCGCAACAAATTGTTCAATTTCACTGAGAAGCTAAAGAAAGGTGGCAGCTCTACTGCGTGCACAAGTGAGTGCGGGAAAATTGTTGGCCGGATTGCAAACACCTGCGTAGCATGCAGCTTCTTATGATGCGGCTCATGAGCGCATCAATGTTCCCCGACTGTCAGGCCGCTTGCATGTATAGAAAGCTATTCAATTGTAAATTAATCAATCTACCAAATGCGCTAAAACTTTGCCAGCTTGTTTGTGAGTGCACAAGAATTCATCTGCATAGCACCGATTATGATAAAAAATTGGCTATCATGACCCCTTTAAATTTGAAGTGGGGATTTATGGAAGCGGCAATTTTTCCAGTATAGCCAGTCGGCTGCTCACCCAGAGGTCGCAGGCTCGATGCCGGCCACGTCGGTTTGATGGAGGCCAGACGCCTGCGTACTATGCGATGTCAACACACAGGAAAGAACACTGCATAGTCGAAATAGCTCAGTGGTTAGAGCATCAAACGCGTAATTCAAATTTATGTAGCCCTCAACTACAGCATGCCTGATAATTATGTGATGGTTTTGAGGCATAAAACACGGGTATTATTAGGTAAGGTGAGTTAATGGCACAGGGGTCTCGTGCTGCGGCAAAACGACCTTTTCAGGCAGCCTATATATAGTAAAATGCATCTTTTTGTTCATTTTGAACACTTAAGATGTCGGAATACTTCTGCAAAAGAAAACTTACATGCTAATATAATAACAATCCGATAATTTGAAGCACTCAGATGCCCACACAGACCTAATTCTTACCTTGAGCAGTTTCCTGGTGAAATTATTGTATACTGCTACTGCAAGAAACTGAGAAGGTATGCAAGGGTGAACATTCGTTCAGAAGGTACAATAACATGCCCGAGTGACCCCTTGCTTAATTTCATCACTTGTAATTCCGGTAAATTCAGAAAAAACCACGAAACTAAACTGGAGTGCCAGCTTACGTTCTCACTCACTGCAATGTGCAGCCCATCCAAGGCCCTGCTAGAGTGTGCTGTGGATGTTCCCTGCCCTAACCTAAGTTGTTTCGTTATGTGCAGGCATTAGAGACAGCCACCATGACCACCAGGTGGACCTTCCAAAGAGCGACTACGCATTCGAGATGGCCTGCTCCAACATTCGCTATGGACCCGGGGTGACCAGAGAAGTTGGAATGGTCAGAGGCTTCACTTTGCATATTTTTCAAAACTGGCCATGTGAGGGGTCGTGTCCGGCTTCGATGCTAGCTAGGCCTCTTGTGGATGCCTGCATGCGATCACGCAAATAATCAGATCCATGAAGTTTCATGCTGAGAAACTGCGCTCAAATAAGCTTTGTCCACGAACACAAACCGCTAGTAAAGTGCACTTTGCAGGCTAGTGATGCGTTTCTGAAAAGGGGCATTCTATCACTATGCAGTATCACATAATAAATCAATGAAAAGCTGAAGTGTCTTCATATTTCGGTAATTTAATGTAATTACTTTTAAATGTGGGCTCTTGCTATCATGTGTCCTGATATACTGATAACTGTTTGTGCATTTTTATTGCATATGTGTGTTTTTTTTTAAATGAAAGGTTTTGGTAATCTGTATGCAATGTGTTATGCCTTTATGTACTACTTTCTTCTGACTGCCTCATCTTTACCCATTCTGCCTGCCCCTCTCGTTTTGGCATGCTGGAAAAGAAGACACCCAAGTTATGAGTTTTACCACTCTGATGTCTGGCATGCATGCTAATTTTTGCCTGTGCCAGTTGTACATTAATGCAAACTCGCTTTGCCACTATTTTGCACAAAATAGACTTATTGATTATTACTCAGGTCCTGAAACCACTTCAATTGTGTACAAGCCCATTGAGCAAGTAGTGCAAGTTTTGTGGTTTTTAACTAGTTAAAATGCTGCAATATGATTTTATATTGTTCTGTAGTCTATATATATTTTTATATAAATATTTGCTGTATTTCTATATTTGTATAGTTCTGCACATTGCTGTATATAATACTGGCGCCACCCATACCAATTTTTCGGCTGCTCCTGCGCTTGGAATGTGGTTTGCTTTGTGGCATCAGTCGTGTGACCACTCTAAGTGGTTTCTTTTAGGCTTGTGCGAGTATTCAAATGCTTCAAATATTTGAACAAATATTACTGTATTTAAATTCGGTTTGATTTTGACTGAAATTGTGGAAAATCTCGAAGTATTTGAAATTAACGAACAAATGAATGTTAGTCCGCATATGACTTCTATAAAGTTGGTTTCACCACAGTGGAGGGTTGCAGAGTCATGAAAGCACCTATTAAAGTATGTAGTATTAAGTCGCATTTAATATCCTGTAAGGTGATTTCACTGTGGTGAAGGGGTGCAAGTCATGAAAACAATTATCTAGGAAAACTCCCACTGCCACAAAGCCCCACTTCAAAGTTAAGAGAGCACATTGCACATTACCCCCACATCAATTCATCATCTTTCAAGTTTAGAAACTTAATATATGCCATATTACATGCTCTAAATATAGGAAACGTTAAAACATATTTTACAGGTTATCACTTGCATTCAAGGGAAAGTAAAATGCAGTGATTATTCAAAATAGTTTCCACTTTTTTCGAACCAAAAAGAATGGCATTCACGCAGTCATTGTTTCAAGTTTAAGAAGTATTATGCAGCTTAGCTGGGTCATTACAAATATGCCCATTTTTTTTTCAGGGGTGAAGTTCCTTACACCGTTGGTCATATGTCCCGTGTCATCATGGTCGTCCTAGTAGGCAGTTACATTGCATTGCATGTGAATAAAAACAGTGTCAGAGCATATCCATGGAGTGAATGATGATGAGTGGGGTGAAGTGTCTGTGCATCGGTCCGTGCTTCCATGCGTCCTTCGTTCAACCATCAATTTGTCTGTCCGTCCATTCATTTGCGCTTCGTTCACTCATCATCATTCACCTCGTGAATAAGCTGTGATTTTTTTAACAGTGTGGATCAGGAAACAAACCAGGGTTAAGGATATCATAGTTCAAATCAAGAAGAGGAAATGGACATGGGCCGGGCATGTAGCGCGTAAGTAGGATAACCGCTGGTCATTAAGGGTAACTAACTGGATTCTCTGAGAAGGCAAGCAAGTTAGGGGGAGACATAAAGTTGGGTGGGTAGATGAGATTAAGAAGTTTGCGGGTATAAAATAGCAGCAGCAAGCACAGGACCGAGTTTACTGGGGGAGCATAGGAGAGGCCTTTGTCCTGCAGTGGCCGTAGTCAGGATAATGATGATGATGATGATGATGATATATTATTCAAACTTGATTTAAGATTACTTGACCAAAATCACAATTCGCTTCGAATTCACTTAGAGCCTGAAATGCACTATTTTCACAAGCCTAGTTTCTTCTCATATTTATTTGTGGGGAAGAGGCGAGCAGCAGGATTTTTGGCGGCATATGGTTGCACAAAGATGGACTAGACAAAATGCAGTACACTTTGCTATCTTTTACACGCCAGCAGATAATTACGTAAGGTTGAGCTGAGTATTTACTGCAGGGCAAAAAAAATGGAGGCAGTAAAGCACAGCTTAGGAGGAGCATAACGTTTCCTTGCTTATACTAGCACTTTCGGTACAAGATGCCTTGTTTAAAATTTTGGTGGGAATGATTTCTTGTAGTTGTGGCTTCACAACTTACTTGATTTTGAAAAACTGTCTTAGGAACCCTTTAAACTCAATTAGTGCGTTACGTGGGTCCCCTAAATTTCTTTTCCTGGCATCACTCAGGATATGAACAATCTTGGGGCGAAGAATGTCTGCCTCATGACGGACCCAAACCTGGTGAACTTGCCGCCTGTTCGAGACACCTTGGACTCCCTGCACCGGCACAATGTGAACTACAGCCTGTTCAGCGAAGTCTGCATCGAGCCCACGGACGAGAGGTGCGTACCACATTGCTAATGCAGCCAAATTGATTACAAAGATGACATAAATGCCACTGTTAACATAAAAGATCTCACGGTGATGAAAAATAAGGCAGACAAGAAAGTTGTCTGTGCTTTCACTAGAGTGGAGGTGTTGCCTTTGAATTCGGAACACTTGTCCTAAGCAAGGGATAACTGGTCAGGTGTGGCTAGTATTCTACCAAACTAGTTCACTTGTGCATCAGCAGTCATCCATAATTATTTATATGAAGGCAGGATTACCTTTGTAATTTTGCTATTGATCAAATGCAAAGTTTGATTACAAACTGTCTGGCTGTGAAACACGTGTGAAGTATGAAGTAAAAGCTGATGATGGGGCCAAGCAGTGTGAATTGTATCATGAATCGTGGCCTTATGTTTGGTTCTGGTTACCAGCCTTTTATTTTGTTCTTGTTAACCTTTTATTCTATATTATGCTTTGATTGACGAGTGGTTAAATGTCGATGTTTCTACGGTGTTGTGGCCTTTTATTTCGTTTGCTCTAGTTAACAGCCTTTTGATAACCTTTTTTGTTATTCACAAATGTTTCAGTTTGTCGCCTTTTGATTACCTTTTTTGTTGTTCACAAATGTTTTAGTTTGTTCACATGTTAGCATTGCTGTTTTGCTGCGTTTATGGTGTTCTCGCCTTCTATTTTGTTCTGGTTAACCACGTCTTGGTTGCTTTCGAAAGAGCTCTCCTTTTTCTTTAATATCTTACCACGCTTGTTTTGTCCTCTCAGTATGCATGCCGTGAATCCACGTAAGAAAAAGCCCCCCCTTGTGAGCTATTGGTGTGGCGAGCACACGTGACTAAATCGCGTTTTCTGATTCACCGGACCTCCCGAGCTGTCTGCTGCATACGACAGTGGAGCGCACGCGAACCGGCGAGTGTATCTTGCTCACATGTCACTTTGTTCTCAACGGCTACCTGAACCCGCGCAAGCTAGTGAGAAATTAGAGCAAGCATTTCTCAACAGTCTGCACGTTGTGATGGTATACAGGCACAGTGGCGAACCAACCCAACGAAGCACGCCGCAGTCATCGGGCCAGTGCCTTAGGCCCACGCTCTCAGCCACATTTCGAACCTTTCATCATGACGAAGCCATATCGCAAGTTCCGCACCGCTCACAAGTTTGGAAAAAATCGCAAGAATTTGACGGCAAAGCGAGGGTGTAGGACGGCGGGGCAAGGAAACACATTTGGTGGTTGAAACGCCGTCATCTCTGCCTGTCTCCCAGGCTGCCTCGAACGACTTTGGCAATAGGCAGCGCATATGAAGGGGCACAACCTTTTTGACGGACGCCGATCGTGTGCAACAGCAGAAAGTGAGTGACAATAAGATCTGCAACTTATTGGCAACTTCGGCGAGCAAGCGCAAGCTACGAACGCTTGCGACAGCGCGCGAGGACTCTGACCCGTCAGCGGCTACCTACGGAATCGTCAACTTATCCGCGATAAACAGGCTGCTTGAAAGGACTACTAAATGCCGGACATGCAGTGGGACTATTTCCATTGAAAAAGGGAGCGTGAATATAAACTTGAGATGAAGCTGTCTTCAGAGTGCCACAACTTTGGACTTCTTGACAGTGAGTTGAGCTCTGGGAGGGTCATGAGTGTCAAGCGGAAGCCTTCATCATCTGCCAGGTTTTCCCAAAAGACTTCTTTTTGAGCTACTTGGCGCATAATTGGTGCAGAAGACTGAGGCGTAAAAAACATAACTTGAAGCAGGAAGAGCAGTAGAGAAGACAGAACAGCGCCAACTACCAACTGTTTAATGACCGTCTAGGCTGTGCACGCATGCGTGGTTTTGTCTTTTTTCCAGTGCGTTTTCTTCCTTTTGGAGGTTCGCGACAAGCTCCAATATGACAACTTACCTAAACTTCCAGCATTTGGAGATTTCCCAGTCTCAGTTGGCCCACACAGGTCAATGAATACAGTGCGCGGTGTGGTCTCTGATGACGACCTTTTGGACTGTCTGAAAGTGAATTATTGGAAGGCTGGCAAGACCAGAATGTAGTCAAGGTCCAAACAATGATTATATGACGGGACAAAAAAGAAACACCCACAAAACACATAATCATCACCTTTGGTACCAGTGACTTACCTGATTCAATTGAAACTGGTTACTGCAATCTCCCTCCTTGTCAGGCCCATGTGCCAAACCCTCATAGATGTTTCAAGTGCCAGCGCTTTAGACATGGGTCACAAAGTTGCAGAGGGCGCATTACTTGCGCATATTGTGCATCCAACGAGCACGCATTAGATATGTGTACCTCAACAACATTATGCTGTGCAAACTGTTAAGGAGACCATGCTGCCTACTCGAAATCATGCACAGTTTGGAAAAAAGAAAAACAAATCCTTAAGATTAAAGTGAAGTTCAATCTGTCATTTCAAGAAACACGTAAACGGTTCTCCATCCATCAGTCTTGTCCCTCCTTTGCCAATGTGATGCGCCGGGGTGCCACGCCGCATCTTCCTGTGCCCGCAAAAGTTGCAGAGTGAGACTGCGGGTGCGCCACAAGCGCCCCCGGCTGGAGCAACCAGTACTGCTCCGCCACCTAACAAACAGGGCCAGCAGACTCCCCAGTCTGCCGGACCTCAGACCACTGCAAGCCCAGTTAGGTCCGAAAGTGCTGTGAATGTGCCTGCCGAGCAGGCACCATCCACCACCTCACAAGAGGCGATGGATAGAAGTAAAACTCCTCCGGCACCTGAGACGCCGAAGGAGAGACGCAGCTCTTTAGAGCGCACAAAAAAAAAAGAATACAAATTACAGGGCCTCCTAAGGACCTTGTAACCTTTGTACACACCTTTGTACACACAGCATCACACAGATTAAAAATGACACAAATACTACAGTAGAACGTCAGAGGACTGCTGAAAAACCTTGACGATATTGAAGAACTTTTACACAAACATACACCAAAAGTGCTGTGTGTACAAGAGACACACTTAAAACCAAAACACACAAACTTTCTTCGTTATTACGCTATGTTTTGAAAAGATCAGAATGATGCAGTCGCGTAATCCTGTTGTTTAGCCATTGTTGTGGATCCAGGAACTGCCTGTACTCATTTACCACTTCAGACGTCTCTTGAGGCAGTAGCCGTCTGAGCCGTTATCTTGAACAAACTGGTCACGATTTGCTCTATTTATATACCTCCTCAGTTCCAACTTAGTAAACAAGAATTTCAGGCGTTAATTGATGAACTTCCAGAATCGTATCTTCTCCTCGGAGATTTTAACACACATAGCAGTCGTAAATATAAAAAATGTATCTTCACATTCAGTTATATACAATACTTTACTGCTTTTGTTATTGAAGCTGCAGCTAAGTGTTTTTCGCAAACATCTGGACTGGGCGGAAAACGACGAGTCCCCTGGTGGAACAGTGAGTGCTGCAATGCTCACAAACAACAAAACAAAGCATGAAGACTGCTTCGAGACTCACTGATTGCTGAAAATCTTGTCAATTTTAAAAACATCAAGTCTCTAGCCAGGAGAATGCGTCGCCAGGCTAGGAGGGAGAGCTGGCAGAGGTTTTTGTCTGGAATCAATACATATACACATGAAGCAAGAGTCTGGAGAATTGTCAGTAGCATAGTAGGACGAGAACCACATCCTCTTTTTCTAGTAAACACACAAGGCAGTGGTTTGCAAGACGAAGCGAACTCCCTTGGTGCACGCTTCGAACAGGTCTCCAGCTCATCCCATTACAGTCCAGCGTTCGAACGATACAAAGCAAGAACAGAAAAACAGAAAGTAGAACGCAAATCCAAAAACAATGAGGCATACAATGAACCTTTCGTCTTAGCTGAGTTACAAGCATCATTAAACTGCTGTAACAAAACTGCCCCAGGCTCTGACCTTATATTATACGAAATGCTCAAACGTCTGCCTCCTGAAACCCAAAAAGCTCTCCTTTTTTTGTATAGTGCCGTTTGATTTTCCGGTGAGATCCCTTCCACCTGGAAAGAAGCAGTCATTGTTTTTATTCTTGAACAGGGCAAGGACTCATCTTCATCATCAAGCTACAGGCCAATAGCAATAACTAGTTGTCTTTGCAAGGTCTTCGAAAAAATGATGAACAGGCGGCTTATGCACTTCCTTGAGACTAATGACCTACTTGACCCATACCAGTGTGGGTTTCGAGAGGCTAAGTCCACTACTGACTTCACTTCACTTCACTTTATTTCCTTAAAGGCCCCGAGTGGAGGCATTACATAAGGGGTGGGTGTACAGTAAGGATACATGATATATGACCATTCAGGATGAGAGGTCCGCTTTTACAGCATCAATGAAAGCATCTGGGTTGGTGGTGGCAACGACGGCGTAGGGAAGGCCGTTCCAGTCTACAATGGTGCATGGGAAAAAAGAAGACGAGAAGGTGAGAGTACGGGTTTGAGGACGAGCAACACTTAAGCAATAGCCTGTACGAAGGGATATGCGAGCAGGCGGTAAGATGTAAGGTGGCTGATTGAGTGAACTGTAATACATGTTGTGAAACAGGGATAGGCTGGCAGTGCCACGGCGACAAGAAAGGGTGGGCAGGCCAGTTGCCGCCTTTAATCAGGATACACTAACGTTATACGAATATAATGAGTGAATGAACCTGATGGCGCGGTTCTGCACCATTTCTAATGCGTCTATGAGATAAGATTGATGAGGATTCCAGATTGCGGACACGTACTCAAGTTTTGGTCGAATTAAAGATTTGTATGCGATGAGTTTAACGTGAGGAGGGGAGCTGCGTAAATGACGTCTGAGAAAGCCTAGGGTTTTGTTACTGGATGAGATGACGTTTGACACATGCGGAAACCAATTGAGATCTTTGGAGATAGTTACACAGAGATATTTGAAGGTACTAACATATTCAATAGGAGTGCTAGCAATTTTGTACAGATAGAGGAGAGGGCTTCGTGAGCGGGTGACAGACATTAATTTACATTTACTGGGATTCAGGACCATCAGCCAGCGATTGCATCAATTCAAAATTTTAGATAAACTGCTCTGCAGCACAGCCTGGTCGGAGGTATTTCTTATTGACTGGTAAATAACGCAGTCGTCTGCGAACATACGAATAGAGCAAGTAACTTCCAATGGCAGATCATTAATATATATATCGGGAACAATAGGGGGCTCAGCACGGAACCCTGGGGGACGCCGGAGGATACAGAGATGGGGTTAGAGGCTATATTATTGATACATACACACTGAGACCGATTAGTAAGAAATTCTTTAACCCATCGTATGACATCTGAATGCAAATTTAAGTGAGAAAGTTTTAACAGCAAGCATTGATGTGGTACCTTGTCGAAGGCTTTAGCGTAGTCAAGGAATATTGCGTCTACCTGTATATTAGAGTTCTTGTTGGAATGCAGATCATGAATAAAAAGAGTGAGCTGTGTTTCACAGGACAGACCTTTGCGAAAACCATGCTGTGATGAATGGAAAAAGCTGTTGGAATCGAGGAAGTTCATGATGTTTCTGACCACCTTGTCCGTATTGAGGCACAAATTCATGATGCTTTCATTCATGAACAATTCTTTCTGTTAGTGTTTCTCGATATGGAGAAGGCCTATGACACTACGTGGCGCTTTGGCATACTCTGAGACTTGTCACACCTAGGTGTGCGGGGCAGAATGTTGAAAATAATCGAAAGCTACCTGTCTAATCGGACATTCCTTGTTCGAGTGGGCACTGTGTGGTCCCGTAAATTTGTTCAAGAAACAGGAGTGCCGCAAGGAAAGGTATTGAGTTGTACACTTTTTATAGTCAAAATGAACTCTTTGCACCTCGTTATCCCACGAAATACGTTTTACTGCACATATGTTGACGACGTGCAGGTCGGTTTTAAGTCCTGTAACCTCTCAGTGTGTGAAGGTCAGGTTCAATTATGTTTCAACAAGGTCTCTCAATGGGCAGATGAGAATGGTTTTAAACTGAACACGCAAAAGAGTGCCTGCATCTTGTTCTGCCAAAAGAAGGGCGTTCATCCCGATCTAGAGATTGACCTGCATGGTCCACGTCTGTCTGTGAAGACCGAGCATAAGTTTCTGGGCCTAATATTAGACACAAAACTAACCTTCATTCCACACATCAATTATCAAGTACTTAAAAGACAGGTGTTTAAAAACCATGAATATTTTGAAAGTGTTGTCACGAACTATGTGGGGCAGTGACAGGAAATGTCTGATGAATTTATATAAAAGCCTCGTATGCCCGCGCCTAGATTACGGTGCTATAATCTATCGGTCTGCGACACCATCAGCCTTAAATATTCTCGACCCTGTCCACCATCTAGGCATCTGCCTCTCTACGGGTGCTTTTCAAACTGGCCCCGTAGAGAGTCTGTACGTAGAATCAAATTAATGATCGCTCCACCTGCAGAGACCCTACCTGTCTTTTGCATACTATTTCAAGGTCAACGCTGATGAGGAACATCCCGCTCACTCCACAATTAATGATCTGTCAAACTGTACCTTGTTCAATAACCGTCTTTCGCTGAGACAGCTCTACTCCCTTCGTGTCAGGAGGCTCGCTGAGGAAACAGCTGTGCCACTTTTAGAACAATGTTTGATGGCTCCAGCAGTATATCTGCCACCATGGAAGTGGCATGTTATAGACTGCAATCTATCTTTCATGGAAGTCACTAAACACATGCCTTTTGTACATATCCGCACGTACTTCCTCGAACTTCAACACAAGTACACTTGCCCAGAATTTTTCACAGAAGCTTCGAAGTCTCACACTGGTGTGTCCTATGCAGCTGTTGGCCCATCTTTCTCCAACTCCGGTATTCTGCACTCTGAAACAAGCATCTTCTCAGCAGAAGCTCCTGTGGTATCTGTGGCTGCCAAGCATATTAAGAAACTGCAACTACAACGTGCGGTAATATACACAGATTCGCTGAGCCTAGTGACGGCTCTGAAAACTCTACGAAAACATAAAAATCCTGTCCTTGTGTCTTTGTACTCTCTGATATGCACAATCTATGCTCTTAAACGACATGTTGTAGTCTGCTGGGTGCCGGGGCATCGCGAAATCGCTGGAAACGTGTTGGCGGATCAGATGGCCGCATCTGCCCAAGACAGCGCTGGCGCCAATACATCTGTAGCTGACCCTCTGCTTGATCTGAAACCATTTCTACGATGGGAGCTCAGGGCATGCTGGCAGAGCCAATGGGATAGGCAGACTGAAAACAAACTGCATGTTGTCAAACCGAGAGTTGGAAATTGGCCAACAGTATCCAGATCATGCTACACACAAGTTACTCTTACAAGACTACAGGTAGGACACACGCACTCGACACATTCATACCTTTTGTCTGGTGGCGATGCACTATTGTGTGAGAGATGTGGAGAACCGCTCACGGTTCTTCACATCCTCGTCCAGCGCAGTGATTTAGATTCTCTCAGAAAAAAGCACTTCTTATATCCCTGTCAACAACAGATACTCTTGCACCCATCAATGTTCATCGGTAGAGAACCCCCTTTTCCACATAAATCATTGCTGGCGCTTTTAACAGATGTACGTACTTTTAAGGTCATATACCCAGGAGCTCCGTAGCACGATCTCTGAAGAGAGGTCGCTGTCGCGGTGGCTGCATCTCCGTCATTGTCCCACTATCACGACGTTTCGCCATTTAGTATTATTGCATATATTTCACGTCAATGTCATGGTTTTAATGCTTCTATGATTTTACCCATATTAGCGCGAGGAATTTTAAGGCCCTTTTACAGCCACCTATCATGATCATTGTTCGCATCACTTGTCGACTGACCTGGCAATCTTTGGCCATCGAATGGCCCTTGCGCCATAAAACACCACACATCATCATCATCAGTTTCTGTTTTTCGGCCATCTTTCATTCTTCTGACAAGGGCTTTACAGCTTTGGTACACTCGATTTTGATAATTTTTGTCTTACTGAAAAGCTGGATGCTTATTGAGTGCAAGAAAGTGCTACATGTAACTATAGCACACCATGAAATTGTAGAAAAAAAATAAAATACGGAAATTATTTTTTCTTAATACTGGGAGGATGAGCTTAAAAGCTCATCCTCCCATCAAATGGCCAAATTACCCTTGCCAAATGGCCAAATGGCCAAATGGTCCTACAACTTATGTTGTACGAAAGCTAAAGCCATGAAACTTGCTTTTTGTACTCTTTTCTAATTGTAGAATGCAATGACATTTAATTCTGTGGGATCTGTATACTGAATTTATTGAAAAGGTGAACGAAAAAATATTAATTATTGACTAATCAAAAACAAAATGGTAAGAGGTAGATAAGAACTGAGTTCATATTTGACATCTGCAAATGTAAATACAACATCTAATAAGTTTTCATCACGCTAGCTTAAATAAGAAGATGCCTGATGGCTAAGTGCCTCTTTCCCCCTTTAGTTGACATGAATTGTTGATATATTCATACATGTAACTGAGTAAAATAGACCTGCACATAACAGTATCTGGTGTACCAATACCACTGTTGTGGACATGTTTTAATGACTGCTGTAGGATCGTCACAAGGCTAATAAATCGAGGCGCTGTCATGTTGGTTTGTGAGTGAACTCATGACGTCAACATCATCAAAAAGAGACGAGACTGCCGGTACAGGAAAAGAACCAGTCAATATATTTACAACTTCAAGACATATCAGATATTAGAAAGTGTGGAAAACCAAAAGCACAGACACGGCATGCAGCTATTTGGCACGAATAGAGCAAGCTCAAGAGAGTTTTACAAAAATAAATTGTCATTCTTGATTAATGGCACTGACGTAATCGAGGAAGGTGCACATGCAGACATCCGTGTGGCTGGTGAGATTGTCGATACACTCCACCGTTGATGAAGGTTCACAAGGATGCGCCTGGCAAGCTATGGCATTCAGCAAGTGTCGCACGGGGGATGCATGTCTAGTGTCGCCAATTCCTGGTGATGTGAAGGTTGAGTCTGTGCCTTGGTGGGATTTTGTAGCAAATTTGGCGCAAGAACTTTGCAAGCCAATACTCCCGTGCCCTCGTCGCTCTATCTTCACTTTGCCAAGTGTCGGTCATGTCTCCTTTGTTCTACCTCGCGCTTTCTTCGAAATCCCTGTGAGGTTTGCTCATTGGTTGAGTGTGTCTCATGCTGACCCATGCCGTTGCTGTTTCATTTTCAAATCACAGCTTCTCACCACTCTCACACTTTATTAGAACGCACACTTCCCCTCCAAAAACAAAGGCATTTTTAAATGATCTCTAATTTACCCACCCTGCAACTTTTATGCCTGCAACTTTTGTAGTTTCGTGCAGTAAACGCAGCCATCCTCAGCTGCACTTAGCATCCCTTGATAATCGTCATATCTAAATGAGTTATCCGTCCCACACCTTATGTGGCCACCAGAGGCATATTCATGTTCATCAGCAAAATATGCATTATGTTTCATCAGATGTACCATTATTTCTTGTGTTTGAATAGCACATTCGTTCATGAGTTGTTGAACTGATGGACGAGCCAGTTCAGTGAAGCTTGTGTGTTGCCGTGTGCAGCTTCCAAAAGGCTATAGCGTTTGCCCGAGCGTCCGAGTACGACGCATTCCTGGCAGTGGGCGGTGGCTCCACCATCGATACGTGTAAGGCTGCCAACTTATACTCATCCAACCGTGACCGAGACTTCCTGGATTTTGTGAACGCTCCCATTGGTCGTGGGGTTCCCATACCATCAAACCTCAAGCCGCTGGTTGCAGGTGAAGTAGCCAAGTTGTTAACGAGTGCGACATTTAAATCTGTTCTGTCCTGCTTGCCTTATTTGTTCATAAACTGTGAAGAAATACTCCAATGTGTGTAATGGTGTGACGCTTGGAATGAAGCATTGAATGGGAGGTGCAGCAACTGGAGTCATTCAATTCTGTTCTGGTGACTGATTGTTAGGTGTACACACTAGAAATCGGCTCATCACAGAAGCGTGTTGTCATGCTTTGTAACCTGTTCATTTCATGATCAACTATTAGAATAAACCAGGTAACCCCCTAAAGATGTTGTACTTATTAATTTTATTTCCTTCTTTTCATGTTGATGAAGTTTTGTTGGCTCATTTCATGAATGTGTTCTTGTTCATTTTATGTAGCTAAATTTTATACCCACTTATCACCCATCAGTTTTAACCGACTAGTCGTCATGGTAATGTAAGTGATATGCTACTTGTTTTGTTAAGGAAGCATGAGGGGGAAAAATGCTTATGTCATCAATGCATTTTCTCAGTCAAAATTGACAAAGCAGTTGCTTATGCGTGCATTCTTTTCGTCCTCATCAGCTGTGTATTATTATAAGTTGACTCTCATTGAATCATTCTTAAAAGGACCTCTGAATTTTGTTTGAATTATCAAGAAGTTTGAATTATCAGAAGGTCTCAGATAGATGACTCAGGGTGAGGTGACACCACAAATTATGATTAGGTATTGATTTTATCATATTAAGAATTTTTAAAGTGTTTTTATACCATAACTGCATGCAGTGAACAGAAAGTAGAGATGCAAGTAATTGGCCAAGCTTATTGGCCATTTACTGCTGTTCAGACCTTTTAAGGAAATTGTGAATTGCCAACTGCTTCTTTGCTATATGTGCCTTCAGCACAAAGCTTTTTATACCAGTTGAGAAGCATCACGGTTTACCACGCGTGTGCTTCGTTTCAAGCATTTGTTTTCTAGCAAAGCCTTTTTCCTTGAAGGCCTGGAGCGCTCACTTTTCATTTTTAGACTGTTAGGTTTAGATATGCATGCAAATTTTTAAATAGTAGTGGGAAATCAGCAGATTTTTTCTAGTATGAAACTGCAAAAATTATGAATTAACCAAATGATGGAGTTTGAATTAAGAGGCTTTTAAATACATTGAAAGAATAGAGGGTGAACCTCAAAATTGAATTTTGTTTGAATTGACTGAAAGTATAAATTATCAGAGTTTTAATTATTACGAGTCTGCTGCAGTGGCTTTTTGCTGCGGTGTTTCTTTTATGGCAGCTGCAAAAAAGGATCCTCTATAGAACAGTGGAAAAAAAAACTGGGTATTCTTGCGCTTTCTTCGCTCCCTTTCAGTATTCAACTACAGAAGTACGATGCTTCTATACAGACGCATTCCCAAAGCAGGTCAACTGCACTGCAGCAACCTTACTGAAAGAAAAAAACGTCCTTTAAAGCCCTTCATTTCTTGTCATTCACTGCTGTTTCGAATTTCCTGGTGCTTCTCCATGTCAGTAAAACAGTGGCTACGGTGCTCTGCTGCTGAACCAAAGGTCGCGGGATTGATCCTGGCCGTGTCGATCACATCTCGATGGAGGCAAAATAGAAGAGGCCCGTGTACTATGCGATCTCAGTGCACGTTAAACAACACCAGATGTTATAAATTTCCAAACTCCTCCTCTACCGCTTCCCTCATAATCATCTTGTGGTTTCATGACGTAAAACCTTAGATATTATTATCATTACTCCTGGTGCCTGCATTGTGGTTCTAGAGCAATTTTCTAGAGCAATTTTTTCTTTCTGTGTTCCTCGATATGGAAAAGGCATATGACACTGCATGGCGCTTCGGCATATTGCGAGACGTGCGGGGTAGAATGCTGACAGTTATCGAAAGCTACCTGTCCAACCGTACATTCCGTGTCCAAGTTGGCACTGTCTTATCTCGAGTGTTTGTCCAAGAAACAGGAGTGCCACAAGGAGGTGTATTCAGCTGCGCACTTTTCATAGTTAAAATGAATTCCTTGCACCTGTCTCTCCCACGAAATATTTTTTACTGCATATATGTCGATGATGTGCAGATTGGTTACAAATCGTGCAACATCTCAATGTGCCAACGTCAAGTTCAACTAGGGTTGAACAAGGTATCTCAATGGGCAAACGAGAATGGTTTTATACTCAACGCGCAAAAGAGCACTTGTGTCTTGTTCAGCCGAAAGAGGGGCCTCCATCCTGATCCCGACATTGACCTGCATGGTCAACCTCTGTCAGTGAAGACCGAGCACAAGTTTCTTGGTCTCATATTAGACACTAAGCTAACCTTCATCCCACACATCAAGTATTTAAAGGACAGGTGCTTAAAAACAATGAACATTTTGAAAGTGCTGTCACACACTACATGGGGTAGTGACAGGAAATGTTTAATTAACTTATATAAAAGCCTCGTACGCACACGCCTAGATTACAGTGCTATATTCTATCAATCGGCAACACCATCAGCTTTGAAAATTCTCGACCCTGTCCACCATCTAGGCGTTCGCCTCTCTACGGGTGCTTTCCGCACCGGCCCTGTGGAGAGCCTGTACGTGGATTCGAATGAATGGTCGCTGCACCTACAAAGATGTTTCTTGTCCTTTTTGTACTTTTTGAAGGTGAAGGCAGACAAGAAACATCCTTCCCATTTCACAATTAATGATTTGTCTTGTTCTGGCTTGTTCGAGAACCGTCCTTCGTTTAGGCAGCCCTACGCGCTGCGTGTAAGGAGCCTGGCCGAAGAAACAGGTGTGCCTCTTCTTGAACCCAGTTTGATGGCTCCTGCAACATATCTGCCACCGTGGCACTGGCAGCTTATAGACTGTGATGTTTCTTTTGTTGATGTCACAAAGCACGCACCACTTGCACACATACATACATACTTTTTAGAACTACAACATAAATACACATGCCCTGAGTTCTTTACTGATGCGTCAAAGTCAAACACTTCTGTGTCATATGCAGCGGTAGGCCAATCCTTTTCCGAGGCCGGCGTTCTTCATCCTAATGCAAGCATCTTCACAGGAGAAGCTTACGCAATACTGGCGGTTGTAAAACACATTAAAAAGATAAAATTAGAAAAGGCGGTAATATACACAGATTCCCTAAGCGTGGTCAAAGCCCCGAAAACTCCCAAAAAACACAAGAACCCCGTGCTGGTGTCACTCTACTCACTTCTGTGCACACTCTACACATCAAAACAGCATGTCGTTGTCTGCTGGGTTCCAGGGCACCGTGAAATACAAGGGAACGTTTTGGCCGACAATCTGGCTGGTTGCGCCAATGTCACTACTGCCAATGCATCAACACCAGTCCCTGCACTTGACTTAAAACCTTTTATAAAACAAAAGCTCAGGGGGTATTGGCAGAGCATGCGGGATAAACACACAGATAATAAACTCCATGCTATTAAGCCGCAACTAGGTTATTGGCCGCCACTATCAAAATCACGACACACAGAAGTAATACTAACAAGGCTTAGAACAGGACACACACATTCTACGCATTCATTTCTTCTGTCTACTGGTGATCCACCATATTGTGAGAGATGTGGAGAGCCCCTTACGGTTCTCCACATTCTCGTCCAGTGCAATGAGCTAGATGCTCTAAGAAAAAAGCACTTTTTACTGCCCTACCGACAGCAGCTCCCTCTACACCCTAGGATGCTCATCGGTAGGGATCCGCTTTTTAAACTGCAAACACTTTTTACGTTTTTAAAAGATGTGCAAAGCTTTCACCCGATATATCGAGGTCATCCGTAGCACGACCTCTATAGAGTGGTCGTGGCTGCGGTGACTACATCTTCATCATGGTTTTATTATCATGACATTTTGCCATCAGTTATCACCACACATATGTCACGCCACTGTCATGATTTTATTACTTTCATGTTTTAACCCGCGTTAGAGCGAGGAAATTTAAGGCCCCTTTACAGCCACACACCATATCATTGTTCATATCTGTAGTTAATTGAAATGGCGCTCTTTGGCCATGAATTGGCCCTTGCGCCACTAAAAACTACTCATCATCATCATCTCGAGCAAACCATTTTTTATGAGGTTCAGTTGTGTGCCATGAAAAGTGCATGTTCAGGTTAGTTTTGAAAAATATGGGTGCTGTTCTTCGTCTTGTGTGCAGGAATTTGATTAATTTTAATGTGTGTCGCAATTTGACAGACACGTCCTGAATGTGAGTGCGTTATTACAGACCGACGTACTGCCCTGCTTCGGGAGCATCATTAATTTCTCCTGCTCACAGCTTGTCTATCGACCTGCAGTGCCCACAACAGCAGGCACAGGCAGCGAGACGACAGGTGTGGCCATCTTTGACTACCTACCCCTGCGTGCTAAGACGGGCATCGCACACCGCGCCCTCAAGCCTACACTGGGAATTGTTGACCCACTGCATGCGCTCCACATGCCCGAGAGAGTGGCTGCCTACAGTGGATTCGATGTGCTCTGGTAAGAAAGCTACTCTTGCATCATGATGACTGTGCTGTCCAGCACAACCTCTTCTGGAAATAGCTTTTTAATGTTACCGTATATTTTCAACTAGAAGTCGACCCTCCAACTTGCAACATCTTCTAGGAAAAAAAATGTTGACTCAAACACAGCCTCATGCTGCGGCCATAGCTCACCAATAAGTTTTTCATAAGAGAGAGCGATGCAAAGAAACATTCATTTGCGCTTGAAACATTGCTTACGACTCCTTGCAGTTGAGGGAAGGATGCAGTCACGATCATTGTCATCGTGTGAGCCACTGCTGCTGCTTGCCGTCAGAAGAGGTGGTCGTAGTACTGAGATGCCGCAACTGGAAAACGCCATGAGAACCTCATCGATTGGTAGTCTATACCAGGCATCGTTGACCCATTGCGCCACTTCAATAAAGAAAATGCGCATCAGCTTCCCTGACGTTGTCTTCAGGTTTTCTTCTTGGAGCAGTTAATTGCAAAACAGGCACATGCGGTCTTTGAATGGCTTGTTCTAATACCATGTCTATTGGCTGGAGAATAGGTGTCAGTTTGCCTGTAGTGATGACCAACTCACATCCAGAGTCTGCTACCACTTTCTTCGATGCAGTGTAGCGGTGGCATCATGGTGATCGTTGAGCAGCGTTGCAAATTGTGCACCCCAGTGTTTGCATGCGCAGTGAAATAAAGAAATGGCAAACAGGCAGGAGTGCACTATGACTCGAAGACAGTGTGCATGTGACTGATCATGTGGTTTTGTTCCCTGCAAAGTGTTGACACTGCGTTGCCAACTTCTCCGTGGAACAGTGGCGGTCTATCAACAAATCATTTCTATTGACAAACAAAACTGCAAGGTGTATGCCAAAATAAATTACTCTTTTTTTTTCCATAGAGCATAGTTAGCTCTCCATCAAGGATTTGAAAGGATGCTCTCGAGACCTTGTTTTTCAAGCAGTTCGCATTGAAGCCGTGCGGCAGTGGTCTTTAAAATGTGCTCCATAGTTTTGTTTTAGTTCTGCAATCAACGCAGCAGATCGAAAAAATGTCCGGCTCCAGAAGTAGCATGTGCACGTTGGGAGGTTCCAGTTTTCGCGACTCCGGTGCCTCTGCAGTTGATGTTATCGGTGTGTCGAATAGCTGTGAATCCGGGGACCCCACAGATAAGTCGACTTTATGATTCCGCATATAAGTTGACTCCAAGTATAGGTCAACTCCCAAACTTTGGATGTTCGTTTTATAAAGAAAGCATCGAATTGTAATTGGCCATATACAATAGGTTTACTAAACCCACCCTGATTCCTTTTCTGGACATGCAGAGCAAACAAAGTTCAGTTTACTTTCTTTAAAAGAAAGCACAAGGGACTAGAGAATTGAGTTCTGTTAATGAGCTGAAGAGGTATAAATAAGATTGTTATTAATCAGCAATGTTACATACTGAGAGACAAAGCTGGTGGTTGCATAAGAGGTTTTTTTCAAGCACTTACTCTACAGCATAGAAAAAAACCATTAATTGCATAGTGCAAAAAGGTTATTAGCTACTGATTAGTATTATTCATAGCAGGTTACTGCATGAAATTAAATGTTCTTGCAGCCTTGTTGGCTGATGTTGGCAAAACTGAGAAGGTAAATTAATGCTAAGTAGTATTCTCTGACCAATGCATGGTACCTAAAGCCAACTTCAAATCAGCAGCAACGGATCATCCATAGCCAACGTAGGACATGAAGAACCTGTGTGTGTGTCATAATGTCCCTGATGCATATTTCAACACAACTGATATGGCCCGTTTAGTTTCATTTTCGCTGATGCTTACAGAGTTATTAATTTCAATGGAACCATCCAATGCACATTCTTTATTTCTGGCATTGCTTGAATGCAAAATAAACCAATGGCGAAGACAGTGCTGTAATGAAGCATAAGTTGCGTCGAAGTGATTTTTATTTACCATGATTTTACTTTACTTCAAAATAGAATGTACCACAACTTATGATGCTACTTTTGCTCTGGTTACCATGGAAACAGAACACCATCACACTTGCTTGCACAACAAAATGATAGCACACATCTGCTGTCTCTGTGTGTTCACACAGGCTTCTTTCATGTTGCTCTGCAGCCATGCGCTTGAATCGTACACGGCCATTCCTTTCAACAAGCGCACACCCTGCCCACCCAATCCCATACAGAGGCCTGCCTACCAGGGCAGCAACCCCATCAGCGATGTCTGGTCACTCTATGCACTACGCATCATCAACAAGTACTTCAAGAGGTACGTACAGCCTACCACTTTTTTAATACGCACAGTATCACTAGAGTGTTCATCACAGGCAATGCCAGTGCCTTATAAGCATTAGCATAAATGTTTAACTTGCTGAGTTTTTATGCTGAGTTACCTTTTCTGTTCTCGCAGAGCCGTGTACGACAAAGGGGATGTCGAGGCTCGTTCTCACATGCATCTGGCCAGCGTCTATGCTGGCATTGGCTTTGGCAATGCTGGAGTTCATCTCTGGTGAGCTGGTGGCTTGATGTAGTTTCACGCTTGTGGTCTGAACTCACAGGTCATTAACTATCACCCAGGGGCTAACATTGTAGACTGTTGCATTCTCTTTAACATATTCACCAGAACACAGCGAGTTCACTGTGTGCTGGGATATATAGGCGGCGTAACAAACCATTCGTTGCAAGCACAGTGAAGCAAAGCCCTAAACTGCCATGCTAGCAGACGTACCGTATTTACTCGATTCTATCGCGCCCTCGATTGTAACGCGCACCCGGTTTCCGCGCCGAAAAAAAAAAAAGTAAGACATCGATTGTAACGCGCATCCATTTTTCTCGATGGCCCGCACGATCACACCACTGGGGAAAACGACTCCTTTCAGGAGCCTCTTCCATTTAAATATGAGGTACGGGGGAAGCTTGTGCCCATCTGACGTGTAACAGAGCATTGCTGTCACTCTAGTTTTACTGTGGCCAGATGTCAGCACACGAACTTGCTTCGCCCCCTTCTTCTCGCCGGTTGTGGTGCCAGGCATGTCGAATTAAGGGGGGACACGGGTCTTAGAAGGCCGAAAATCGCAAAAAAATTGACTTTTTCAAGCTGACATTTTCGGAATCTATATCTATTTTTGCACAAATCTGCTAAGTTTCTAGCTTATATTGTCATTATTTTCGCCGTAAAATCAATTTGTAACACCAATATGAGGTGTGTATGAGCGCAAATTGACGCTAAAATCGCGCTTTTTTCGTGCCGGACCGTTGCCGGTACACAAGGGCTATCGTGGCCATCTCGATCTCGTTTGGAAGAGCCGTTCTTCATCTTCAATTTCCCGCCACCACTGGCTCGCTTTGCTCATTGGTTTTCTAGCAAAAGCGCGTCATCGAGAGGTAAAAGCGCGCGATTCTATTGGCTGCTTGGGGCACGTGACAAAATCTAGGCATCCGATTGGCCAAGCGGCGTTTCTGGCGTCTGCTTCACCGCAGAGACGCGCGTGAGCGTGCGCCATGTTGTCTTGGTGTTGTCAACTGCCTACAGCTATGGGTCGTGCCATCAAGAAGTTCCGCACCAAACACAAATTTGGAAAGCGGGTGAGGCGATCGCTAGCCGAGAACTTCAGGAAGCGCCCCGCAACGACCCAGGACAACGAGGATGACGAACTCGCAGCGGCCAGCGGAGCGGTCGTCGACGCCAGCGCGGCAGGCCTAACGGACGCTAGTCCTACAAGCCCGTCAGTTGCCGACAACGTCGCGGAAAGCGGCCGTGTGCGTCACGACACGCAAACTCTGCAGCCACAACAGATAGAGGATAAAAAGAAGAAGGCAGAAGAGAAGCTGCGAGAGATTTCATCTGTTGCGGCGACGGAGCGGAAGCGCAGCCTTATCGCTAAACGTGCCGACGCTGTGGGTCCCCCACCCGATAAAACGACTTTCACCATCCTGGACTTGGAGGCAGTAAATGCTTTGATAATATTGCATTTATAGTGCAAGATTTGCAACGGAGACGCCGAGATCAGGAGAGGCGAGCGGGAATACGGCCTTGCCGTCAAGCTTGAGCTAGTGTGTGTGAACTGCGGTGACGGGTCGTCAAAGTGGAGTTCGCCGCGCGTCGACGGACAGCAGAAAATAAATCCATTCACAGTGAACGTGCTCGCCACCCGCGCAATGCAGGCAACTGGCAACAGGCAGACTGCTTTTAACGACATATTTGCAATGATGAACATATCGCGTCGCGGCCTCCACACGAAAACGTGGCAGGCGTACGTGAAGAAGAAGCTAACACCTGCCGCTACTCTTGTTGCCTCGAAACTTATGAGTGAGTGCGCGAGTTCGGTTCGCGACATCTACGCGGAACTCAATGTGGACAACCCGGGAAACATCGCCGTGTCATACGACGGATCGTGGATGACGCGCGGACACTCGTTGCATATTGGCGTCGGTACCGTCATTGAACTGATAAGCAGCCTCGTTCTTGACTACGTTGTCCTGAGCAACTTTTGTGCTGGGTGTGAGTCGGGCCCGAAGGAGGGCGACCCCGCTTACGAAGAGTGGAAAGAGAACCACGTGTGCCAGCGAAACACAACAAAGAAAGCTGGGGAAATGGAGGTGGAGGCTGGCCTCATTTTATTCAAAAAGTCACTAGCGCGGCATAGTGTCAGGTACACAACCGTGCTTTCAGATGGCGATAGCCGGACGTACCTGGCGCTACAAGAAGAGAACGTGTATGGGTACATTCCCATCACCAAGGAAGACTGCGTGAATCACGTGAAGAATCGGATGGGTACAGCCTTGCGCAATTTGGTGGACAAGCACAAGAAAAGCACTGGCCTGGAGAGCCTTTCCGGAAAAGGCCGGTTGACTGGGGATCTCATCAACAAGTTGAGTTCATATTATGGATGGGCCCTGAAATCTCATGACGATGTGGATGCCATGCAAAGGGCAGTGATGGCCACTTATTACCATGTGACATCAAACGATGAAGTGGCCAACCACTCATTTTGCCTAACAGGGACCAACTCATGGTGTCTGCAAAATGCTGCAGATGCTAAGGGCGAGCCTGCACCCAAGCATCCGCGCAGCTTGCCTCCTCATGTCTGTGAGGCATTATTGCCTATTTATCAGAGGCTTTCTGACAAGAAGCTACTGCAACGATGCCAACGGGGCAAAACACAAAACAGCAACGAGTGCTTACACTCCATGATATGGGCACTTGCGCCGAAGGACCGACATGCTTCATTGTTCACTGTTGAAGCAGCAGTAGCCGAAGTAGTCATGAAGTTTAACGCTGGTAATGAGAGAAGCTCTGCAGGCATACTGAAAAAGCTTGGCCTCAACCCTGGCATCCACAGTTCCAAGCGCATGGCCGAAAAGGATTGCCGTCGTTCCGTGGCGTCGGCAAGCAAACGCTCGTCGGCTGACAACTTACAGCGGAACTTCAAAAAAAGGCATGCTCATGCTAACAATCAATCTGATTATATGCCTGGTGCATATTAACTCGCTAAAATTATGTGTGCCTGTGATGTTTTACATTCTGTAACGCTAAATACAGTTTTAACCTGTTTTGCTCATTTTCTCAGAACATGGATTTTGGCCACTTTCCTTGTTTGCTTCTTCTCTAAAAGTCGACCCAGGACAGCTAGAGCTACAATTCTTTTTGCGAATGTAGCTAAATGTGCATAGAAAGCAACGCTGCAAGCAGATTTTCAATCTGCAGTTCAAAATTTTTTTTATATTAATTTAAATTTTTTTTGTTTTTGGCTAGGTGTAGACCATGAACTCATTAGTGCTGTAAATTGAGAAGTAGTTGTTAAATTTCCAATCAGCTTGCAGCGTTGCTCTCCTTCGACTTTCTTGTATCCATATATGTGTTTAAAATGATGTTATGTTGCGTAGATAATACTTTATTGTTTCGGCAAACAATAGAATGAGAGTACTAATTACCTCTGGAAATAATTGACCTGTGTAAAATATAACTGAATAGTTAAATAAAGCTAAAGAAACTGAACAAAGCAGTGCAGTTTCATCTACTTTGGCCAAGAAATAACCTATGTTATCTCTAAAAACCATGTCCCCCCTTAAAGAGGCGTCTGATCGGCATTCCCGATTTGCCCAAGCAGGTAGCCGTTGTTCTTCTGCAAGTTTAGGACAAACCTCTGAAAACTGTGAAGCTTTTCTTCGCACTCCTCCAGCAACTTCTGGCATATGCCCGTTCGCCTTTGGAGGGAAAAGCCTTTCCTCTTCATAAAGTTAGTTGTCCAGCACCTGCTCGCTTCGAACTGGCATTGGGTTAGCCCATTTTTTAAGGCTGACTGCATAGCCCGCACTTGGAGCAGTTCTGCCGTCACGGGCGGCTGCGCCGCTCGCTGCTCAAGCACATACTCGGCGAGCAGCTCTTTGATTTGTGGAAATCGACCCTACTGTGGTCCACTGAAGCCTTTACATGAAGCTTTGCTGTCGACAATCTTCTGCTTTTGTTTCCGCCAGTCCAGCAAACACGTTTCCGGAACTCCGAACGACCGCGATGCGGCCCCATTTCCGTCCGTTCCTGCACACGCGATGACTTTTCTTTTAAAAGTGGCATCGTGGTGCGCTCGTCGAGTTTTTGGAGCCAGCGCTTCCATGCCGTCGATGCTAATGCACTACAAGATGAAGAACTCGGCACACGTACGAAGTGCCGCACAAGGGAAACACATTGGCAGAAATGGCCGACGCGCCATGCCAACCCCTGTAGGGGGCGGCCATTTTGGAAATGCCGATGGCAATAGAATGACCGTATCAATTTTTTTTGTACTCGATTCTAACACGCATGTGACTTGTGAACTCGCTTAACCAGAAAAAAGATGCGCGTTAGATTTAAGTAATTACAGTATCGCAAATAAGATGTGAAATTTTCCAGCCTGGCCGTAAACATGTTTCGTGCTACAACTAAGTGCCGAGCACTAATTTGGAGGCTCAATTTTTGACTGGAGCAGCTATACATTGAGATGAGACAGTTATCATCAAAAACTCCTGTGCCATGTGCATTCCATGCACGTAAAAGATGCGCTGATGGTTAAAATGCATTTGAAACTTTTTTGTGCTCCCCGCAATGGTACCTGTGCAAGTAGGCGTTTGGTACGTAGTGACACCACGGACCCGAGCTAACAAGGGAGTTTGTACTCCCTTCCATGCCTAGCCGTGCATGGCTTTGCCGTGTCCGGGGAAAAGGGGATCCTGGGGGTTGAGCCGATGCCGGGTGATTGGACCTTTAAGGCTCAGAGGCAACACACCCCTTTGGCCCCAGCTTCACGTAGACGGCACCCCTGGGCTAACCCACCCAGGGGAAATAGGCAGTCGCCTCTTCCTGTCTCCTTCTCTCTCTCCATCTTCGTCTTTTCTACTACTTTTGATCTTTCCTGTCCTGTCCTCACTTCTTTTTACTTCCACGATTCTCGGCGGCAAGGGTCAACCTGGTGTAGATATTCAACCTTCGATAGGTATTGTTATGAGACAATGTCCCACAAAAGCGGTTAGATAGCTGCGGAGAAAGACGACATGATTTTGATGTAGGGCCCCTTTTGTGGGTATGCGCCAGGGTAGGAAGAATCATCATCTTTAGCTCTTGTTCTTCATCTTGGCTTGCGCGTTGGCATGGCGTAAATATATCTTGAAACGCCTAGTATCGCGCGTACCTTCACGTAACATTTTGGTGGAAGGTGCTGGGTTACAACGCACGACGGAGTTATGCAGCGGACGCCTAGTCTCTGCTTCCGACCTGTCCACCGGCAGCAACGCTTTGTCAACTGCCACGCCCAATGCATCAACGGCGCCGACCTCCTCTCTTTTTCTCGTGGCCGCTCCACCCCGCGATCCTGGCAACTTTTGGGGAACGGCAGGCGAGGACGTGGATGAGTGGCTTAAACTCTACGAGCTCGTCAACCAAAATCACAGGTGGGACCCAACCTTGATGCTGGCAAACGTCATCTTTTATTTACAAGGAACGGCCACGGCATGGTTTAATAACAATGTGGACGCGATCACGAGCTGGGACGTATGCAAGACCAAGTTACGCGAGTTGTTTGGTCAATCTGCCGGCTGCAGGCAGGCCACTAGGAAAGAACTTGGCACACGTGTTCAGACGTCCACGGAATCTTACCTGACGTATATACAATATGTGCTGACCCTCTGCCGTAAAATTGACCAAACCATGGCTGAAGCAGACAAAGTAGCGCACGTGCTCAAGGGCATCGCAGACGATGCATTTGACCTCCTTGTGTGCAAAGGCTGTTTCACCGTGCAAGATGTTATCTTGGAGTGCCAACACTTTCAAGAGGCTAAAAGTCGTTGCAACGCCCACCACTTTACGCGCCTCCCCAACACTGCTCCAACGTCAACTTGCGAGGATCTTCTAATAGCGACCCAGCCCAATTCACAATCTGGTAACATCACGAGAATCGTACGCCGCGAAATAGAGGCCATATCACCAGCACCCTTGAGAGCACTAGCACCGAGTGATACTCATGCGACCATTTCGCTAATACAGACCGTTGTTTGCCAAGAACTAGCCAACGCGAGTATTCACACGGTCTGTTCTGTGCACTGTCCCGACGCTGTCAGTTCATCTACCTCCAGCCACCCACAGCATTATCGCCGCCCTGCTCCGCGTAACTGTGACCCAAATGCGTGGAGGACGCCTGACGACAGGCCGATTTGCTTTCGATGTGAACGAGTGAGACACATTTCCCGCCATTGCCGGAGCACGTGGACTTCACCGTATCGGGCAAACTCAAGCTTCTCCAACATCCACTCACCAGCCCATCTCTATGGCCAGGAACTACCACGGCGTGATGGCTCAGCTAATTACGACCCGACTACTATGATCACTGCCCAGTACAGTCGCTTACCTTCACCTCGACGTAGATTTTCCCGGTCTCCACCGCCACCCCGTTCCCTGTCCCCATCCTCCGCCCGGCGGTTTTCCTGGGAAAACTAATGGCTGCAGCTCCTGGAGGTGACGCTGCTAATACGACTTGCTCTCCAATTCCTCTGTTGACGCTGCCGACCAATCATAACCTGATTGACGTTGAAGTAGACGGTTTATCTGTTAAAGCTTTGGTGGACACTGGCGGCCATATTTCTGTGATGAGCTTGCACATTCGTAACCGCTTGAAGAAAGTCCTTATTCCAGCCCCTTCACGCAGTGTTCATGTTGCTGATAGTGGTACGGCTTCTGTTATTGGCGTCTGTACTGCAAGCGTCACTATCGCTGGCCGCCAAACTTCAGTTCTCTTATCTGTTCTCTCTCACTGCACCAATGATGTGATCCTCGGTCTTGACTTTTTGTCCACTCATTCAGCCCTAATCGACTGTTCAGCTGGTACTGTGCAACTTGACCTACCGTGTCCGATTGATCCGCCCAGTCCACCCCAAGCTCGTATGTGCTCTGCTGAGCATGTCCGTTTGTCACCGCAAACTGTGACTGCATCATCGTAATGCCCTCACCACCTGTATCCGATGGCGACTATGTGCTCACTCCCATTACATCCATTCTTTTGACTCACAGTGTCATCTTACCACACACTGTTATTCACTTACGTGCAAACCGCGCCTTCATTCCGGTGCTCAACTTTGCTCTGTGTCCACAAGTGCTCCCGCGTGGAATTGCCCTCGCCATGCTGACTCCCACTGACAAATGCGTCATCTCAGCTCTATCTTCGAACGATGCTAGACAGTGTAGCTTCACGCATGCTCGATCTTCACAAGCAAGCCAGTCTGCTGACGTTAAAGAAATGATCGCGCCAGACCTTTTTCCAGATCAAGCTGACGCACTCCTACACGTGCTTGAGTCATACTGGGACGTATTTGACTTTTGTGATTGTCCGCTTGGTCAAACCACTGCTGTAAAGCACCGCATTGACACCGGCGATGCCTCCCCTGTCCATCGGAGGCCATACCTCATATCTCCAAACGAGCGTCACATAATTCAAGCAGAAGTCGACAAAATGCTCGCCAGAGACATAATGGAGCCTTCATGTAGTCGATGGGCTTCCCCTGTAAATCTTGTCAAAAAGAAGGAGAACACTTGGCGATTCTGTGTTGACTACTGACATCTGAATAAGATTACTAAGAAAGACGTCTACCCGCTACCGCGCATAGACGAAGCCCTGGATTGTCTTCAAGGCGCTAAGTATTTTTCGTCCATTGATCTAAGATCAGGGTACTGGCAAATTGCTGTCGACGACATGGACCGCGAAAAGACCGCTTTTGTCACGCCTGATGGTCTCTACCAGTTTAAAGTCATGTTGTTCGGGTTATGCAACGCTCCGGCCACCTTCGAGCTGATGATAGACTCTATTTTGCATGGGTTCAAATGGTCAATTTGTCTATGTTACCTTGACGACGTTATCTTTTCTCCGACCTTTGAGACCCACTTCGATCGCCTATCCTCAATACTGGCTGTTTTTCGCAATGCCGGTCTCCAACTGAGCTCGTCAAAGTGCCACTTCGGACGCCAGCAACTAATCATGTTGAGCCACCTTGTCGACTTCTCTGGTGTACGCCCTGATCCCGATAACGTGCGAGTCATGCAGAACTTCCCCATTCCGATCTGCACCAAGGAAGTCCGTAGCTTTCTCGATCTGTGCTCGTACTTTCGACGTTTTGTGAACAACTATGCGGAAGTAGTCTGTCCTCTCACAAACTTACTGAGAAAAGATGTCTCATTCACATGGGGTGCTGCGCAGGCTACGGCGTTCTCTACACTTATTGCATTGCTAACAGAACCACCTGTTATGGCCCATTTTGACAACGCCACCTTTACAAAACTCCGCACCGATGCTAGTGGCCACGGAATTGGTGCTGTTTTGGTCCAGCATTAAATTGGCTGTGCCTTATCGCCTATGCCAGCCGTCTCCTTTCACAGGTGGAAAGCAACTACTCAATCACCGAAAGGGAATGCCTTGCTCTCGTTTGGGCAGTAGCGAAATTTCGGCCCTATTTACACGGTCGACGTTTCACCGTCACAAAGGATCACCACGCACTTTGCTGGCTCGCATCCTTGAAGGACCCCACTGGGCGCCTTGGTCAATGGGCATTACTACTCCAAGAGTATAACTACTCGGGTGTCCTACAAATCTGGCCGCTTACACCATGACGCTGACTGCTTATGTCGGAATCCAGTGGACCCACCTGAGGCGTTCGATGAAGCGCCATGTGTCCTGTTTCTCTCCGCTTTAAGCAACATCCGGGAGGAACAGCGCCGAGATCCTGTCTTACGTAACATTATCGAGAAGCTTCATTCTGCAGCACCCAATCCGTCTACTCAATTTTTCGTGCTCAAGGATGGCACATTGTACCGTTACAACGTCCGCCCTGATGGACACGAACTGCTCCTTGTGGTACCTTCCCACTTACGTGCAAGCGTGATCAGCCAGCTCCACGACGTTCCCACTGCTGTTCACCTCAGGCTGTCTCGGTGTATGACCGTGTACAGCATCGATTTTACTGGCCCAGTCTTTATCGCTCGGTCCGCAGCTACGTCGCCTCATGCGACCAGTGTCAACGCCGAAAAAAAAAAACCTTTGGTGAGCCCTGCTGGGTTCCTCCAACCACTTGACGTTTCCTTTGATCCGTTCTTTCGACTTGGTCTTCACCTCCTAGGCCCTTTCCTTGCGTCCACTTCTGGGAATAAGTGGATAGCTGTTGCGACGAATCACACAACGTGGTACGCCATTGCATGAGCTCTACCAACCAGCTGTGCCACAGACGTTGCCGATTTTCTTCTGCACGACGTCATACTTCATCATGACGCACCACGCCAACTCCTCACAGATCGTGGGCGCTATTTTCTTTCCTGAGTAATCGAGGATCTGCTTCGCTCCTGCGAGACAAAACATAAATTTACGACAGCCTACCACCAGCAAACTAACGGACTGACTGAGCGATTCAACCGGACTTTGACCGATATGCTCGCCATGTACGTATCGTCCGACCACCAGGACTGGGACGTTGCATTGCCCTTCGTTACGTTTGCCTATGATTCCTCACGCCACGATGCAGCTGATTTTTCACCTTTTCATCTTGTGTTTGGCCGTAATCCGACTTTACCGTTTGACACCATCTTTTCGACAGCTGTCGACTCGACGACCGAATACGACCGCGATGCTATTACCAGAGCTCGAAAAGCACGAGAAGTTGCCCGTCAGCGCCTCTTAGCATCGCAAGATCAGCAGCGGCACCGTTACAACTCCCATCATCGCCAAGTTTCCTTTACTCCGGGTTCTCTTGTGCTATTGTGGACTCCGACCAGGCGCGTTAGACTTTCTGAAAAACTGCTTTCCCGCTACTCGGGACCTTACTGCGTATTGTGCCAGGTGACAGATGTGACCTACGAGATAGCCCCGCTCGTGTCTTCCTCCTCCTCATCTTCACTATCTACAGACATTGTTTATGTATCTCGCCTTAAGCTTTACCACTCGGCAACATCATAGAAAGCACCGAGACAATGCTTCAGCACCCAGGGGTTATGTTATGAGACAATGTCCCACAAAAGCGGTTAGATAGGCGCGGAGAAAGATGACATGATTTTGGTGTAGGGCCCCCTTTGTGGGTATGCGCCAGGGTAGGAAGGATCATCATCTTCGGCTCTTGTTCTCCATCTTGGTTTGCGCATTGGCGTGGTGTAAATATATCTTGAAACGCCTAGTATCGCGCGTACCTTCACGTAACAATATATTAGGTTATAGCAGCCATGTACGGCTGGCGCTTGGGTCTCCTTTGCGTCTCGCAGCGTCCCCTTGTTGGGCTCGGTGGTGGGTGGATGGCATGGCCGCCGAATAAGCTACCTAATTCATGGGAACACCTAGCCCTCTCTCAACCAATTGCCCCACCAAGAGGTCTTGCACCGATGCAATTTTTGAATTTCTACCAAACAAGAAAGATAACTTCCCAAAATACCGTATTTACTCGATTCTACCGTGCCCTCAATTGTAACAATTTCCACGGCGAAAAAAAAAAAAAAACTAGGGCATCGATTGCAACGCGCACCCATTTTTCTCGTTGGCCCGCACGATCACACAACTCGGGGGAAAACGACTCCTTTCGAGAGCGTCTTCCATTTAAATATGAGGTACGGGGGAAGCTTGTGCCTATCTGACGTGCAACGGAGCATTGCTGTCACTCTAGTTTTACTGTGGCCTGATGTCAGCACACGAACTTGCTTCGCCCCTATTCTTCTCGACGGTTGTGGTGCCAGGCATGTCGAATTAAAGAGGCGTCTGATCGGCATTCCCGATTTGCCCAAGCAGGTAGCCGTTGTTGTGCCGCAAGTTGAGGACGAACCTCTGAAGACTGTGAAGCTTTTCTTCGTACTCCTCCGTTAGCTTCCCGCATACACCCGTTCGCCTTCGGAGGGAAAAGCCTTTCCTCTTCATAAAGTTAGTTAGCCAGCACCTGCTCGTTTTAAACTGGCTCCGCATTAGCCCTTTTTCTAAGGCTAACTGCATAGCCTGCACTTGGAGCACTTCTGTCGTCATGGGCCGCTGTGCCGCTCACTGCGTAATCACATACTCGCCGAGCAGCTCTTCAATTTGTGGAAACCGACCCTGCTGTGGTCCACTGAAGCCTTTGCGTGAATCTTTGCTGTCGACAATATTCTGCTTTTGTTTTCGCCAGTCCCGCACGCAAGTTTCGGGAACTCCGAACGACCGCGATGCGGCTCGATTTCCGTCCGTTTCGGCACACGCGATAACTTTTCTTTTAAAAGTGGCATTATGGTGCACTTGTCGAGTTTTTGGAGTCGGCCCTATAATGCCTTTGATGCTAATGCACTACGAGATGAAGAACTCCTCAGCACACGTACGAAGTGCCGCGCATGGGAAACACATAGGCAGAAATGGCCGACGCTGCATGCCGACGCACGTAGGGGGCGGCCATTTTGGAAGTGCCGATGGCAATAGAATGACCGTACTCATTTTTTTTTTTTTTTCGTACTCGATTCTAACGCGCATGCGGTATATGAACTGGCTTAACCAAAAAAAGGTGTGCGTCAGATTCGAGTAATTATGGTACCACATCATCCACTGTGAAAGTACAGAAAAGAAAGCTAGAAGCATTTCACTTTTCCTTGTGTCCAAATGCCTTATAGAAACGCTAGGCGCAGGCTACAAAGCCACAAAGACCACCAGTGGTGACCTGCTACTCAAAATGAAAGACCACGCACAGTACCAGAGACTGCATAACTTTACATCATTTGGTGATCAGCCTATCACAATCGCACCGCATCGAACCATAAACACCGTAAAGGGTGTTGTACCAGATGGAGACCTGATGAACCTCTCTGATGAGGAACATGTAACAGGCTGGAAAGACGAAAATGTCATTCAGGTGCAGCGTATCAAAATAAGAAGAGAAAAGAAAGAAACCCCAACGAAACACATCATACTCACTTTCGCATCTAGCACTCTCCCCACTGAAATAGCAACAGGGTATCTTAAACTGGCAGTCAGACCATACATACCCAACCTGCGGCGCTGCTTTAAGGGTCAGAGGTTCGAGCACGGCTCCCAGATCTGCCGAGGACAGCTTACCTGCGCCAAGTGCCGCACCAAAGGTCATACCGCTGACGATGACTGTCAGTTACAAGTCCACTGCTCAAACTGTAGGGTGACCATCCCGCATATTCCAGGTCATGCGTGGCCTAGAAAAGAGGAAAAGAAATAATAACCTCAAAGTTTAAATTGAAAAGCTTCTGTGAAGCGCAGCAGCACGTTTCCCCGCATTTTGCAGGGAATACATCATATGCCGAAGTGGTGCGAGGGGGGTCAGCACCACTGCGGTTTCCGGCAATACCTTGGACCACGCCTAGCGTGCCGAGGCAAACGCCACAAGCACCCACGGGAGGAGCTGCCTTGGCTGTCTCACCCTCCTTGAATACAGCCCCACCGGAGGCCCCTGTAAACCCTGGCAGCAGCCAGGGCACGACACAAACAAAAGAGGTCCCCTCGACCTCCAGCCCGGTGGGGTCGATGGCTCCGTCTGTCGCGACAAAGCCTACTATAAAAACAACATTGTCTGTCGTCTCTCCTGATGCAATGGACAAATCCAGTGCCCCGGCACAGACTGCACCAAAGGAGCAGCGAGGTCCCCTTGAATGCTCTAAAAAAGACAGAACAGTAATTACAGGGCCCCCTAAAGGCTCTGTAAGATAAGTCACTTTTCTCTTTAGACACCAGCTACACTCATTTTTTACGCACAGCACTTCTTCACTCCCATAATGGAGACACAAATTATACAATGGAACATCAGAGGACTGCTTTGAAACCTCGACGATGTCCAAGAACTTCTACACAAACATTCTCCAAAAGTGCTGTGTGTATAGGAAACACACCTAAAATCCAGGAATACAAATTTTTTGTGTCGATACGTTGTCTTCCGAAAAGACAGAGATGATGCTGTGGGGTTATATGGTGGTCTAGCCATCATTGTTTATCAAGGAGTAGCATGTACTCATGTACCACAACTAACATCCCTAGAGGCAGTGGCTGTTCGAGCAGTTCTATTGAATAAGCTCGTCACCATCTGCTCTCTATACATACTGCCGCAACACCGCCTAGAAAAACATGAATTCTAGTTTTTAATAGATGAGTTACCAGAACCTTATCTGGTTCTAGGGGACCTGAATGCGCACAGCGGCTTATGCGGTGACTGTCGATCTGATGCACGAGGTCGTCTCATCGAACAGTTCCTCTTTTCATCAGGTGCTTGTCTGTTGAGTAGGAAAGAGGCAACATGTTATAACCTTGCAAACAAAACTTACTCCTCCATAAACCTTATTATTGCATCTCCTTCACTTCTACCACCACTCAAATGGAAAAGTATAAATAATCCATACAGAAGTGACCATTTTCCTGTCGTTTTGTGTACACCAACATCATACGAATGTCCTTCACGAGTTCCCAAATGGCTGAGATACAAAGCCAACAGGGAACAGTTTTATAACATTACTCATTTAAGTTGGAATGACATATGTAGGTTAAACATAGATGAAGCTGTGCAGTACTTGACAGCTTTCCGTATTAACGCAGCAGCCAAGTGCATCCCGCAAACATCCGGACTGCCCGACAAGCGACGCATCCCATGGTGGAACACTGCGTGTCGTAATGTGCGAAAGTAACAGAACAAGGCATGGAGGTTGCTTCGGAATTCACCGACAGCCAAAAAATCTTAACAACTTTAAGAAAATAAAATCTAAAGGCAGGAGAACGCGTCGGAAGGCCAGAAGAAAAAGCTGGCTAGAGTTCTTATCAGGAATCAATTCATATACACAAGAAGCTAAAGTATGAAACATGGTTCGTAGGGTAGCAGGAAGACAAGTACATTCAATCTCACTCATTAACAGGCAGGGTGACAGCCTGGAAGATCATGCGAACTTCCATGGTGCCCACTACGAGCAGGTGTCTACCTCATCACACTATACTGAAGCTATCCAAAAATATAAAGCAAGGATAGAGAAGCAGAAACTAGAACACAAGTGTACAAACTACGAGGCGTACAACCAACTTTTCAACTTAGGTGAGCTACAAACATCACTAAACTTCGGCAGTAATTCTGCCCCAGGCTACGACCGAGTCGTGTATGAAATGTTGAAAAACCTGCCGCTCAAAACGCGAAAAACATTACTCTCCCTATACAATGCTATCTGGCTTTGTGGTGCCATCCCTGCTTCCTGGAAAGAGGCTGTAGTTATTTCCATTTTAAAAGAGGGCAAGGACCCTTCCTCAATTTTATTTTATATTGGCTCATTGCACTTACAAGCTGGTTTTGTAAACTTTTTGAAAATATGATAAACCACCGACTTCTACATTTCCTTGAAACACACAATCTGCTCGACCGATTCCAGTGTGGATTTTGAGAGGGTAGATCCACCACCGACCATCTGGTGCGTATCGAGGCAGAGATCCAAGACGCTTTCGCCCACAAACAATACTTCCTCTCTGTGTTCCTCGATATCGAGAAGGCTTACGACACAACATGGCGTTTTGGCATATTAAGAGACTTGTCTCTCCTCGGTGTGCGCGGTAGAATGTTTTCCATAATCGAGAGTTACTTGTCCAATCGGATATTCTGTGTCCGCATGGGAAGTGTTCTCTCGCAAACATTTGTCCGAGAAACGGGAGTACCGCAAGGTGGTGTACTTAGTTGTACACTTTATCAAAATGAATTTCTTGCACCTGTCCATCCCCCGCAATATGTTCTATTGTACATATGTCAACGACGTCCATCTTGACTTTAAGTCATGCAACCTGGAAATATGTGAGCGACAGGTTCAGCTAGGTTTAAACGTCTCCAAATGGGCAGAGGAAAACAGATTCCGACTGAACCCACAAAAAAGCATGTGTGTCTTGTTCTCCCGAAAGAGAGGACTCAGAACCTGACATTCAACTGAGCGGTCAACGTCTGTCTGTCAAAGCCGAGCACAAATTCTTAGGTCTAATTTTAGACAACAAGTTAACCTTCATACCGCACATCAAGTATTTAAAAACAAAATGTCTAAAAGCCATGAATATTCTAAAGGTGTTGTCACGTACTACGTGGGGGTAGTGACAGGCAATGTCTCATGAATTTGTATAAAAGCCTCATTCGCACCCGCTTACACTATGGGGCCGTTGTTTATCAGTCTGCGACTCAAAGTGCTTTGAAGATGCTGGACCCCGTGCACCATTTGGGCCTTCGCCTTTTTACGGGGGCTTTCCGCACAAGCCTTGTGGAAAGCCTGTATGTGGAATCGAATGAGTGGTTACTCTGCTTACAGAGATGTTACACATCTTTTGTGTACCACCTCGAGGTGAACGCAGACCAAGAACACCTCTCTCATTTCACAATCAATGATCGGTCTTGCTCTGCCCTGTTCCACAGCCGTCCTTTGCTGAGGAAATCGATGTGCTACTTCTAGAACACTTTATTTTATTTATTTTCAATACTTCCAGTCTCATTCCGAGACCATAGCAGGTGGGCATACAGATTGTACATGCAAGTGGTACATTAACAGCGCAGAAAACAGAAACAGGAATGTTGTGAAATGACAGTCATCACAAGGTATAAAAGCGAGAAATATACAAATTGTTTACATCTGCAAAGACAAAGAAACCATCACCAAAAAGCAGAGAAATTTTGCATGAAGTGCAGTGGTACACAGGCAAACAAATAGCAAACTTCCAAACACTCCAGTTAACACTTGTACACTCCACTAATACGCTTTCACTGGTGGCGCAATGCTTCTGGTGATGCGAGTATTGCCGCATTAAGAGAACATATTTTCTAATTTTAGTGCAAAGTCAGATACCGACTTCGCACTAGTTATGGAGGAATCCAAACAGTTCCATTCCTTTATGGCAAGTGGAAAAAAGGAGTGCTTGAACGTGTCATTGCGGTAAGAGTACTCTTTCAGTGTGTGTGAATGTTTGTGCCTAATAACGTGGGAGTCTGACGGACGGATGTACAATGATGGGTCAATTTTATAATGGTTGTGAAGTAGCTGAAAAAGAAATTTAAGGCACGCTTGTTTTGCTCAAATCGCAAGTGTTTGGAGGCCAGAGCTTGCTAACATATTTGTAGGAGAATCAGTGCGCCTATATTTGTTGCAGGTGAATCTTGCTGCCTTCCTCTGCACATTTTCTAGCTTTTGAATGTTAGTGACTGTATAAGGAAACCATACTGTGTTAGCATATTCTAATATCGGTCTTACGTAAGTAGTATAGGCTAAAAGCTTGGTTGAGTGAGGGGCCAACCAAAGGCATCTGCGAAGATAAAAGAGCTTGCGCAGAGCAACCGAAGTAATGTTAGAAATGTGCGCATCCCATCTGAGGCTTGACGTTATCGTGACGCCTAAATATTTGTGCGCATTCACTTTTTCAAGCCTGGTGCCTTTAATGCTGTAGTCATACTGGATAGCTTGTTTTTTTCGGGTTATTGTCATGCACACTGTTTTTTTGGGGTTAATCGACATTTGCCACATGTCGCACCAGTTGGAAAGATGGTGTAAAGAATCGCTTAGTGCAAGGTGATCTGAATGACTGTTAATTTCTTTGTAAATAATGCAGTCGTCGGCGAAAAGCCTAATGTTGCAAGAGATACTGTCTGTGATATTGTTAATAAAAACAAGAAATAACAAAGGCCCCAAAATGGAGCCTTGTGGTACTCCGGACGTAACAGGCAAGTTTTCTGATGGTACTTTGTCATACAGGACATATTGTGAACGATTACTTTTTGATGGCTCCTGCTGCATATCTGCCGCTGTGGCAGTGGCAGCTTATCTTTTGCGCAGCTTATTTTTTTATATCTTTTGCGGAAGTCACAAAGCATGCGCCTGTTGCACACATCCGCACATACTTTCATGAACTCCAACACAAATACAGTTGTCCCGAATTCTACACCGATGCCTCAAAGACGAACACTTGTGTCTCGTATGCTGCGGTCGGCCTATCCTTTTCAGTTCCCAGTACTCTTCATCCTAACACAAGCATCTTTACTGCCGAAGCTCATGCAATACTTGCAGCCGTTAAACACATTAAGCAAGCAAAACTGCAAAGCGCAGTAATATACACAGATTCCCTAAGCATGGTAAAAGCCCTCAAAACCCTGAAAAAACACAAAAATTCCGTTCTTGTATCTCTTTACTTACTGCTATGCACAGTATACTCACTCGAACAGCATGTTGTAGTGTGCTGGGTGCCAGGACATAGCGAAATAGAAGGTAACGAATTGGCGGACCACTTGGCTGTATCTGCCAAGCCAACCAATGCCAATACAACAATCTCAATTCCTGCACGCGACCTGAAACCTCTTCTCAAACGAAAACTCAGGGCTTTTTGGCAGCGCACATGGGATACATACACACGAAATAAACTGCATGTTACTTAGCCGCAACTCGGTCAATGGCCGGAAGTATCGAAGCAACGCAGCACACAAGTTACACTAACACGGCTAAGGAGAAGACACACATACACGACACACTCACGCCTGTCTGGTGACGATCCACCATTGTGTGAGAGATGTGGTGAAGCACAAACTAACACGGCTAAGGAGAGGACACACATACACGACACACTCACGCCTGTCTGGTGACGATCCACCATTGTGTGAGAGATGTGGTGAAGCACAAACTGTGCTTTACATTTTAATTGAATGTAAGGAATTAGACACCCTTAGAAAACAATTCATCTCATTACGCTATCAACAGCAAATACCATTCCACCCTGCAATGTTCATTGGTAGGGAACCACTTTTCAAACACGAGTCTTTACTGTCATTTTTAAAACAGGTGCAAGATTTTCAAGTGTTTTACCTAGGAAACTCGTAGCGCGACCTCTAAAGAGAGGTCGCTACTGCAGTTATTACAAAAACACAGCACATGCCTCCCGACCCTTGTATACAAAGGCATCCAGGAGGCATTTGTGCTAATGCTAATTATCACCACAGTTTTATTATCACGGTTTTTTATTATCAAAACCTTTTCTCCCCCATTTTTACTATACATATCACGCCGCTATCATGATTTTAATACTTATGTTTTTACCCGCGTTAGTGCGAGGAATCTTAAGGCCCCTATACAGCCACGCACCATATCATTGTCCACATCTCTAGTCACTGAAAATGGCGCTCTTTGGCCATCAATTGGCCCTTGCGCCATAAAGCACCGCAAATCATCATCATCAACTTTTGTGCTTCATTGGCGTAGTGATTGTTATTCACTAAGTCAGTTATGTTTTTTTCACTGTTGACATGTGATTTCAACTTTGTCAAGAAGTTTGTGAGTCTGTTACATTAATTCTGTAAAAGTACAGTGGAACCTTGTTCATATCATTTTCATGTAAAGTGTAAAGTAATATAAGGCCTGTTCGAAAAGTATCTGACCTTTGGTGGAAGAGAAAAAAAACTGACATAATTGGAGCATTGGTTACCTTATCTCCCCGCAAAGTAGTCCCCTTGGTACTTCAACACTTCTCCCAGCTGTGCTGCCATTGTTGGAAGCATTCTGAGAAGGCCTCTTTTGGAATGGAGTTTAGTCCAGCTGTTGTTGCAGCCATAATGTCCTCCCTTGTCTGCAGTCGTTCCCTTTTCAATGTCCTCTGGAGCTTGAGAAACAGCCAAAAGTCGCAGGGAGCGATATCAGGAAGATAAGGAGCCTGTTGAACTACAGGAGTCTGACTTTTCGCCAAAAAAGTCTGAACCAAGTGTGAGGAATGTGCAGGAGCATTGTCGTGATGAATGCGCAAGTTTCCTGTTCATCACAACTCTGGTATTGTGCGCCGCACAGCATCACGTAGGCAAGGGAAGACATCCCTGTAGTACTCTTTGGTGATTGTTTGACCCTGTGGTGTGTACTCATGGTGTACCACACTGTGGGAGTCAAAGAAAGCACTCAGCATCACTTTGACGTTGCTGCGCACTTTGCGAGCCTTCTTTAATTTTGGTGTCATGAAACGCTGTCACAGTGATGACAGAGATTTGGTTTTCGGGTCGTGTCCGTACACCAAAGACACGTGACGAGTGATAATGGTGTTCATGAAGTTAAGGTAAATGATTGTGAAATTCATCATGTCCTGTGAGACTTTTAACACGTAGTTGCTTTTGCTCCGCCGTGAGCAGTTTCGGCATGAATTTCGCCGCAACTCTCTTCATGGCCAAATCTTTGGTCTTAATGGAATGTGCAGAGAAAGTGTTGATGCCCACCTCTTCTCCGATTTCCCGAATAGTCACACAATGGTCCTGCATCACCACAGCATTCACTTCGGCAATGACCTGGTCATTTTGGCATGATTATGGCGGACCCTAATGTGGATCGCTCTGCACTGATGTGCAGCCATCTTTAAGCCGGTTGTACCACTCCTTAATCTGCGTGAATGAATATGACTGAAAGCCATATTCATCTTCCGAAAGGCTTCCACCTGGCTGTCGCTCGGTTTCTGGCAAAATTGGATGCAGTAGCACTGCTCCACTCACTCAGTCCTTTTCATTGCAATGAAAAACCGATGGGAGCACTGCGCACTACTTCACTCAAACGCTGCGTCGACGCAGTGTCAGTCGGGAAAAAAATTGCAGGCAGGAAAAAATTCACGCATGCTCAGAAGGTGCAAGGTCAGCCTATGCAAGTGTGCTTGTTTCAAATTCATCAGGTGCTAGGGAAAAAAAAAAAGGAGGTCGGATACTTTTCTAACAGACCTCATACATACTCTAAGATTGCTATTATCGAAAGCAGGCTTCGTAAAGTAGAAAGTGGGTACACTCGGGGCCAAACTGAAAGCAGAAGTGTGTGCGGCAAGTCAAGCTCATTTTCTGAAAGTAAATAGGAACCCTGAGTAGGATTTTATGTAAGCGGAGCTAAATGGGAGAACAGAGCATACCGTAAGCAAAAAAGTTATGAAATGCGAGTGCGATTTTTGAATATGTAGATAAAACAGCACCAAATAAATTCGAAAGCTGGGTTGTTTTATGTTCATTTATGAATCTAAACAAAGGTAACGTATTTTTTTTTCTTCTCACTGAGAAATGCAGCTGTCTATTATGCCAGCGTTGCTACCGGTTTAAACGCAGCAGGGTGCATTTGCAAAATGTACTCTGACGGGGAGCATTTTCTTCTGCCTAGACTCTTTCGATTTGGTAAAGCACAGTTCAGCCAAAGTATGTGCCCACCTAAGTAGACTTAGCTTGCTTGCTTGACGTGGGTATAAATTATTATCCTCAGAAGTGTATTATGCAGATCCGTATAAATCAAACTTGTGGGTATGGCTAGTAAAGAGTTGTGTGTGTCTTTTTCGTTCTCCCTGTTTTCACACTTCATCGTGGCCTGCAAGCCATGGCATGTCTTATCCCATTGCCGGCCAAGTGAAGGACTACAAGGCAACTGAGTACGTCACTGATCACCCCATCATTGTGAGTGCCAATCACTATTTCTTGCTTTCAATGGGAAGTAGCTAGCTTGCACAGAAAATGGCATTTCTCGTGGAAGTACCCTGCCGGGTCACTGTTGTGTGCGTGATGACGCAAGCATCATTCGAGAGTTATCGTTCTTTTTATAGGCATTTTTTTCTGCTCTCGTCAGGTTAGTCTGCTAACTAATGAATCCTTCTGCAGTGGTGTGTGTACAACTATTCTTTATTGATATGATTTAATTATTACACCTACTCTTAGTAAATGTATGGTAGACTCTCGTGAAACAGAACCTGAAGGGACCAGAAAAATGTGTTCAATTTAATGGCAGTTCTGTTTACCGAGAGATGAACATGGGTGCAGAATACAACTACTGAGCCCATCATATCAGAAACAGTTGTTCCATTTAGGCAGCAGTTCGATTTAACACATTTCCGTTTAATGAGTCTACTGTAGTAGCAATTGTTCATATTAGCTGGAATAGGATGCATTTCTCCTCTGGACCCCTGCCTACTTTTGTGAAAAACATCCTTCATCATGTTCATTGCTCGCTCAAGAGTGACAATGTGAAATAACATAGTGTCGGAAATGCCGTTGCTGACCATTTTGGGCCGAATTTTCTGCTTAACCATGTTGACTGGCTACAAAATTTTAAAATTGGCTGCATCGCTACTTTCAACTTCTCTTTTGGCATGTTTAGTAAGCATTTTTTTTCATACTTGCAGATAAATTACATTGTTTACAAGCTTTTCGGTCATGTCAACCAACGCATTCACATGCCCTCCTCCTGCCTGTAGGCTGTTGTATTAAGGCACACCGACACAACTGGTGTCTCTTGTGCGATTACAATTTGATGACGTTTCACGCATGTTTTCAAAGACGGGGTTAGCATGTAGTTTACGCTGCTTGTCATCTGTGGTGACGCTGTCTGCCAGTTTTTAATGCTGAGCGATGCATGTGTTTTCGTGTGAAATAGTGTGCAAAAACAGCAATCCACAATAAAGTGAAACTGCATTGTCCACTTTCAAGCAGATTTCAATGTACTGGAAGCTGAACTGTCGTTATGGTAACTACTAATCCTTTTCGGTGTGCGGTGTTTAGGACAAATGGGTTTAACGTTTAATGTTCCTACTGACCAGCCGACTGGAGTGTTTTGAAATTATCTAGTCTCCAGGAAAAGTCCATCTACTCTGTGTGAACTATGTGTGAGCACACAGAACTTACAAATTCTTGTTAATTTATCTCCAACTTGGCTGTAGCTAAAGAGGACCAAGTAACAGGGAAAAAAAAAAATTCTTTCTTTTTGTTTATTCAAAGTCAAATTTATTGTTCAATAATAGAAACTCTGTTATATTATGTTATATTTGGCTGCTACAGTAAGAGCTCGTCAATTTAGATTTCGTGGAACTGGAAAAACAGTCTAAATTACCATAGTGCAAACCTAAATACTGAAAGTATTAAGAAAACAATAAATGAATGTCTATTACATAAATTACCTTTCATCTTCTTGAGAAAAGTCAGCAATACTTTGGCAATAGAGTTGTGGAAAAGTCGCAATTTTTGTCATTTGGAATGTCAATCACAATGCGAGTGCGGCTCAGGGCCCTTGTTTGTTAATGCGGAATGCGCTGTGATTTCATGGCTTATTAAATGCAAACAATGTGATCATGTATGCCGACCATGCCTTTTAGGAGGCCCACAGTTATTTTGGCTGTCTGAGAACGCCATTTTTGTACCTTAGTGACATACATATTAATCTGGCACGCTTGGTGTACTCTGAGGATCTTCTGAATTAACAAGCTTGGGGTAAAATGTTAGGCTTGTGCAAATATTCGAATGCTTTGATTATCTGAGCGAATATGACCATATTCAAATTCATCTTGATTCAAATTTATTTTAGTGAAATTTGGAAGTATGATTTAAATATAAATTATCCAAAATTTCAAAGTATTTGCAATGAACCAATAAGTCCGCATGTAACCCCCTGTGAAACTTGTTTCATTGTAGTGCAAAGATGCTTAGCCATGAAAGCATCTATTTAAATATACATTGTGAATTTTTGTAAAGATAACTTTGCTGCAGTGAAGGGGTACTAAACCGTGAAAACATCTATTCAGAGAAAATCTGCACTGCCACAAAACCCTACTTGAAGGTTAAATAAACATATTAGCCTTAAATTGATTGATCATTTTTGAAGTCTGATGGCTTTTAAGGGAACAGAGTAAACATAACAATTGAAGCAAATCATTTTTTAAAATTTCTGCGTTATTTGAAATTTGTGGCGTTTTCTGAACCAAAATCAGTTGCTTGTTTCTTCTCGCAGATTCTTTTTCTCTAAACATGACACATTTAGAACTTGTGCCATGCCCTGCCCCCATTCTTATGTAGTAAAGGATTTTTTCCAGTTAAAGCTTCATAGTCTTGTGGATAGGTTACAGTTAGCAAGCTGGAGTGCATTCAGCACATTCAGAAAAGAATGGGCCCACAACTACAAAAACGAAATAATGTAGAGGCATCAAGCTTTCTTTCGGAAAATCTACATCTAACCGGAGACTTCTTAGTAGTTCCATCAAATCAAATAGGGCCCGCTTGGAGGAAATGCAAAAAGCTGTCTGGGCCACATATTTTCACACGGCGTCAAAGGATACCAATTCATTCTGCGGCCTTTGCCCGACGGGTGCTGAAACTTGATGTAAAATCAATAAAGCCCTATTGAATGGTCCACCATTCATTCATAAAGAACATTCTCCAGTATCTGTTATTGAAACTGTTAAGCCAAATCATCTGTAACTAGCTCATCTAGAAACACATGCTAAATTTTTCTATGGAAAAATTCGAACCCTCATTGAATTTTTATGTGGAAGCGCACCCCCAAAACAAAGTTTTTCTCGGACATCGAACACTGGAAATATCCACTCTTGATGTTATGCTCACTTAATAACGATGGCAATATAGCGCGTGTGAATGCACTTAACTCCTTTGGAATTTCGCTAGGGCACTGCACAGTGCAGGTCGATGCACCCTTGACCTGCACCAACAGTACACTGCTGACAGGGCTGCACAGCTGGTGACAAAGGAGGCTCGACAGGCAAGATGTTTGAACACAAACAGAAAATAATATCATTGTTGATAAATATTTGGCTGGTGCCTATTGAACGAGTCTGTCAATTCACTGTGATGTTATTGTACTTTTAAAATAATGCACATTTTCAACTTTAACTACTATTGTCTTGAAACATGGCTTTTTCATACTTATTTTCGCAACCACAGTGTATAGAATCATAGACTTCGGCCAGTGTTTTGGTGATATAATTGGCAATGTGCTGAAGCAGAATTATTATTGTGTGAAGAAGTGCTTTTCTTCAGACAGCCAGTGACCTGCACTAAACATCTGCAACCGCTCGGCTACACATAAGCATGGTATGGAGCGGTATTAAAATCCAAACATTTCTTTATATACTTCGAGCACCTTTGGTGTCTATCTGCGTGTCTATCTATCTATCTATCTATCTAGCTGCCTATGTCTGGGTGCTCTCGTAATCAACGCCTCAACTTGGGGCAAACGAAAATTAGTAATGGAGGGTAAGCTGGTTTGATGAATATGACTCGCTGGTCATGACATCAATAATGTCACAATTCTGTCACATATGTCGTCACTTTCTGCCAGACAGTGGCACATACCCACGTGTGGGTATGTGACATTTGTTTACACTCCTCACGCATTGATGTCGGCGTCATGAGAGGGTCCGCGCGCAGCATGCAGTTTAAAATTTATTTTAAATATTGTAGGTATCTGCACACACAATATGTCTATGCTATATTTCACCCAATATGTTCTATGCTGCATTTGCTCTTGATATTTCATAGATGTTGTGTACGTCTCTAGATAAATCTATTTATCTCATTATCTCACCTTCATAATATTGTCCTAAACTGTTTCTTCCTTTCATCTTGTCTCTCATGCATAATCTACTTAGCCTATTGGGTGTGGGGCCACATTTACATTCACTTCACTCTGAAGTCTTGCTTTCTCCTTTGTCTCCACCTCTTGCAGCCCCATGGCCTCTCAGTGGTAATGACATCACCGGCTGTCTTCGAGTTCACTGCCGCCATGTGTCCCGAGCGCCACATTGAGGCAGTCAAGGCCCTCGGTGAGTCCCCCTGCTGCTCAAACTATTAGGATGATGATTAGCGGAGCTTTGTGGCGCAAGGGCCATAGGTGGCCAAAGAGCGCCATGTCTTTGATGCGATGTAATTGATGGCTAATGATTACGATGACAAGGTGTATTATGGCTGCATAAAGGCCTAAAACCACGTGCCGCATAAAAGCGTAAAATATGTGCATAAAGTTTTAAATTATGACAGTGATACGCAATTTGATTTAGGAGGTGGAATGAATCACAAGTGACCTTAGTATCTACAAGTGAGCGATTGTAAAATAGCATGAATGCCTCCTCAACCCCTTTAAAACCAAAGGGTGAGAGGCAGGTGCTTCTCGCAGCCGCTACCACAGCAACAACCTCTGCAGAGAGTTTATGCTACGGGTTTACCTTGTATATGATGCTGAAGGTTTGAATTTTATGTAAAAATGCAAATAATGACTAATATTTAAAAAGTAGTTTTTTGCCTAAGAATATTCCAGAATGTAGTAGAATGTGTTCATGGTAAGCTTATGGAAAATGCTTTTTTCTAATAGAGTCAAACTCACTGCATTAGATGAGGATGTGGTTGAGGGTTAGTGAGTCACCATATCTATCACACAAAGTTGGATCGCAACCGCACAAAAGGTGTGAGTGTGTGCTGTGTGTATGTCCTGTTTGTAGCCTTGTAAGTGTAACTTCTGTGTGGCGTGATTTTGATACTGGTGGCCAGTTACCAAGGAACGGCTTAATGACGTGTAATTTATTTTCTCTGGGACTATTCCATGTGCTCTGCCAATAAGCTCTAAGTTTTCGTTTAAGATATGGTTTTAGGTCAAGAGGAGGGATAGCTACGGATGTATTAGCAGCGCTGTCTAGGATAGATGCGGCTAGCTGGTCCGCCATCATGTTACCTTGGATCTCGCGGTGTCCTGGCACCCAGCACACTACAACATGCTGTTTAGACTTGTACACTGTGCATAGAAGTGAATAAAGCAAGACAAGGACAGGATTTTTGTTTTTTTCAAGAGTTTTCAGAGCTTTTACAATGCTTAGGGAATCTGTGTAGATTATTGCCTTTTCTTGCTTTAATTCTTTAATTTGCTTAACGGCCGCAAGTATCGCAAAAGCTTCTGCGGTGAACATGCTTGTGTTAGAATGCAGAGCGCCGGCATCCAAAAAGGATGGAACGACCGCTGCGTACGAAACAGAAATGTAAGACTTTGAGGCAGCAGTAAAAAATTCAGGACAAGTGTATTTATGTTGCAATTTCATGAAGTGTGTGTGGATGTCTACAATGGGTGCATGCTTTGTAACCTCTAAGAAAGACACATCGCAGTTTGTCGACTGCCACTGCCACGGTACCACCATGGCAGTGGCAAGTGTGCTACAGGAGCCATCAAAAGGTGGTCAAGTGGCACACCAGTTTCCTGAGCAAGCCCCTCACACGAATCGAGTAGATTTGTCGCAACGAAGGCTAATTGTAAAACAGTGCAAAACGACATATCATTAATAGTCGAATGTGTAGGGTGTTGTTTGTCTGCATTCACTTTGAAGTAATATAGCAAGGACATGAACGAATGGTCGTTGCAACTTCAGAGATCTTACGATTCTATGTACAGGCACTCTGCAGGACAAGTGCGAAAAGCACCCATAGGGAGCCGGATGCCTAAATGATGGACCGAGTCAAGAATTTTCAAAGCGCTTGGTGTGGCAGACTGATAGACAATCACCTGATAATCTAAGCGCACGTGTACGAGGCTTTTATAAAGATTCATGAGACATTTTCTATCACTGCCCCACGATGTGCGCGACAAGATCGTTAGTACATTCATAGATTTCAGGCATTTATTTTTTAGATTTTTTGTGTGCGGTACAAATGTCGATTTTATATCTGAAGTTATGCCTAAAAATTTGTGTTCAGTTTTCACAGCAAGCCACTGACCGTGAAGGTGAATAGTCGTATCAGGATGAAAACCTCTCTTTCTTGAAAATAAAATGCATGTGCCTTTTTGCGGGTTAAGGGTGAACCCATTCTCGTCTGCCCATTTAGTAACCTTATTCAAACCAAGTTTGAGCTGCCGCTCGCAGATTCCAAGATTGCAGTATTTAAAACCAATTGGAACATCGTCGACATATGTGCAATAAAAGATATTGGGTGGAATGTGGGAATGCAAGGTAGTCATTTTTACAAAAGAAAGTGTGCAGCTCAAGACACCACCTTGCGGCACTCCTGTCTCCTGGACAAATGTTCGTGACAAGACATTCCCCACCCGGACACAAAAAGTGCGGTTGGACAAGTAACTTTCAATTATGGTCAGCATGTTACCTCGGACACCAAAGTGCAAGAGGTCTCACAGTATGCCGAAGCGCCAGGTGGTGTCGTAAGCCTTCTCTATATCGAGAAACAATGAAAGAAAGAATTGATTATGGATAAAAGCATCACGAATTTGCGCCTCTATTTGTAACAAGCGGTCAGTAGTGGATCTATCCTCACGAAATTAACACTGGTATGGGTCCAGTAAATTGTTTGTTTCCAGAATATGTAAAAGGCGACGGTTAATCATCTTTTGGAAAAGTTTACACAGGCAGCTTGTGAGAGTGATAGGCCTGTAGCTTGTGACTGATAATGACTTCTTTCCAGGCAGAAGGAATCTCGCCGGAAAACCAAATGGCATTATACAAGGAAAGAAGGACTTTTTGTGTTTCAGAGGGCAGGTGGTTTAGCATTTATTTATTTATTTTATTTTTATTTATTTTATATACTGCCAGTCCCAAAGAAGACTAATGCAGGAGGGCAAACAAAATACACAAAAAATACATATACAACCAAATACACAATAGATACACTTGCACTTACATGCGAGAATGCGCGACAGCAGATATTCTATAATAATACATGAAGAGTATAAAAGCACAACCTATGTCAGGCAGATATACACAAAAATATTGTAATATGTAATGCACTGATAACACAGACATATTCAAGAAGCATCAAGAACTGTACAAGCGAGAAAAAAAGCATAGAAAGGAAAAACATTATTTCGGCTATGAGTGATATGCAGGGTTTAACGTCCCAAAACCACGATACGATTATGAGAGACGCGGCTATGAGTGTCACAAATGTGGTTTTCAAGCAAAGTTAAAAGAAGTATTCAAATCTTTAGTATTAGTCAGACAAACGGGCTATCTATTCCATTCTCTAATTGACTGTGGGAAGAAGGAATACTTGAAGCAGTTGGTGCTGAAACGGTATTCTTGTAATGTTAGTGGATGTTTATGGCGTGACTGTCGGGTTTCTGAAGTAGATATGAATCTTGAGCTGTCGATGTTTAGCTGCCTATGAATAAGTTGGAAGAGCATTTTTAGGCGTGCGAGTTTAGCGCGATTTCGTAATGTTAGTAGCCCGGCTCTTGCGATCAGTTCAGAGGGTGAGTCGAGCAAGCTGTATTTATTATAGGTAAATCTAACTGCTTTTTTTTGCACCCCTTCTAGCTTTTTAATTAGGTTCTTTGTTGCCAGGAACCAGACTAAGTTGACATATTCTAATAATGGGCGGATTAAGGTTTTATATGCTAATAGTTTTGTTTGACGTGGTGCAGAACGTAGTAATCTTTTTAGGAAAAATAATCTTTTTAAGGCTGAAGATGTAACATAGTTAACATGCGCCTCCCATCTAAGATGATTAGGAGTCACTAGTCCTAGGTAATTATGCTGTTTTAGGGAAGTTAGTTGTGTGTCGTCAATAGTGTAGTCACAATATGATAGCGTTTGTTTACGCTGTAGAGAGGTATTCTTAACAAAGCTGATTTTTTTACGTTTGGGGTCATCTGCTATTTCGTGCACCAATTAAATACTGATAATAGGGCATTACTAAGAGCAATATGGTCTGAAGGAGAGTTAATTTCTTTATAAATAATACAATCGTCGGCGAAAAGCTTGATGTTCCTTCCAATGGACTGGGGCAAATCGTTAATAAATATAAGAAATAAATAGCTGCGATGTTTGCTGGTTTATTTTTACAAACTGCGTTTGCTTGGTCAGATATGCGCTAATCCATTTTGTGATTGGTCCTTTACCTAATGTTGCCTGCAGTTTAATTATTAACTTTTGATGCGAAACCCGGTCGAATGCTTTCGAAAAGTCGAGTGAAATAAGGTCGATCTGCTTTTGATGGTCAATGGCCGATGACAGTTCATGTATTAATTTAGTGAGTTGCGTAACGGTAGATAGGCCTTTACGAATCCCGTGCTGAAATGGTGACAAAATGTGCTCTTTTTCAAGGTAAGTAGTGATATGCTTAAGAATAATGTGCTCTAGTATTTTGCGAGTAATGCTTGTCAAGGATATCGGGTGATAATTGGCGACGTCAACCTCACTACCCGATTTGTGAATTGGTATGACTCTTGCCACTTTCCAGTCATTGGGAAGTGAGCATTTTGTTAGGGACATGCTAAAGATAATGAACAGATATTTGGTTATCCAATTAGCTCGTTCTCTGCTTTCCTCTGGAGATATTTTGCTATCTTTCTTTATTCTTTGGATTTAAATAGTTCCAGAACTTTTGAGGTGCATCACTTAGAAAGTTGAGTAAAGTGGAAGAAAAGTAGTAGTTTTTGGCAGCTTTAATTTGAGACTTCATGGAAATAATGGCTTCTGTAAGGTGCTTAGTATTTATGACATTCGATGTTTGTTTTGAAGACTTTCTCAGGCACTTTACATTTCGCATGAATAATGTCTCAATTTATCCATGGATTGAACTGTCTTTCCCTCTTTGTTTTAGTTGGTACGTAGTGAGATATGGAATACGATACAATTTCTTTAAATTTCTGCCACAAGGTTTCCATATCAATATCCGGATGACTGGCTAGCTGTTCGAATGAACTAAGTTCGTGTGATAAGTGGTCCAGTAAACTAGTGTCATCAGCATTGCTGAAGTCGAGATAAGACACAGTTGAGTTGGAATGCCTGATACGCTCATGTAAGGGATCGAGCATGACAGTATCTTGTGATCAGATATGCCATCTGTTAGTTCAATGGCGGCCTTATCTGCGGGAAAGTGGTCACTATTAAAAATTAGGTGAAGCACATTTGAGGAACACCCCTGTACACGTGTGGGCTCTTTAACAATTTGAGAGAGATTAAATGTCAGCATAATATCAATAATGATGTCGGACGAGGATGATTGATGGTTCACAGTGAGCCAGTCGATATCGGGAAGGTTAAAATCGCCAACCAGTATTAGTCCACTTGCAAGAGCATGAAGGTGCAGGTACTGATGCAGGGAATGCATTGCTTCTAAAGGTGATGAGGGACTGCGATAAACGCAACGTATTATCGTTGGATAGGTGCTTAAGTGAATTTTACAGAATACCGCTTCGACTCCTTCGACATCGGGGAGTGCCATAAAGGTGATATCTCTTCTTACTTGGATGACCACTCCTCCCCCACGTGTATTCCTATCTTTACGTAAGATTACATAGTTTGGCGGTGTTATCTCGAAGTCCCTGACATCACTTGACAGCCATGTTTCAGTGAGTGCGACAGTCGGGATCTTTGCCAAGTAGAAAAGATTCTAGCCAGGTTGTCTTGAGAATAATGCAATAATGCTGCGAACGTTTATGTTTGCGAACTTTGCTTGGTGCGTTTCTGGGTTTCGCGTGGTCGCAAAGTGCGCACTTGGGTTTCTTCGTTTTTTTGCTGAGGGTTGCGCCTAATAGGCCGAATGTAGTTTGCCTCCTCATCCCATACAAATATATCACCATTGATTTTCAATTTGTCAAATACAAGATTTACCTTTTCACCTGCCATTTTCTTTGCTTTAGCTGCTTGCCACAGCTTCTTCCTGATGTTTCGCACGCGGGGAGAAAAATCTTCTCCCACCGTGATCTTTGATCCCTTTAATTCATAGCAATACTTTAAAATAGCAGTTTTTTCCCGGAAATCTAGGCGTTTTAGTATTAATTGCCATGCATTATTAATTAGCAGAAGGTCTTCCCAGTTTATGGATATGCTCGATAGCAACTGCTTCTAGTTCAAGTAGCTTCTTTATTACATCTTCATTAACTACTTCAGCCAGGTCCCTGTAATTTTTTTTGCCGTTCTCTGGAATTTCATACATCATCAAATTAGACCGTCGTGAGTGGTTTTCAAGGTCTAGTCTGGCTTCTATAGCTGAAAGGAATTGCTGTAGTTCATTTACCGTGCTTATACATGAGGCAACCTTCTGATCAAGAGCTGCTACTTCTTCCAGTTTAGATTCGATGGCAGTAAGTCGGTCATTCTTGATTTCCTTGACATCATCAGCAATTTGTTGAATCTGTTTAAAGAGAAGGGTTAGGTCAGTTCCAGGCCCAGGGTTCGTTTCAATGTCCCCGGAAAATAACAATAATTTCTCAACACAAAATAGCATTTCAGACACCAACAGGCAGAGCGGCCCTGGGCACAGCATTACCACTAAGCAAAGGTTATTTGAGCGAAAGCATTTGCCGTAGCGTTTGCTCACCTGTGTAACAAAAACAAACGGATTAGACGTCATTCCAGTGATGCCGCCGTGCCCTATGGCGTCTGGATAGCCGCGACCCTACTTTATACTCCAGCGAGATGCCTGCAGCGCCGCCAATGCTTCGTTGAGACCCACCAAAGCACCAGCCGCCATCGATGAAGGGGGCATATACCAAATATCGTTGAGGTGCGCATGTGCTCTTGACGAGTTAACAGGCAGCATGGTGGTCGGTTGTAAGGCGTTGGTCGCAGCTTGCCAGCCCGGTGCATCACCCTCAGCCAGCATCAGCAGAAAGGTGGTGACAAGCTGTGTAATGAAAACAAACGGATTAGACGTCATTCCAGTGATGCCGCCGTGCCCTATCATACACTACTCGGTCGCAGCCTGGAGTGGATTTATTATAGCAGTTTAGCGATGCCTGTCACTCAGCTAAGACGAAAGGTTCATTGTATGGTTTGTGTTTTGTAGGTTTGTGTTCTAGTTTCTGTTTTTCGATTATTGTTTTGTATCTCTGGAACAATGTATAGTGCGACGAGGTGGAGACTTGTTCAAAGTGCGCCGCAAGAGAGTTCGCCGAGTCCTCCAAGCTGTGGCCTTGTATGTTCACAAGAAGGAGCGAATGAGATTGCTGTCCTACTACCTTATCTACCATGTTCCAGACTCTCGCCTCCTGTGTATATGAAGTGATTCCGGATAAAAACTTATGCCAGCTTTCTTTTCTCGCCTGACTGCGTGTTCTTCTGCGTTGGGGTTTTATCTTCTTAAAGTTTTCAAGGTTCTTGGCTGTCGGCGAATCCCTGAGCAACTTCCATGCCTTATTTTGTCTATAAAGTAACCTTCCACTTATAATCATTTCTCATTCAACATCTTGCTCCAACATCTTCCATTTACATTTGCATTACTGCCTTTATCTTAACATGAAAACCACTGCGTAACTGCGTTATAAATGAAGAGTAAAAAGCGGAGTACTTTAACATATATGAATAAATTCCCCTTTCATATTGCTAAGAGTGTAATTATTGCTAGGAGAAGTTAATTTATGAATGAGGAAAGACATTAAACAAAGACTAGATGGGAACACTGTTACATTTAAAACATGAACTTGACATTAGGCCATAAAATTGGATGCATTTGCTAAGGCCTACATTAATCGTTATCCATAAAATTTGTTACATAGTATTGTGAGACAGCTACGAATGTAATGCAGAAGTTTCAATAAATTTTGTGGAGCGATTATTGCTAAAATATGACAACATACTTTGGAAATCTGCGACATCATAATGACTTTAGGGTGGTGGTATTTAATCATGAATTTCTCTAGTGAAACTTTGACCTACCTTCATTGTTGTTTTACTATTGAGTTTATAATTGCTAAGTTATCAACAGGTTTATCAAAGACTACTTTATTAGTCCAAAGTGATTTAGTGTTATTTATTCGTGTTTCTCTGTCACGGGTCCCGTTAATTAGGGAGGCGATCGCCGGGCTGAATCCAAGGGCCGAGGTATCGGCCCCCCGAACCGCACCACGAAAGCGTGGACAATTTAGAAGTGGTCCTATTTGGCGCACCAGCGGACGCCGGCTGTGGCCCAAAGAACAAGTCAGAGCCGAGAGTTGATAAACAAACGAAATTATATTCTCAATAATGGCAGATCAAAACAACACACAAGTATGCACACTCCACAATAGTTGAGTACAATATGTCACCAAACAAACAACGTACTACACAGTACAATCAGCCACACTCGAAACAACGGACACAGACACAATACGCACTACAATGCAGTCGCATGCATTGAACAACCAAGACACTTAAAGACTAAAGAGATAGAAAACCTATTCAGTCCAAAGTTCTTGGAACAAAAGTCTGGATGATACTCTTCCGAGAATCACTCACTCAAAGTCCAGCGTTGTTGTCCTTCCGCTGCCCCCGAAGTTTCTCTTCCAGGAAACCTCGCCGAAGTTTCTCTTCCAGGAAACCTCGCCGAAGTTTCTCTTCCAGGAAACCTCGCGTCTTCAATTGGCCACTCTCCAAGCTTCAAACTTCTTCGCCGGAAACACGTCGGCTTCACACACGCAGCGGTTGCCACGCGTCTTCACTCGATAGCGGTAAACACACACTCTTGCCTGTAGCTCGAGTCATCACCCCTCAGGTGGAAATTATCTTCTTCTCCTTCTTTGTCTCCACAGACAAAACCTTCGCCGACTACTCGCGGAATCCCTACGCGCTCTGGCGCTAACTTCCGTCTTCTCCTGATCTTTCGTCTCGGCTGCTCGATTAAATACCTTCCGCGCGAGATTCCAGAAAGTTCTCGTCATTTCGTCGGCGCGATACGCAGTGAAGGCTGTGGAGAGGACGAGACGGCTCGAAGGCCGTCCGCGATGGATGACTCAACCCGGCACCACCACGCCTCTTTCCTTCTAGCAATTTCGAGTGCTTGCTCAGCCGCCGATGTGGGTTGAGGAGGTTCGTCGGCGAAGCCACGCTTTCGAGGGGAAGAGTCGCGCGCCCGGGGAGCCTTTAAATGTTTGTTTTCTTTCCCTTTTTTTTTATCGTTGACTTTGCGGCGTCACTCCGGCGTTTCCTCGCGAGAAGTTGGCGGCGCGCCCTTTTTGAGCGCTCGTTCTGTGATATCGTCGAAGAACATTGCAAGCACATGGGAAGACTACTTGCCGTTAGTTGTGGTTGGTTAGTACATCACAATAAAGATAGTGTGCAACATTCAGTAATAGGTGCATAATTATTATATAATTATTCTGCAATGGGTCAGCTTGACATCTTGCATCAAGAGAATCAAATATTGGGCTCGAAATATGTGCCTATATTGTTTTTTGGTTGTATTTGTTTCAAGCAAAGAAAAATGATGTTCTTGACGTTGGTGCTGGAATGTGGCACATCGAATAATTGTTGAACATTGTGTTTTAAGCATGCAGCGCAATGAAGATGAATGACTGCTAGTTGTCCACTGAATGTATGAACTGTGGGGCTGGCCACTCACGCCTGCTTGTGTACTGACTAGAGTTCAGCGAACTGGGAGCGCAGAGAAAAACACAAAGGACGAAGCGAGGAACCACACAACACGAGCGCTCAAAACGAAGAAAATGAATTACCAACTGGCCCACATTTTGATCCTTCTGCAATGTACTGACTAGAGTTTCTTGGGCACCTACCTAATCCACCATATGGCTAAGCTGTTTTAGTGCTCGGCTGGGAAATTGAAAGACATGGTTTCAATCCTAGGGGTGGTGATTGCATTCTTACGGAGGCAAAATTCTAGAGGCATGTTTATTGTGATGTCAGTGAACATTACAGTGGTCAAAACTACCCACAGCCCTCCGCTAAAGTGCCTCTCATAGCCCGTCACTTTGGGACATTAAACCCCACAAGCCAACTAACAGACATGAGTTTCTTAGGTACTAAAAGACATGAGTTTCTTAGGTACTATTTCTTGGCCATTCAATATAATGTGTCATGTAATTTCCCTGAACAGCTGTGTTCCACTGTAGGTCATAAGGTGCAGATGCCTCGAATATCCATAGACATCTCAGGCATCTGTACTTGTTCTTTTACACTGGAACCAGCTCATAGGCAGGAACCACGGAGCAAGCAGAATGTAATGGCCACCCTCACTCCCCTGCTTTCTTGACTGGTCTAGAAAGAAAAAAGCCGTTCCTGAACTGCCTACCTCAGGTAGCTGCAATTGCGGCTGCAGGAAGTTCTACACATGAAAGGCACCTATGTAGAAACCATGCTCAAGAATGCATGCATAAACAACCAAACAAATTCCACTTTATATATGATGCAGATTGGTCTATGCTACCGAATGTCCCCTCTGTAACAAATGTATGCCCAGAAGAACGTTGCTTATATATGCATAAGCAACTTAGAGAAATTTTCAGCAATTTCCTTACATTGACACTAATTACTCTGCAGGCGGTGATGTCACTAACCTGAAGGAAGAAGATGCTGGCCGGGCCTTGGCTGATGTGCTGCGCAAGTACATGCAGGACATGAAGGTGGACAATGGGCTCTCTGCCCTGGGCTATGGCACTGAGGACATCCCTGCTCTAGTGAGGGGCACCCTGCCCCAGGTCAGTACGCACCCTCTCTTTCTTGGGGATTAGGGAGGTGTAGGAATGCGGCTTGGTGAACTGAGCATTCAGTACATCATTTACCTTCTAGGACAAATGGCATTATTGGGAGGTGTGATTACAGTATTGAAACAAACACGGACGTAAACAATGCTATGTCTATGTAACTGAAATAGTACGAATTGAGATGTTTCTGTTGACTGAGAGTACACTCTCAGTCAACGAAAATATGTTACGTGGAACTGCTGCTTGAATCAAATAATTGTATTTAATATGATCGGTTTCGCACTTGTATTCTGCAGCCCTGTTCATCTCTGAGTAAATGGAATCCCTGTTGAATGGAACAAATTTTCCTGGTCCCTTAAGGTTCTGTTTAATGAGAGTGCACTGTATGATGTTAGCTAAATAACTTTTGAACTGCTCATGCAATGTACGCAGTAACATAGTTTCATATATTCGATTGGTTTTGGTTTATAAGAACTTTGTTCTGAAAGTCCGTAGGCGTGTGCCCCAACACACGGCGGGCCGCTCATAGTAAGGCCGAGACCTACCGCCGCATCAGGGGCCCTCTGGACAATGTGCGGCTTAATTTTGTTAAACATATTTCGTAGGGCTGGCCAAATGTGTTGCATGTTAACAGTAGCTTTGTTTGAAGAAAAATGTACAAATGTGCAGTGTCTGTTAACAAAACCAACCAAATTAGAGATGGTTCTGTCCAAATTACATTTACCAAGAGCCTGGAGTACATGGAATGAAACGTTTGGTTTAGACTATGGAAATTCAGAGTTGTGGTAGCATTTTAGCCAGGATACAGGAGAAGAACTTGTTAGTCTTAGAGAAAATGATGGTATAAAGTTTGATTATCAAGAGACATTAAGAGGCAGTTTCAAAATCATGTTATAGTAACAGAAGTTTTAATGGCTTTCTTTGAAAATAGTTGCCATGGTTCACTTTTATTTTTACAAACATTCATCCCCAAGAAACACCACAATGTGTTTTATTACGCAAAACACTTGTTCAGCCATGTTTTTTTTGTATCAAGGCCCTTAGCCAGGTAAGATACGCCTTGGCCCCCATACCCCCTGAAATTCAGACGGAAGCAGTGTTTTACTAAGGACAAGTAATGAAAACAGGTGTTTTTCAAAGCCTTCAATAACTGCCCCCCCTTTTCTATTCCTAGCTATGGGCCTGCAAGGCACAGAGGACTTTGCTCAGACTGTTGTCATAATGTTTTCTTGTAGGGTTTTTTTTCCGGAGTACTACTTTGTAGTTATTGCACAGGGCTAAATGCAATTAATGGTGAGATGTTTTTCACAAGCCCTGCGGTTCTTGTGTGTCCCGCTGAATGGATTCTTGTCACTATTGCGCAGGAACGTGTGACACGCCTGTCGCCACGCACTCACACCGAAGATGACCTGACCCAGCTCTTCGAAGATTCAATGACGGTGTACTGAGCTCAGATGCAGCTCGTGAAGCAAGGATCGGCCTGGACGACCAAACGTGCTGCCACTTATGCAGCCACCTGTTTGTATGCGGCTCCTCCAAATTTGGGACCTAGCATGTGCCCAAGAGGGGACAGTGTTTAAGGTGTCACCACACCAGATGTGCTTTCTGATGCTTTTCAATGATTGCAATATACTGTCTTTTTGCAACATTGCTTATGAGAAGAACATACCAGAAGCAGTGCTAATTCGCATCTCAAAAACTTTTCATGGAGAAAGCTGTAGATCAAACACTTGCTGTGCAAGACTACTGCATCAGGTCTAGTGAAATATTATGACGTTTTTGGTGTTAATGAAAGGTTTGCATCATATGATGAAACAACCAACTTTAAGACATTAGTAGGGGATACGCGACAGTGGAGTGGAGCACAGAGCCACATTATAAGCAGTTGTGTAAGGTGGAAGCAATTATTCTTGAAATGATGAAGCAACAAGAAATGTTATCAAAAGGTGAAGTTATGTTGCAAGTGGTGAATGAAGCACTGGGAGGAAAACACAGACTCACTTCTGTAGTCTTGCAAAACGAATTGGGTTCATTAATGCAGGCCCCACCGCAGTGGTCTAGTGGCTATAGTACTTGGCTGCAGACCCACAGGTCGTGGAATGGAATCCCGGCTGCGGCGGCTGCATTTTCTATGGGGGCGGAAATGTTGTAGGCCCGTGTCCTCAGATTTGGGTGCACGTTAAAGAACCCCAGGTGGTCGAAATTTCCGGAGTGCTTTACTACGGCGTCTCTCATAATGATATTCTGGTTTTGGGACGTTAAACCCCACATATCAATCAATCAACTATTAATGCAGAGAGAACACATCAAGAAGGCATGCAATTATCCATTGAAGTACTCATGCATGCCAAGACCTGCAATTAAAAATTTTTTAGCTGATTACCCTGCCCCATTCTCGATGCTTTTTGCATTTTCATTGTGAACATTTTTGTGTTTCCAGTGCAAAACGAATAATTCTTGTACCTGGCCTAGGTGCGCAGATGTATATATGGGTCTGAAACTAGAACTGCCATAAGTTCGTATTTTGATGAAATAAAAATACTACGCTTCAAAGAACTCTTGTGATTGATTATAGGATTTTTGTGGCACAAGGGTGAGCTGTATCCTAAAAGCACATCATTAAGTTTTTATGTTATGTATGCGATGACCAATTAATATGACAACAATACGTACTATTATCATAACAAAGAGGCCACAAGTCATGGCCTACATAGTAGCATAAAAGTGCATATTGTCACGTGGCCCTGACCTCGATGAAGGTACCAGTCAGCATGTCAAAGAAGAAACACTTTATTTAGCCGAACTTGTGGCTGGGTAAGTGAAGCTCAGACTACAGCAATACACACTGGTTCTCATAGTGGCAAACGGAGTGTCGGCCATCAATAATCTGACAGGTGGTATTGCGCGTCGGCATTTATGCATGTGTCGTCGAATGTTCCATCGTTATTGCGAGCAGCCATGCAAGTTCTAAAAGGATCTGTAATGTTCGCTTTGTGCATCGAAAAGTTCTAAATTATCTCGATGGTTCTTATTTTAACAAGCAGAGTTTAACTTGCGACTTAAGTAACCAATCGGCACTTATCGCATTTCACAAACCAATCTTGTACCTTAGGTAAGCTTTAACAGCACTTGAGTACTGGAAAATAAAGTACAGCTACTGGCTACCTTTATGCTACTTTCACTGTTTATTGTGAAACAATATGGCCAACCACTACGGCAGTATTGTTGACTTCACTAATTTTGCCAGCCACGTTTAAGAATTATTACACAAGATGAAGCATATCGTTACAGGCCACTGTTACGCCCATGCGTAATGATGGCATGAACGCGGTGACGAACGTCGTCATCGTCTTTTGCCACATGATGTGATGACTTGTTTTATTAAACGGTTTCGGTCAGGCGTCCACAGCACCTTGGAATATCCAGGCTTTCATTTGAATGGCTGGCAGCGTGCGTTTGTAGACCTCATGGAGGCTGCAAGCGCTCAATCACTTCTATTGCCAGCTTGCGTCTGCTGAACAGCTGTGGATGTCTGAATAAACTGTGTAATGGGAGTAGGTGAATGATGCTCACCTATTCTTATTTAAATCATTGGTTCGTTTCGGGAGCTCTGAAAATAAAGAAGTCAGACAAAACACCCAACATTGAGAAGGAGAAAAAAAATCCAAGAACCGAAATGCATGTATAACGACGAAGGAACCACGCGTGTGTCATGCGATATCTCCAGATATCTCACCGCAGTAACAAGCACTTGTAGGCCAAATAACCACAAGCTATGACAACCACACTATATCGACGCCTGCAGAGCGGTAGCTGCTTGTATTGGCCAGTCGAAGGTTTGAAACCAACAAAAGCGAGAATTATTTATTCTGCTTCCTACAAAATGTACCTTATAAAAACTAAAACATTTGCGGCCAGTGTTCAGCTAAAGCTATAGTAGATAATTGGTGCTTTATTTATCCAAACAAGTGTGAAAACTTCTATAGCCTCGTTCCCAGATGTCATAGTTATTCAGGAAATCAACACAATCGTAAGTGAGCCTTAAATGGAGTTTTTGAAGCTTAACTCAAACCTATACTTTTTTTATACTTTCATAAGTGTAACTTATCGCTTACATTAAAGGGACAACAGTCCCTTTAATGTAAGCTATGAATTGTTATTTGACATTAAAGGGACAACAGTCCCTTTAATGTCAAATAACAATTCATGTCAGAGTGAAACCTCAATGTGTGACGTCCAAAAGGACAATATTATGTCAACAACAGGGCCCTACTTACCGAGAAATTAAGGCAAACGCATGGGAGCACATGTGCTAGGATAAAACATTCGCAAAATGATCCCCATTACGTCAGAGATACCGCCTCCAATTAATCACTAGTAATTGAACTAGCTGCACTACATAAAGAACTTTCCGTGCATCAATAGATGTAATGAAATGCTACTTGTTCCTTTCTGTTTAGTTCATTGTTTAATTCATGAAAGAAATAACCGCCGGACGTTACTGTGTCGAGTAGTGCGTGCGAGTAGTTAAAAAATTCAATTTTCGCCTGGTTAAACTGGACAGGTCGTGCCATCTAGCACGGCCCAGTTGAACCAAGCAAGCCTGCAATCGTGAAGGCCATGGTTAAACATTGTTCAATAGTCATTGTTGCTGCTATGGCTCCCGCTACTTTTACTTTGCTGCTACCAGTGTTGGCCGCGAAGTAGTAAAGCCGGGCAACATTGCGCACGGCCACAGTGGCATGAGACGTTCTGTTGAGGGGGAAAACTTGAAGTGTGCTAACTCGATGAGGACCACTAAAATGTGATTTTGTTTCAAAATAAGCACTTCCTTGACATAAAAGTAACACTATGTGGTCTCTGGACTGCTATTTCAACAATTTATGTCGACTTGATAGTTCTCTTTAGTGTCTCTTTAAGTTCTTTTCTTGAATACGGGCCTTAGTCAAGGAGGTTTAAATAAATCTTGCTGAAGTAAAGGCCACCTATACATCCCAATGGGGCGCACTGAAGCCGCGCCATGCAGGTGACGGCCGTCTTGACATAGGCAAGGTATGGAAGCCAAAGTGCGCCCGCGGCATCTTTTCGGCGTACTTTTTAGCAGTTATGGTGGGCATTTACGAGAAGATGTCTAGAATAAGGAATCAAATGGCAGACAAGACCACAGTAGGCTTTATTCTGTTTCTTTTGGCATTTTTCTCGAAAGCATGCAGACCGACCAAAAGTATGTAAAGCTGGTTTTTAAAAAGAAGCATACTCGTGAGAACAAGCTTCACATTCTCGGCACTAATTTTGCTGTTTATTCATGTGACAGAGTCTTTATGCATATGTAGAGTTTGGCCACTCACTTTGCATGATGTATAAATGTGGGTATCAGCGTCACACATAAGGACCTTCTCATCAAGAAAGATATGCTCATCAAGCCTTTCAGTCAAAGCCGTTATTTTTCTAAAGACAAGCTGTCATGAACATGTCGCCTGGTACGTGCTTCAATTATGAGTATTCATCTTACAGTTGATACTATTTTAATAGCTTCTAGCTGCAGTTTTTCGATACAATTTCGTTAACTAGGCTCTCTCTGCTCTCGTCAATGAATCAATTTAAAAACACTCTAGTGACATCCTAAGTCATAAGTTCAAGTCAATGAGCATATGCGCATGCAGTCTGTCATCGTGCATTCCAGACCCAATGTCCTCATTACCAACTATGGTAGTCACCCACAATCTAAACACGCTTCCTCATTTGTGATCAACAATCAGCATACAGTACGAAGTCTCTGTCTCGAAAAAGCTTGCCCTATGCTAAACAGTGTCTCAGTTGTTAACTGAACCTTTTTTTTTCTTTTATTTATTTATTCATGGTACCTCACAGGGCCCGATAGGGCATTGAGTAAGGGGGGCAAGTACGAAACAGAAAATATCACAGAAAAATGCATCAATAAATACAGGAAAACAAAATTGAAAAAAAAAGAAAAAAAGTGTACAGTGTAGTTAAGGAACTTTTTCTTTTATCTTGCTAGGAAGCGCAGCCACATTACACACAACACATAACGTAAGCGCTTGTGTTGTGTTTTCTGTGTAATGTGACTTTGCTTCCTAGCAAGATGGATCCTTACCAACTGGCCCGATACAATTGTTTATTTTTCTTTTATACATGGCAAAAAACAGCAATTAACAGCAAGGGAAAGAAAGCAAGAGAGAGAGAGAGTGTGTGTGTTTGTGTGTGCATGCAGCACAAAGCATTTTTATACAGAGGAACAGCATTTCTTATTCCATGAAAAAATTTTTCGACAATCGCACACACTCGCAAAAGAAAGAATGGAGGAATAATTCGCAAAATAAAAAGTAATGATGATGGCATAATACTGTTTTAATAGATGCTTATGCAATTAATCAAGAAATGATTGATGGTTACTGATAAATGCAATATTGTCGGGAAGATCATTCCATAGAACAATGGCTCGAGGAAGTGCTGATGAATCGAAAGTGTTAGTTTGTCTACTGATGCGTTTAATGCTATATTGATTATGCAAGCGGCGTGATATGCGTGAAGGCGCTTCCAATAATAAGGGAGATGGCCTGATGCTATCGCGATATTTATGGAATAAAGATAAAAGAGTAATGGAACGACGTACATTTAATTGCGCCAGCGCTATGTGATGTTTGATCTGCGTTATGCTAGAATGTGGGCTGTAGTTGGAAGTAAAGAAACGAGTGGCTCTGTTTTGTACAGACTCGAGCTTGTTAGTCAGGTAGATTGCCCTGGGACACACCTGATGTTACGTCACAGAGAGAAAAGATAAAACTGTTAGCTGAAGGAAACTGCTGACAGAAAGAAAGAAAGTTACGAAGCCATGATAACTATGTGCCGTTTTCGTATAATGCACTCTGCTGACAAGTACTCGGTATTTAACTTCTAGCGTAATTGCTGTCACGCGCTAGGAGTGTGTGACAGTATATACAATGTTGCATGACAGTATCTACGACATTGACTTCATTACTGTTTGTTGACACTTGGTTTAGACCAATCGATGAGCTGCGTGCTGCGTCACGTCGCTGAGTTGACGCCACTGCGCATGGAAGAAGGTTAGTCACGCGCAGGAAAAATGTGCAAGCTTTTTTTGCGCGTTTACGTGCCTGTTGACTTGCCCTTTAAGCAATATCACCAGCTGGAGTTGTTTGCTGCAGAAAACTGCCGTATGTGGCAGCCACATAAACACTTCAAGTTGGCGTTTTCTTGGACTAGTCGGTAACTATTTATATTTGGTATAGATGCGAAACACGCATACCCAAGCCCCACGGCTTTTCAATGTGTCTGTCTGTTTTGTGCCTTCCACAAAAGGGTAAAACAGCTTGCCTGCCGGCTGCAGAGAAAATATATATATATATATATATATAAACTGCTTGTGGGGGCAGATGCCCGCATGGTTACTATGTAAGATATGTACACTTCAGGCAGGAATACTTCACTTGCATGCAAGACGCGTTGTATGGCTATCCTTGTCCAAGACATTCTTCTGCGTAGCATTGAGAATGCTCTTACGCCAGTCCAGCGCATAAAGGTTGTTCAACTGCTTGAACGCTTTCGTGCCTCTTTTGACGCTCACCAGCCATTATTGGGGCGCACGTCTGCAGTGGTTCATCGTATTGACACCGGTCATCATGCTCCCCTGCGACAGCGTCCCTTCCGAGTATCCCAGGCCGAATGTCGCGTTATTAGCGAAGAGCAATGGCCTGTCATTGAAGCGTGGTAGTGATTTAACTGAGCGAGTTTTAGCTCAGCTCTACGTTCCTTTGCAGGGCAGTGGGTTTGTCGTTGCTCACATGTTTCGACAGGATTTGAATGGCGTAGGCTGCCTTTCTCAGACTTTTCAACCCTGAAGACAGCCACTTGTCACATTTTTGGCTCACTAAAGACGCATGCCTTAGTCGCTGGCTTACCATAGCCACGTTCGCAGACTATAAAAAATAAGTTTGGCGTTTGTTGTCTTGAAAACACATCGTTTAGAAACAGGAATTACTTCTTTCAGAGAAAGTGTAAAAAGGGTTTTTATTGTTTTCAGCATTCACTCGTAATGGCTCCCTGGGCACCGCCATAGTTCTTAATGGGCTGCACAAAGTGGCATGAGCCCCCCAAAATGCGCTGCTGTGGCTTTGACTTACCCTTTGTATTCCCATGCGCAGCCCAACTTGGCGACATTTTTTTTTCATCCTGTAAGAACGTGATGATGATATATCGAATTTATTGGCACAAGGATTATGTAATGGCCAAAGAGTGCCTTGAACATTGACAAAGTGAAGAGCGATAGCCTCTCATTGAAGGGATATGACCAGGATGTGAACAATGATATGTTCCGTGGCTGTAAATGGGCCTAAAATTTCACGCCCTGAGTCGGGTTAAAATTCAAAAGTAATAATATCATGGTGGTGACATGAAACCTGTAAAACTGGAATAAATAACAATGTTCGTGATGAGAGCCGCCATAGCCGCGACCTCTACAGAGGTCGAGCTGCGGATCACCTCGGAATATGGGGTGAAAACTATGTACATCTTTTAAAAACATGAAGAAAGATTGGGAATTAAACAGCCCATCCCTATCAATGAGCATGGCAGGATGTAGTCGGTAGGAAACTAGAAAGTGCTTTTTTCTAAGAGCATCTAAATCACTACATTGGACGAGGATGTGGAAAACTGAAAGCGGATCTACACATCGCTCACAGTTGGGTTGGTCACGGCCGGACAAAAGTTATGAAGGTATGAATATGTAGAGTGTGTGTGTCCTTTCTGTAGCTTTGTGTTACTTGTGTGTAGCGTGATCTGGATTTTGGTGGCCAGTTTCCAAGTATGTATCGGTTTGATAACATGTAGATTGTTTTCTGTTCCCCTATGCCATAGGCACTGCCAGCATGCCCTGAGCTCCTGTCATAGGAAAGGTTTCATGTCAAGTTCAGGGACAGCCATAGATGTACAGGCGGGTGCGTGGTCATGCGCAGACGCAGCTAGCTGGTCTGCCACCATGTTTCCAGCAATCTTGCGGTGCCCTGACTCCCAGCATACAATGACATGTCATTTAAGGGCGTAGATCATGCATAAAAGAGAGTAAAGCGACACAAAGACAGGATTTTTGTCTTTTCTAAAAGTTTTCAGAGCTGTTACTAGGATCAGCGAATCTGTGTATATCACCGTGTGTTGTAGTTGTAGTTCCTTAATATGCTTCATGGCCACAGATATTGTGTAAGCTTCTGCAATGAAGATGCTTGTCTCGGAATGCAGAATACTGGAATTAGAAAAGGATGGGCCAACAGCTGCATAGGACACACCAGTGTGAGACTTTGATGCATCTCTAAACAATTCTGGGCATGAGCACTTGTGTTTGAGTTGGAGCAAGTGCATGCGGATATGTGTAGTAGGTGCCTGTTTAGTTATTTCCATGAAAGATACTTTGCAGTCTACAACCTGCCACTGAAACAGTGGCGGATAGGCTGCATGAGTCATCAAATGGTGTTTTAGAAGTGGCACACCGGTTTCCTGGTCGAGGCTCTCCATACGGAGTGAGTAAGGCTGTCTCAGCAAGGGACAATTGTGGAACAAGGTAGAACGAGACGCATCATTGATTGTGGAGTGAGTGAGATGTTTCTCGTCGACGTTCACCCTGAGATAGTATGTAAACGACATATAACATCTTTGCAGATGGAGCAACCATTAATTTGATTCTGCGTACAAGTTTTTACAGGGCTAGTACAAAAAGCATCCTTAGAAAGGCGGATGCCTAGATGGTGGACAAGGTCGAGCATCTTTACAGCAGATGGTGTCACAGACTGGTACGTTATAGCACCATAATCTAGGCACGTGCACACAAGGCTTCTGTACAAATTCATAAGGCGTTTCCTCTCACTACCCCACGTAGTGCGTGACAACACTTTCAAAATACTCATCCTTTTTAAGCACCTATTTTTTAAATACTTGATGTGGGGTATGAAGGTTAGTTTTGTGTCTAATATTAGACCCAGGAACTTATGCTCAGACTGTACACACAGGCGTTGACCATGCAAATCAACCTCAGGATATGGATGAGCAACCTTCCGACAAAACAAGACGCACGTGCTGTTTTGCACGTTCAGTTTAATATCATGCTCATCTTCCTATTGAGAAACCTTGTTCCAACCTACCTGTCATTCACCTATTAAGAGGTTACACGATTTAAAACCAATCTGCACATCATCGACATGCGTGCACTAAAATATACTGCCTAGGATCATCAGGTGCAAGGGGTTCATTATGACTATCAAGAGTGTGCAACTCAGTAAACCTCCATACGGCACTCCTGTTTCGTGGACAATTGTTCGTGACAAAACAGTGCCTAATTGAACACGGAACGTCCTATTGGTCAAGTAGCTTTCAATTATGTTCAAGATTCTACCCCGTATACTGATGTGTGAAAGGTCTCTCAGTATGCCAAAGCGTCACGTAGTATAATAGGCCTTCTCGATAACGAGGAACACAGCGAGAAAAAAGTTGATAATGAGCAAAGGCATCATGAATTTGTGCCTCAATACGGACAAGGTGGTCAGTGATGGATGTAACCTCTTGAAACCCACACTGGTATGGGTCAAGTATGCCATTAGTCTCAAGGAAGTGCATGAGCTGCTTGTTTATCATTTTCTCAAAAACCTTGCACAGACAACTGGTTAACGCTATTGGTCTGTAGCTTCAAACCGAGGACAGGTCCTTGCCTTGTTTTAAAATAAGAATAACTAAGGCTTCTTTCCAGGTCGAGGGTACCTTGCCGGAAAACCATACAGCGTTATACAGGGAGAGTAGGGCTTTTTGGTTTTCCGTGGGCAAGTGTTTCAGCATTTCATATGACGCACGGTCGGAGCCGGGGGCAGACTTATTGCAGCAGTTTAGTGAGGCCTGTAGCTCAGCTATACAGAAAGGTGCATTGTATACCTTGTGCGTTATGAATTTGCACTGTAGTTTCTCTGACTTTGTATTCTTGAAACCCTGCTGTATAGTGCGATGAGCTGGAGACCTCCTCAAAGTGTGCGGCCAGAGCAGCCTGGAACATACCCAGAGTTCTTGCCAGCACTGGTTCAACATCAGTATCGTAATATACGTGCTTATTCTTTTTGAAAGCTTTGTATTCTGCGACATAATACAAAACAGGTGCCCCCAGAAACCAAACTTGATGAATGATGATATATGGGTTTTAATGGCGCAAGGGCCATACTTGGCCAAAGAGTGCCATGGAAAATGTTGATAAAATGGCAATGGTGCATGATTTGATACAATAGGTACAGGATATGATCCATGATAATGTTTCGTGGCTATAAAAGGGCCTAAAGTTCTACACCCTGAAGTGGGTTAAAACATTAAGTATTTAAAATGATGGAAGTGACGTGAAATGTGTGTAGCGGAAGTACAAGACAGTGTTCGTGGTGATGAAACTACCTTGAGAAAATGAGATTAGCACGAATGCCTCGTCAATGCATGCCCTTGAGCCCAAGGGCAGCGAGGCAGGTGCTGTCTTTAATGAAACCACCGCAGCCTCGACCTCTGTACAGAGGTCGTACTACGGATCACCTCGGAATATGGAGTGAAAGCTATCTATATTCTTTAAAAACACGAACAGCGATTCAAGCTTAAAAAGAGGATCTCTACCGATGAACATGACTGGATGTAATGGAAGTTGCTGCTGGTAGGGTAGTAAAAAGTGTTTTTTTTCTTAGAGAGTCTAGCTCACTGCACTGAACAAGTATATGAAAAACCATAAGCGGTTCCCCACATCTCTCACAGATGAGTTGCTCACCACCAGTCAACAAATATGCATGTGTGCTGTGTGTGTGTCCTATTTGTAATCTGGTGAGCGTTACTTGCAAGTAGCGTGATCTGGATGCTGGTGGCCAATTTCCAAATATCCGTTTTATTACATGTAATTTGTTCTATGTTTGTCTATCCCAAAGCCACTGCCATCACGCCCTGAGCTTCCATCAAAGGAAGGGCTTCAGGTCAAGCGCAGGGACAGCTATGGATGCATTGGTAGCAGCGTTGTTTTGGGCAGATGGAGCAAGTTGATCCGCCAAGACATTTCCCCCGATCTCACAGTGTCCTGGCACCCAGCACACTATGACATGCTGTTTGAGAGTGTATAGTGTGCATAGGAGTGAGTAAAGAGATACAAGAACAGAATTTTTGTGTTTTTTCAGAGTTCTGAGGGCTTTTACCACACTTAGGGAATCTGTGTATATCACTGCGCTTTGTAGTTTTATTTGTTTAATGTGTTCGACAGCCACAAGTATCGCATGAGCTTCTGCAGTAAAGATGCTTGTCTTAGGTTGAAGAGTACCGGCATTTGAAAAGCATGGGCCAACAGCAGCGTACGAGACAGATGTGTTCGTTTTTGAGGCATCGGTGTAGAATTCGAGACTGCTGTATTTGTGTTGAAGTTCATGCAAGTATGTGCGGATGTGTGCAACAGGTGCATGCTTTGTGACTTCCGCAAAAGACGCGTCACAGTCTATAAGCTACCACTGCCACGGCGGCATATATGCAGCAGGAGCCATCAAACAGTGTTCCAGAAGTGCCACATCTGTTTCCTCAGCGAAGCCTTTCGCACAAAGTCTGAGAGGCCTCGCTGAAGGACAACTGAAGAACGGTTGCCTCGACGAAGGACGGCTGTGGAACAAGGCAGAATAAGACCGATCATTGATTGTGAAATGAGAGGCATGTTCTTTGTCAGCGTTCACCATGAGGTAGTACACAAAAGATGTGTAACATTTCTGTAAGTCGAGTGACCACTCATTTGATTCCACGTACAGGCTTTCCACAGGGCTAATGCGGAAAGCACCCATAGAAAGGCGAATGCCCAAATGGTGCACGGGGTCCAGCATCTTCAAAGCACTTTGAATCGCAGACTTATAAACAACAGCCCCATAGTCGAAGGGGTTGCGAATGAGGCTTTTATACAAATTCATGAGACATTGCCTGTCACTACCCCACGTAGAATGTGACACTTTTGGAACATTCATGGCTTTTACACATTTTGTTTTTAAATACTTGATGTGCGGTACGAAGGTCAACTTGTTGTCCAAGATTAAGCCTAAGAATTTATGCTCGGCATTAAAAGACAGACGTTGACCGTTCAGTTGAATGTCAGGTTCTGAGTCCTCTCTTTCGGGAGAACAAGACACACATGCTTTTTTGTGGGTTCAGTCGGAATTTGTTTTCCTCTGCCCGTTTGGAGATGTTGTTTAAACGTAGCTGAACCTGCCGCTCACAAATTGCCAGGTTGCATGACTTAAAGCCAAGATGGACGTCGTTGACATATGTACAATAGAACATATTGCGGGGGATGGACAGGTGCAAGAAATTTATTTTATAAAGTGTACAACTAAGTACACCATCTTGCGGTACTCCCGTTTCTGGGACAAATGTTTGGGAGAGAACACTGCCCAAACGGACATGGAATGTTCGATTGGACAAGTAACTCTTTATGGGAAACATTCTACCGCGCACACCCAGGTGAGACAAGTCTCTTAATATGCCAAAACGCCACGTTGTGTCGTAAGCCTTCTCGATATCGAGGAACGCCCCACCGCGGTGGTCTAGTGGCTAAGGTACTCGGCTGCTGACCCGCAGGTTGCGGGTTCGAATCCCGGCTGCAGCGGCTGCATTTCCGATGGAAGCGGAAATGTTGTAGGCCCGTGTGCTCACATTTGGGTGCACGTTAAAGATCCCCAGGTGGTCGAAATTTCCGGAGCCCTCCACTACGGCGTCTCTCATAATCATAAGGTGGTTTTGGGACGTTAAACCCCACATATCAATCAATCAATCGATATCGAGGAACACAGAGAGGAAGTATTGTTTGTGGACGAAAGCGTCTCAGATCTCTGCCTCAATGCGCACCAGATGGTCGGTGATGGATCTACCCTTTCGAAACCCACACTGGAATCAGTCGAGCAGATTCTATGTTTCAAGAAAATCTAAATGTCGGCAGTTTATCATCTTTTCAAAAAGTTTACCAAGGCAGCTTGTAAGTGCAATGGGCCTATAACTCGAAACTGAGGAAGGGTCCTTGCCCTGTTTCGAAATAGGAATAACAATAGCCTCTTTCCAAGAAGTAGGGATGCTGCCAGAAAGCCAGATATCATTGTATAGGGAGAGTAAATTTTTCCGCATTTTTAGGGACATGTTTTTCAACATTTCATACGTGACACAGCCGTAGCCTGGGGCAGAATTACTGCAGGAGTTTATTGATGTTTGTAGCTCAGCTATGTTGAAAGGTTGGTTGTATGTCTCGTATTTTGCGCACTTGTATTGTAGTTTCTGCTTTTCAACCCTTGCTTTATATTTTCGGAAAGCTTCAGTTTAGTGTGACGAGCTTGACACTTGCTCGTAGTGTGCACCAAGCAAGTTCGCCTGATCTTCCAGGCTGTCACCCTGTGTGTTTACGAATGGGAGTGAATGTACTTGTCTTCCTGCTACCCTACAGACCATGTTCCAGACTTTAGTCTCTTGTGTATATGAATTGATCCCTGATAAAAGCATATGCTAGCTTTCTCTTCTAGCCTGCCGACGCATTCTCTTGCCTTGAGACTTTATTTTCTTAATGCTGTCAAGATTTTCAGCTGTCGGTGGGTTCCGAAGCAACCTCCACGCCTTGTCCTGCTCCTTTCGTGCATTATGACACTCAGTGTTCCACCAAGGGACGCGTTGCTTGCCGGGCAGTCCAGATGTTTGCGGGATGCACTTGGCTGCTGCGTCAGCAAGGAAAGCTGTGAAGTACTGCACAGCTTCATCTATGCTTAACCCACATATGTCAATACAACTTAAATGATTTATCTTATGAAACTGTTTCCACTTGACTTTGTATGTCAGCCATTTAGGAACACGTGAAGAATATTTAAGAACGCGTGAAGGACAGAACTCAAAACGACAGGAAAATGGTCAGTTCCGTAGGGATTATTTATAGTTTTCCATTGAAGTAATGGTACAAGTGAAGATGATACGATACGAAGGTCTATGGAGGAGTAAATTTTGTTGGCAAGGTTATAATATGTTGCCTATTTCCTATTCAACTGACAAGCACCTGATGAAAAGAGGAACTGTTCAATGAGACGACCTCGTGCATCACATTGACAGTCACTCCATAAACCGCTGTGCGCATTCAGGCCCCTAGAACCAGATAAGATTCTGGTAACTCATCTATTAAAAACCAGAATTCATGTTTTTCTAGGCGGTGTTGCGGTAGTATGTATAGAAAGCAGATGGTGACGAGCTTATTCAATGGAACTGCTCGCACAGCCACTGCCTCTAGGGATGTTAGTAGCGGTACATGAGTACATGGTACTCCTTGATTAACAATAATGGCTACATCACCAGATGATGCTACAGTATCATTTCTGTCTTTTTGGAAGATTACATATTTCATTTCATTTTATTTACCCTCAGGGCCGTATGGCATTATAGAGGGGAGTGGAAATAAAGTTTACAAGGAAAAGGAAAATACAGCATGAGAATATACAGCATAAAATCTACATATTATACAGCAGAATGTATAATGATGCAAAAAGTTTGTACTCTTGGATTTTAGGTGTGTTTCCTGTACACACAGCACTTTTGGTGAATGTTTGTGTAGAAGTTCTTACACATCGTCGAGGTTTCGAAGTGGTCCTCTGACGTTCCATTGTATAATTTGTGTCTCGATATTGGGAGTAAAGAAGTGCTGTGTGTACGAAACGAGCGTGACTGGTGTCTCAAAGAGAAAAGTGACTTATTTTACAGCGCCTCTGTGAGGCTCTGTAATTGGTGTTTGGTCATTTTTGGAGCGGTCGACAAGAGGTCGCCGCTCCTTTGGCCCTACCGGTTTTGTTTGACTAGAAGTGGTGTCTATAGCCTCCTGCGAGGCACTGGACACCCGCTCCAAAAAGCGATCCGTGTGTCGTTTAGACTTCACCTCAGTCGACAAAGTCTTTGCCCCCACCGGGCAGGAGATTGTTGGGACCTCCTTAGTCTCTTCATTGCTTTGGCTTGTAGAGGCCACCGGTGTGGACTGATTGGCTGTGGGTGGGGCAGCGCTGGCTGCTCCCTCCACAGGGGCAGGTGGCTTTGACCTGAGCACGCTAGGCGTGGTTCACGTAGCCGCCAAGTGCCTTTGTGGGGCCGCCCCTAATTGCACCACTTTAGCGAAAGAAGTTCTTAGTGTGAAAGAAGGCGAGACTCACTGTCGTGTTTCACGAAATGTTATATTTTCGTTAACGTTTATGGTGACAATTTCTTTTTCTCTTTTCCAGGCTGGGCACGCTCTGGAGTTTGCGGCATGGCTGCCTTTGCAGTTTGCACAGTGAACCTCCTGATATTCGCACTCATCAGTACCGTGACTAGTTGTGCTGTATTTACAAAAAGTAAACTGACATCGGCAGGTCTGAGATCCATGTCGGAATCGCTGGCATTTAAAGCAACGTCTCGGGTTAGGGACGTACGGATGCACACGAAGTTTTACGTAGCCAGTTTCAAGTGTCTCGAGTAGTCTGCTTAAATTGGAAGTAAGTATTAGGTGCTTTGCTGCGGTTTCAGTGTTGTTGCGTCTGATTTTTATGCGCTGCACATGTGTTATGTCTTGGTCCTTCCATCCGTCAAGGAGTTCCTTTTCGCTTAGTGTAATAAGGTCTTGATCAAATACTACGCCCTTCACTGTGTTCAGAGTATTATCTGCAGTAACTGGTACAGGGATATATATCCAAACGATACGAGGTGTGAAAGTTTGTTGTACTGTTCTTTGTCTTTTCATTAGAGAAGAATGTCCCCACTTGCCATCTTTGTGGCCTTATAGCCAATTAAAATGGTGTCTTTTAAGCACTTGGCCACGAGGAAAGGTGATATTGCTCTGGCTTTAGTTGATATTTCTTCGCAGTGAAGAACATGGTATCTTGGGAAAGTTTCAATGTTTTGGGGGAAAAACAAAGATGATGCATCCGTGCGCACCCTTTTCAGGGCACGATCAGTTCCAAGGGGGTTCTGAGGCCTCATCAAAAATGGCTTCCTTGGCAGTGGCGCCTACCACCCACCACAAAGCCCAACAAGGGGACGCGGCAGATCGTGTGAACAAATCTGTCCTACGCCAGCAGTATGCCATTGCTATAACTGAATATGGTTTACCCCTAGGTGGGATAGCCACTCAGGGTTAACCCTAGCCGCCAGGAAAGAAGAAGAAGGAACAGATTTAAAGAAAAGAAAAGGATGAAGATGTAAGAAGAGAGAGACAGGAAAAGGCGACTGCCGATTTCCCCTGGTGGCCTTAAAGGTCTAATCATTTGGTGTCGACTCAACCCTCAGGATCCTGTTTTCCCCGTACACGGCTCAGCCAGGCACGGCTAGGCGTGGGAAGGAATAAAAACCCCCCCGTTAGCTCGGGTCCGTGCTGTCGCCACACACCAAATGCTTGCTTACGCAGACGCCCCGGTGGCGAAACTTGATGCATACAAGGCACTAATCAGGCCTAAGTTGGAATACCCTTGTACCATCTGGGATTGTCACACCAACCACAATATTGTTATGTGCCGCTTACCTAGAGAACGAAGAAGAAACGGACTAGGTTGTGCCTGCTCTCACCATCTTGGTTGTTTTTGCCCGCTCCGTGGACTGTAAATATTGTAAATACGCCCGTTTTTTGTCATCTACCCCATAAAATCATTGGTGGTAGCGTGGGGTAATCAAATAGTCGCTACCACGTACCAATGGGTCTGCGTTAAATGAGACGCAAGTCGTGGTACCAGGGCGCAAGCGAACAAACTAGATGACACATGAACGTCATGGCGATGCAATAGTGAGGTCAGGTATAGTAGCAAGCTCTAACTGTAACAAACCAGAAGAACAGTCGATTAGGCGAGAATGCATGCTCAGAAAGTCGTGGCCAAGGATCAGGTCATGAGGCAACTCGTCCAGAACAGCGAAGGGAACTGAGGTCTTGCGGTCATCGAAGCTCACACGTACGAGCAGAGCACATTCCAAGGACAGTAGGTTTACGGCCATCGGCTACGCGAACAACAGGTGGTGAGGTGGGTGTAACGAATTTACGAAGACAGCGAGAAAGATGAGCGCACATGACTGATAATTAGGCACCTGTTTCAATGAGCCTTGAAACAGGCACGCCATCTACTTCAATGTACGAAAGGTTTTGCCCAGTTACGAGAGTTAGCGGAGGACTTCTGGGTCAATAGGTAAATGCGGCAACACATCCGGGAGCTGCACAGATTAGTTTTCCGAAGGGGAGCGACGGGGAATAGGTGACCTTATGCCCCGTCGCTCCCCTTTGCTGTTCTTTGAATGTCAAAAGGCTATCTTGTTTCAGCTGTGCAGCGGTTTATATCTCCTCTGAAGCCTTAAAGTACCCGGCAGCCGAGCTGAAGGCACATGTTCAGCTCCTACAGGAATGAACTGTATGCAACAGGGCTCGTCTCAAGCATGTTAAAATGCCTATATGTAAATATAGCCCATGTTAATTAATCTTTTTAACGCCGTTCATGGTGCCAGCACTGTGAATCACATGACATGATTAGCGCACATGGTCTCGATTGATCTATATACTAGAACAATATCAGTTGTCAATCGCCCTCCATCTGGCTTTGCTATGCAATCGCTCACAAGTTTTTGCTTGTCCGGCATCACTATCATGTGCGACCAACTACTTTTCACTCCATTTTGTACATTTCTGACAGTGCAAGCGCAGATGACTGGTTGTAGTCGACAAGCACAAAATCTTGATGAGCTCAACGCTTAGTGCTGGCATTTCATGCGTGCTTTAGAAAGAAATAAGTGGCGAAATGGAATAAGGCGAGAATGGAACAGATGGAAGCACTGTGGATTATTTGAGTTTTCCAACAAAGGAACTCTACAGCGGAGACGATGCAGCCAGCCTGCAAAAAGGCGTGCTCGATTCAACAATTTTTCTTCTTTTTTTTCACTAGTTAATATATGGAGATTTAGGATAGGTATTTCCTGTTGCCATCATTTTCCGAATAAAGTCTATGATGCGCAGCACTAATGGCGGCCAGCTGGCAGCAGGAATAGACGACAAGCATCGATGGCTCATGGCAAAAGGCACTTAGAATGTTCGGGTGCTGTTGGCTGGCTGGATGCCACGGCCAACTCTCTGCTTCGGTGTCTCGCATCCTTCAACAGCTGTACCCCTGTAGGGGCGTCTGCACGAGCAGGCATCTGGTGTGTAGCGACACCACAGACCCGAGCTAACGGGGGGGGGGGGGGGTTCGACTCCCTCCCACGCCTAGCCTTGCGTGGCTGAGCCGTGTCCGGGGAAAAGGGGATCCTGGGGATTGAGCTGAGGCTGGGTGCTTGGACCCCGGCAAGGATCTCGGCAGAGGCAACCCACCCTTTTGGCCCCGGCTTCACGTAAACGGCACCCCTGTGCTGACCCACCCAGGAGAAATCGGCAGTCGCCTTTTTTTATCTCTCTCTCCCAACATCTTCATCTTTATCTCCCACTTTTTATCTGTCCTTTCATCTTCTTTTTTCCATACACTTCCAAATTTCCTGTCGGCAAGGGTTAACCTTGTGTGCTTATCCAAGCTAGTATAAATCATATTAGATTATAGTGACGGCGTACTGCTGGTGTTTCGCAGACGTGTTCACATGCTCTGCCACGTCCCCTAGTTGGGCTCCGTGGTGGGTGCCAATACCTAACAAACACTTTATTTCATGGGATCACCAAACCTTTTCCTAAGTGATCGCCCCCAGAAAAGGGGGCACACCGAAGCAGCCTCACAGTTTTCATTTGGTCCTTGCACTACAAGACACTGCTCATCATCATCATCACAGTGTGTAATAAAGAATCAAGACTTTTTCCTGTGAAACCACAGAAAAAAAAGCAACAAACACATCACCATTTCTAGTTTCAAGATGCCTCACTGATACCATCGGCGCTGGCTACAAAGCCACCAAGGTGGCCAGTGGGGATCTGCTAATAGAAGTCAAAGACAAAATCCAGTATCAGAAACTTAGCAATTGTTGCATTTGGGGACAAAGCTCTCACTGTTACCGCTCATCGGACATTGAACACAGTGAGAGGTGTCGTATCAGATGGAGCTCTTGTAGACCTTACCGACGAAGAACTTTTGGACGGCTGGAAAGACGAGAATGTCATACATGTGCAGCGCATTAAAATCAAGAAAAATAATGCAGAACTCCCCACAAAACACATTTTACTGACGTTTGGAGCAAACACACTCCCAGAAACAGTCGCTACAGGCTATCTCATGCTCTGTGTTCGACCACATATACTAAATCCGAGACATTGTTTCAAGTGCCAACGATTTGGCCCTGCTTCCCAAAGGTGTCGAGGCCAGCTCATGTGCGCAAGGTGTGCCACCACAGGGCACTCTGCTGATGGCTGTAAGTCTGAGGCTGAGGCTCATTGCGCGAACTGTGATGGTGACCATCCCGCCTATTCTCGCTCATGCCCAGCCTGGAAAAGAGAAAAAGAAATTTTCACAATTAAATTCCAAGAAGATGTCAGTTTCAGGGAATCCCGACAGCGCACAACGCACACTTTTCTACAGAAGTTATTCGCTGAAGTGGTGCAAGGGGGGTCAACACCACTACGGTTTTCGACGATGCCCCGGACGACGCCTGGTGTGCCGAGGCAACCGCCAGCAGACCCCACTGGAGAAGCAGCCCTGGCTGCTCCGCCCTCTTTGAACACGGCCTTACCAAAGGCCCCTGTGAACCCTGGCAGCAGCCAGGGCAACACACAAACTAAAGTGGTCTCCTTGACCTCTGGCCCGGTGGGGGCGAAGCCTTTTTCCGCCAAGACAAAGCCTACCCCACATACACGACTGTCTGGCGCCTCTCCAGAGGCGATGGACACCACTGACCCACCGGCGCAGACTGCGCTGAAGGAGTGGCGAGAGCCCCTTGACTGCTCTAAGAAAAAAAAAACACCAATTACAGGGCCCCCTAAGGGCTGTGTAAAGTCACTCCCGATCCGTACACACAGCACTACTTTACAACCAATATGAAAACACAAATTATACAATGTAACGTCAGAAGACTGCTTAGAAACCTCGACGATGTCCAAGAACTTTTACACAAACCCTCACCAAACGTGCTGTGTGTACAAGAAGCACACTTGAAACCAAAACACCCCAGACAACACAAACACAACCTCAGGACGTCCTCAGTATGCCTCCGTGAGGACAATATGACGCCCTCAGAATGTCCTCTTATGGTACTAGGAAGGCACTAATCCCGTCCCTTTGTCCGTACACATAACAACCTCAGCACATCCTCAAAACAACAATTCAGGACTTTTTCAGTATCTTTTCAGAACCACGATAGCGTGGCCTGTTCGGTACAGTGGGCAGTGATACTATTTAGGATTTACTTCTTTTCATATTTTCATAGATCAAAAGAAAAACACCTGCGAGGTCTCGAGTATACATACTGTATCAATCAACAGAGAAGCGACAGTGCTGGACTATTAGAGTAAAACAAACAAAGCTAGTTGAATGAAATATATTTATTTAACAGTAATTAATCACAATAGACAGCTTTGTCAGGCATTCAAGTCCGCGTATAGTCTGAAAAAAGAAAAGCAGTATCAAGGCAGTAAACACTGCTCAATCAACTACGGTTGTAATCTTCCTCGAAAGTTTGACGCAGTGTCCTCATCACCACGTGCATCGCGCCCAATGCACTCACTAGTGTTAAGGCTCCGCTATGACAGCCTATCAGTACACTCGACACGGGCGTTGACTTGACTTGCCCGAGGTCGGGCCATGTGTCAGATGCAGAAGTCGATCGTTTCACGTAGGGACCAGGCTGCTTCGAAGCCCAATGGATCGCGATTGGCTGTTGTTCCAGGCTGCTTCGAACCACACCTCGCCGCGGTCGGCTGGTGGCAATGCGTCCATCATCAGTCTTGTAGGGAACTATGCGAACGACGACGAAGCAGCATGAAACGGCAAGCCACAGCGTTGGTGCACGCGCTCGACCCGAGCTTGCGTTTGGTTTTGTAATTTCGGCCTGTTGGCGTTCCTCGCTCTTCTGGCGTTCCTCGGCCTTCCAGTAGGTCTGTACTTAAATAAACTGCGTGACATCTGGTGGAGGTGTGTGGACTCCCGTACAAACCTGGAACTTCGCTCCCGTACGCTTCCCCCTCTACGCGACACGAACATGGCCACCGAGACGCCTCTTCAGGTGGGACCTTCGACTGTCCATGTCACTTGCGGTGCCGTGTATCCTCAACGAGACCCTCCTATCTTCACGGGCTCCACTGAGTCGGACGTCGAAGATTGGTTGGCGAGGTACGACAAAGTCGGCGCAAGTAACAAATGGGACGACCCAAGTAAGCTGGGCTACGTCACATTCTACCTTGCGGACACGGCGCAACTGTGGTTTAATAACCACGCAGCCGACATTACTACGTGGTCTGCATTCAAGACGGCTATTACGGACGTCTTTGGACGGCCTGCAGCACGCAAGCTTCAAGCCGAGCATCGTTTACGTCACCGTGCGCAGCAACCAGATGAGACCTACACGGGCTACATTGAAGATGTGTTGCATCTATGCAACCGCATCAACTCTACCATGCCTGAGGAAGAAAAAATCCGCCACATATTGAAAGGCATTGACGACGGCACCTTTCAGATGTTGCTCGCGAGAAATCCCCCTACAATTGCGGTCCTCGTTTCTTTCTGTCAAAGCTTCGATGAATTGCGTAGGCAGCGCGCCATTGCTCGTCAAGCCGTCACGACGCCAGACACACTCGCAAGCTTGCACCTACCTGCCCATCCTACCGAGCAGCAGCCGCTGCTTTCGACAATCAAGGACTTCGTCCGCGAAGAGGTAGCGCGCCAGCTGTCACTACTGCCACTGACACATGAGCCCACGCAAGCTTTGGCACCGGACCTCCAAAACGTCATTCGGACCCAAGTCGCTGAAGCCCTTCCGCCGGTGCATCAGCAACCACCAGTCACTACGCCTCTCACGTACGCCGCCGTCGCTGCTCGTCCTACGCAACAGCGTATGCCATATGCTCAACCTGCCACGCCACCCTATGTCGTGCCTACAACCCCAATTGCTGCGCCGTATCCCTACGCGAGATCTTCAGCTCCATTTTACCGTCGCTCAGACGCTTGGCGGACGCCGGATAATAGGCCCATCTGTTTCGCCTGTGGTATCGCTGGACACGTCGCCCGCCACTGTCGCCGAGATCCCCCTCCAGTCGACACCGTGGGCAGGCCAATTGCGTCTTCGTCTAGGACGCCATCAAGGTACACCACTGACGGTCCTCGACCCTACGCAAACCATCGGTCACCATCGCCCCGACGACGCTCCCTGTCACCTATGCGTCGCCGACCTGCTACGGAAGAGGGAAACTGATCGCTGCAGCTCCGGAGGCAACAGCTGCATACAATTCGAACTGCTTAAGGCCTCCATCTTTCTCGCCGCAAAACGTTATTGACGTCAATGTTGAGGGGACCGCCGCACAAGCGCTAATCGACACAGGGGCCGCCGTTTCCATAATCTGTGAGACCTTATGCCGCAAGTTGAAAAAGGTGACGACGCCTCTTTCGGGCCTGATGCTCCACACGGCCAACTCACAGTGCATAGGACCTACAGCTGTGTGCACTGCACGTGTCATCATCCAAGGTGAACTTTATGCCATTGAATTTTTTGTGTTGGCATCATGCTCCCACGAAGTCATTCTTGGATGGGACTTTCTTTCGCGTCATCGGGCCATCATAGATTGCTCACGTGCAGAAGTTGCCCTTACACCGCTGCCAACCTCTTGTTTGGTGGATTCTCTTCCTGAACCTTACAAACTTGTCGTTGTTGCAGACACGGAAATACCACCGAGAACATCCACCCTTGTAGCACTGACCTGTACGGCCGCTCCTGCCGGAACTGTTTTGTTCACCCCGTCTGACGTATTTACCCGCCGCCGTAGCCTACACCTGCCCTTTGCCGTACTCACCATGGAATCCGGTGCTACCGCCATGCTCGTCGCGAACTCGCTATCGTCGCCAGTTACCTTACTTCGCGGAGAATGTTTGGGTAACATACAAGACGTTGACCTCTTGCGCCCTCTAGAGTTCGCCGAACACACACCTCACCCCCAGCTCAATGCTATGACGCCACCTGTGGCCACACTGCCCGCGCCAGACTCATTCCAGCCCTCTGTTGCCGCTGAGCTATCGCCGACACAAAGAAGGGAACTCTTGTCCCTTCTTCGAGACTTCCGTTCTGCCTTCGATTGCGCTCAACCATCTTTGGGTCGCACAGCGAACATCACGCACCACATTGACACTGGTACTCATGCTCCTTTACGCCAACGACCATATCGAGTTTCAGCGGAAGAGCGCCGTATTATCAACGAACAAGTCGACGATATGCTCAAGCGTGGTGTCATCCAGCCATCGCAGAGCCCTTGGTCGTCCCCTGTTGTACTTGTGCGCAAAAAGGATGGGTCTATCCGATTCTGTGTCGACTACCGCCGGCTCAATAAGATAACTCGGAAGGATGTGTACCCGTTGCCACGCATCGACGACGCTCTCGATTGCTTGCAGGGGGCAGAATATTTCTCCTCTTTAGATTTACGCTAAGGATATTGGCAAGTTCCAATGGCTGATCCTGACCGATCGAAGACTGCATTTGTAACACCTGATGGGCTGTATGAGTTTAACGTCATGCCGTTTGGACTCTGCAACGCCCCAGCTACCTTCGAACGGATGATGGACACCATCCTTCGCGGCTACAAGTGGAACACGTGCCTTTGCTACCTAGACGACATCGTCGTTTTTTCTCGCGACTTTTCAACTCACCTTGTTCGTCTTCGTGCTATTCTCATGTGTCTCACCTCTGCTGGCCTTCAACTTAACATCAAGAAGTGCCATTTTGCCGCACGTCAGCTCACTATACTGGGTCACGTTGTCTGCAAAGAGGGTGTTCTCCCGGATCCGGCGAAACGCCGCGCCGTGGCCGACTATCCGAAGCCCAATTCCATCAAGACGCTTCGAAGTTTTATCGGCCTGTGCTCATACTTTCGTCGATTTGTGCGCAACTTCTCTTCCATCATCGCGCCTCTTACCAACCTGTTGACAACTTCCAAAGGCATTTCTGCTTGGTCAAAAGAGTGCGACGGATCCTTCACCACGCTTCGGCGGTTATTACTATCACCTCCAATACTACGTCATTTTGACCCTGATGCGCCTACGGAGGTCCACACCGACGCCAGTGGCGTCGGTCTTGGTGCTGTATTGGCTCAACGAAAACCAGGGTACCAAGAATACGTTGTCGCTTACGCGAGTCGAACCCTCAAGAAAGCCGAGTGTAATTATTCCGTCACGGAAAAAGAGCGCCTCGCAATTGTCTGGGCTTTGACGAAGTTCCGCCCATACCTTTATGGCCGCCCTTTCGAAGTCGTCACGGACCACCACGCTCTATGCTGGCTATCATCGCTCAAAGACCCGTCGGGGCACATTGGTCGTTGGGCGCTTCGCCTACAGGAATACGACATTCGTGTTGTATACCGATCCGGCCGCAAGCACTCTGACGCTGATGCACTATCCCGCTCGCCGCTACCGGCTGACCCAACCCCCTCGTCACCTTCTTCAGCGGTCATAACACCAATCGACTTCACAGACATGGCATCGGAACAACGCAAAGATGTGTGGATTTCCCAACTCCTCGCCTTTCTGACTGATCGGTTAGCTAATTTGGTCTCAAGAACTATCCGCCGTCAAGCCACACATTTCGCTATTCGAGACGACCTACTCTATCGGCGGAATTACACGTCTGACGGTCGGAAGTGGCTGCTAGTGATACCCAACCACATGCGCTCGGAAATCTGTACTGCTTTCCACAACGACCCGCAAAGCGCTCACGCTGGCGCTCTCAAAACGTACAACCGTTTACGTCAGCGGTACTACTGGCGCGGCATGTACACATTTGTCCGCAAGTACGTACGTGCTTGTACTGCATGCCAGCGACGTAAAGTCCCACCTCAACGCCCTGCCGGTACACTTCAGCCTCTGCCTTGTCCAGCGCGTCCGTTTGACCGCGCCGGTATCGACTTATACGGACCACTTCCCACGTCGTCTTCTGGAAATAGGTGGATAATTGTCGGCGTGGACCACCTCACGCGTTACGCGGAGACGGCAGCACTACCCGCGGCCAATCTTCCCGACGCAGCCTACGCCACGCTCCTCAAATACATCAATAGCATTTGGGACTCCTCTCCCTCTTGAATGGAAATCAGCTCTCGTGACCTTCATCCCGAAGGCAGGTAAACCTATTGACGTGGAGAACCTTCGCCCCATCTCCCTCACGTCTTGTGTCGGCAAGCTGATGGAAACGATGGTGCGCGACAGACTCTCCGAGTTTTTAGAAACACAGCACAATTTTGCGGACACCATGTTTGGATTCCGCCCTCAGAAGTCAGCCCAGGATATACTTCTACAGCTCCACCATGACATATTAGATCCTGTTGAATGCCCCCACAATGACAAGGTAGTCCTGGCCTTGGATCTTAAAGGGGCATTTGACAACGTGAAGCATGAGGTAATACTTGACCACCTCAGTCAGACCAACTGTGGTTAAAAAACATTCAATTATGTTAGACAGTTTCTTACAGACCGTCAAGCCTACATACGCATACAAGATGAGGAACATGGGCTTACGTCATCGGCTCGAGGGGAACTCCTCAAGGCGCGGTCCTCTCTCCCCTCCTATTTAATATAGCCATGCTTCATCTTCCCCCCAAATTGGCTTCTTTACCAGGGATACATCACGCTCTTTACGCGGATGATATCACGATCTGGGCCACGCAAGGTAACCTGGGTCACATGGAGTCATGCCTGCAAGCAGCAGCGACTGTAGTCGACGACTACGCAACCTACTGCGGACTCCAGTGTGCCCCGGCTAAGTCAGAATTTGTGCACGTACGTCCCTCCCCTCAGGACACAACCCAGCTCCATATCAGTCTTCCCTCGGGACCGATCCGTGAGGCCAAGGAGATCCGCGTCCTTGGCCTCTTCATACACCACCAACGCAAGGCCGACACCACAATAGCCAAACTTCGCACGGTGGGAGACCAGGTGGGCCGTATGGTCCGCCGGGTCTCCAACAAGCGGGGCGGATTACGAAGCAGGGATGCAATGCGGCTTGCCCATGCTTTCGTAACGAGTAGAATACTCTACTCGACTCCCTACTTGCACCTACGCAAACACGAGGATGATCAACTCGAGGTCATCCACCGTAAAGTTATCAAGCGGGCTCTCGACCTCCCTATCACCACGTCCAACCAGAGACTTCTGGCCCTAGGCGTGGTGAATACCTACCGGGAACTTCGAGAAGCCCACCTCGTTAACCAATACACGCGCCTTGCACAGACCCATTCCGGTCGCCGCCTCTTGGACCGAATACACATCAAACACGATTACTATATTGAGGAAAGGGTGAGAGTGCCAGAACCTTGGAGACGCGCCCTTCGGGTCCGACCCCTTCCCCGCAACATGTCCAAAGAAAACCACAGTGGTCGCCGCCAGGCGCGCGCGGAAGCGTTGCAGCGACACTTTGGTCAAGAGGAACACGTGTGCTACGTGGACGTTGCCGGCCCGCACCATGGGGGGTGGTATACTGCCGCAGTCATACACAACGCAAACACCGTAAACGGGCTCACTTTCAAAGCCTACAGCGCAACACACGCGGAGGAGATTGCCATCGCTCTGGCTCTCACCTATCCCTCTTCTAAACATATTATCACCGACTCACGAGGGGCCTGTCGGAACTATCAGCTAGGGTGGGCTTCACCGCTTGCTCAGCGCATACTGGAACCTAGCTGCCGATACGTTAATTCAACTCCGCGAAATCTGGTTTGGGCACCCGGTCACCAAGGACTCAGGGGTAACGAACAGGCCGATCAGGCCGCCCGCGCACTCTCTTCCCGGGCTATCTCCCTGTCTTTGGAAGCCTACTCGCAATCAGACAATTCGGCCCTTTCATTCAAAGATATTACCAATTACTACAAGGAGGAGCACCGGCGCTATCCAGACCCTTGTAAGGGACTGCATCGCGCTGACGAGCGCCTCCTTTTAAAACTGTTTACCAATACTGTACTGTGCCCGGCGGTGCTAAAACATTTCAATTCATCCTTTGATGGCACGTGCCAGTTCTGTGGTGAGGTGGCTGACACCTTTCACATCGTCTGGGCGTGCCAGTCTAATCCATCTATCCCCCCCAACCCCTATCCCACGAGAGAGGACTGGGAGGCGGCCCTGCTCGGCTGTCAAGACCTGAAGGCCCAAGAGGCTCTGGTTCAACGGGCGCGGGCGGCGTTGCTTGCCAATGGAGCCCCGGAATAGGGGTTCCACCTAGTGCTGTGAGGGTAGGAGGCCAATAAGGCCCCAACCCAATCACCTCTCTGTAACCATTTAATGGTTATTAAATGTTTTCACCACCACCACCACCCGCAGCCTCCGCGAGGGAAGTTGCGTTTTTCATCCTGCGCAACTTTGTTCTTCGCCATGGTGCTCCCCGCGAACTTTTGAGCGCGCGGGGGCGTGTTTTCTTGTCTGACGCCATTCAAGCGTTGCTCGCTCAGTGCAACATGGTTCATCGCATTACGACAGCATATCACCCGCAGACGAATGGCTTCACAGAACGATTTAATCGCACTCTCGGTGATATGTTGACGATGTACACAGCTTCAGACCAGACCAATTGGGACACTGTCCTTCCATTCGTCACGTATGCGTATAACACCGCTACGCACGCGACAACAGGGTTCTCCCCTTTCTTTCTGTTGTACGGACGCGAACCGTCATGCACGCTGGACACTATCCTCCCATACACGCCCGACTCCTCTGAGTACACTGCAATTTCGGATGTTGCCAGGTACGCAGAAGATTGCAGACGATTAGCCCGTTCACTGACAACCGAGGACCAAGGTCATCAGAAGCTACGGCATGACACCGACCGACATCTCTCTACTTTCACGACTGGTGCTCTCGTTTGGCTCTGGATTCCACCGAGCACTCCTGGCCTTTCGTCCAAATTACTGGCACGATACCACGGGCCCTACCGCATTCTCGCCCGTACGTCACCAGTCAATTATGAGATTGAGCCTTTGACACAGTCTCATGACTTACGCCGTCGTGGCCGAGAAATTGTGCTTGTGAGTCGCCTGAAGCCGTATTACGACCCCGCTATAGTGACTACGCCTTAAGTCGCCAGGTTGGCTACGCTATTCACCGGGGGCCAATGTAGGGAACTATGCGAACGACGACGAAGCAGCATGAAACGGCAAGCCACAGCGTTGGTGCACGCGCTCGACCCGAGCTTGCGTTTGTTTTTGTAATTTCGGCCTGTTGGCGTTCCTCGCTCTTCTGGCGTTCCTCGGCCTTCCAGTAGGTCTGTACTTAAATAAACTGCGTGACAGTCTGAACGTTGAGCAGCCCAGTGCACCCATCAACACGGCAATTTACCTACCGTCATCACCTACGACTTACAATCTCACACATATCTCTCTTTTAACCATGCACACAAACAACAAAGGACACGATCCTTCATTAGTTCACTGCACTTTCCTTGACAAGGCCGCCGCTGCCATTTTGACAGTCAGTTGGCTTGGAATGGCTTGGCTACTTGACTACCTAGAATGGTACCGCATAGTTAATGGATGCCAGCTGCTAGTTTGTTATTATGCGCTACAGTGGCGTATAATCACTAATTTAAGTCTGTGACATTTAAGAACACACTGTTTCAATCAGACATTTCGCAATACCAGGTTCGATACCTAAGCCAATTGATTACGTATGTCTCATTAGGCGCGACGCATAATTTCAAAATTTTCTGCAAAAAAACACATAAACGAACGAGGTGAAAATGTACAATAACTTTATGACTGTAAGAAACAAACGTGTGGAGAAAGTTTTCACGCATTAAATTAATCTACTTGGTGCGCAAAGGTCTTCAGGAATTATATCTAAGTGCTCAGTGCAATACTTTTGTCATTCCCAAAAGATCCTTAACAAGACCTTTTCCGGACCAATTGTGGTCCTCAGAAAGCACTCGAAAAGACGTTTCCGGCGCAAACCAGCTTGTGTCGTCCTCAGTAAGTACTAAGGTCAATGAGATCTGTGCGAGGACGATTGTACCACATGAAGACGACCTCAGGACATCGAGTGTTGTCTGGAACACGAATTTTCTTAGAGACCACATCATCTTCCGCAAAGATCAAGATGATGCAATCGCATCATCAGGAGGCATTGCTATTATATTAGACAAATGCATAGTGTGTCAAGATTTGCAGATACAAACAGCCCTCGAAGCAGTGGCTATTCGTGCTGTTGTCTTAGGGAAACTTGTTACCATTTGCTCAGTGTACATTTCTCCTCATTATCAGCTGCAGAAATAAGAATTTCAGTATTTTATGGATCAACTACCTGAACCATATATCGTCTTTAATGATTTTAATGCCCACAGCCCTTTGTGTGGTGACTGGAGGAGAAATGGGCGAGGCCGCTTGATCGAGAACTTTATTCTTACCACAGATGCAGGCATTTTAAATAAGAAAGACCTAACAGTTTTTAGCCTCGCAAAGAAAACGTAATTGTGCATTGATCTTAGCATTGTTTCTCCTACACTTTTACCTGATCTTCATTGGGATGTTATTAAAAAACCCATATGGGAGTTATCACTTTCCTATATTACTGAAGACGCCAAAAGAAAATGAATTTCCACCTCAGGCTCCAACTTGGAAGGTAGACAGAGCAAATTGGGAGAAGTACCAGAGTCTTAGTACTATATCGTGGGCTGAGATTTCCTCTCTAGGAATCAACTCTGCCGCTATGTATTTCACTGCTTTTATTATTGACGCCGCTTTAAAATGTATCCCCCCGTCAAGTTGTGGTCCCTGCAGACCTCGTGGCCCGTGGTGGAACGACGACTGCAGGAATGCTCGCAAAAAGCAGAATAAAGCGTGGGGTCTCTTGCGTGACTATCCAACTGCAGAGAAGCTGATCAATTGCAAACAAGTACGGTCTCAAGGGTGAAGGACGCGCCGACAGACTAAGAGAGAAAGCTGGCAGAAGTTTTTGTCAGGCATTATTTCCTATACTGATGAAGTTAAGGTCTGGAACAGAGTGAATAGGATAAGAGGCCGACAGACACACTCACTCCCTCTAGTAGACACAGAGGGTAACAGCCTTGAGGATCAAGCAGTCTCCCTGGCAGCATACTTTCAACATGTGTCCAGCTCATCGCATTATTTTGATACATTCAAACGATACAAAGAGAGAGTAGAAAGGCAAAAGCTTGAACGTAAATGTGGCAAAAATGAGCTCCTTTCTGCTTGACTGAGTTGCAGGCAGTGCTAAACTGCTGCAACAAATCAGCCCAAGGCTCTGACCATGTTATATATCAGATGCTTAGACACTTACCTCAAGAAACACATAAAACTTTTTTCTGTCTCCATATGGGCTTCTGGCGAGATTCCCTCTGCATGGAAAGAGGCCATAGTACTACCTATTTTTAAACAGGGTAAGGATTTATCTTCCGTATCGAGCTGCAGATTTGATGCTCTGACTAGCTGCTTCTGCAAATTATTTGAAAAGATGATGAACTGCCGATTATTACATTTTTTGGAATCAAACAAACTCCTCGACCAATATCAGTGCGGATTCCCAGAGGGTCGGTCCACTGCAGACCATCTCATCCGCATAGAGGCGCAAATACGGGAAGCTTTCATTCGTAAGCAGTTTTTCCTATTTCTCTTCCTTGACATGGACAAGGCATACGATACAACTTGGCGTTTTAAAATATTGAGAGAACTCACACATTTAGGTATACGAGGTAATATGCTAAGTATAATCGAAAATTATCTGTCCAAATGTACATTTCGTGTTCGAGTGGGCAATATGTTGTCACGACCGTTCGTGCAAGAAACGGGAATACTCCAGGGCGTTGTCCTCAGTTGTACTCTCTTTGTAGTCAAAATGAACTCCCTGCGATCGTGCATCCCGCGTAACATCTTTTATTCAGCATACGTTGATGATCTACAGATAGGTTTTAAATCATGTAATCTCTCGGCATGCGAGCAATAGATTCATCTCTGTGTTAACAAATCCGTAAATGGGCAGATGAGAACAGTTTCACTCTGAATCCACTAAAGAGCTCCTGTGTTCTGTTTTCTAGGAAGAGAGGCCTTTACCCTGATCCTCATATAGAGTTGCAGGGTGAGCGCGTAGCTGTCAAGAGTGAACAAAACTTTTTAAGCATAATTCTAGACATGAAGCTCACGTTTGTACCACACATTGAGTACATTAAGAAAAAATGCATGAAAAAATGAACATCCTAAAGGTGCTGCCCCGCACAAGTTGGGGCAGTGACAAAAAATGTCTGATGAGCCTCTACAAAAGCCTTATATGCACGCGTCTAGATTATGGGGCGATAGTGTACCAGTCCGCACCACCAACGGCAATGAAAATGCTGGACTCTGCCCACCATCTAGGCATTCGCCTTTCTACGGGAGCTTTTCGTACAAGCCCCGTGGAAAGCCTTTACGTAGACTCAGATGAATGGTCGCTACATATACAAAGATTGTACCTGTCTTTTACATATTTTTTGAAGATAACCGCAAGGACCAGCCACCCTACATATCCTGCTGTAAACGACACATCCAGCTCCCAGCTCTATCAAAACCGACTCACATTGAAACAGCCCTTCTCGCTGCGTGTTCGAGCAATAGCTCTGGACTCGGGCGTCCATTGCTCGAACACCGCGTAATGGCTTCGACTACATGTACCCCGCCATGGCAATGGCAGGTTATAAATTGTGACACATCTTTCATGATTGTGACAAAGCATGCCCTACCCCTACACATTCAGATGTACTTCTGTGAATTGGCAGTCAAATACACCTATCCTGAATTTTTCACTGATGCATCAAAGACTCGCGCGGGCGTGTCCTATGCAGCGGTTGGCCCATCTTTTTCGGATGTCAGTATTCTCCACCCTCACACAAGCATTTTTACAGCTGATGCTCACGCAATACTGGCGGCAGCTTAACACATTAAAGAATCAGAAATAAGTATTGCAGTCATATACACAGATTCATTAGACGTTGTAAAAACTTTAAAAGCCATCAGAAAATACAAAAATCCTGTCATTGTTTCGCTACACTCTCTCTTTTGTGCCATTTACGCATCAAAACAGCATGTAGTAGTATGTTAGGTGCCAGAACACCGTGAAATTGAGGGAAACGTACTAGCGGATAAGCTTGCAACATTAGTCCATGCAAGCACTCCGCCGTCACCTGTAGCTGTCCCCGAAATGGACTTGTAACCCTTTTTGAGAAAAAAGCTGAGGGATTATTGGCAGCGTACATGGGACGGACAAGTACATAATAAATTGCACTTAATAAAGCCTTACCTTGGTGACTGGCCACCAACATCACAAACACGCCGTACAGAAGTACGGTTACGTACTCTGTCGGTTACGTATCGGACACACATATAGTACACACTCACACCATCTGACCAGTGGTAATTCACCAATGTGTGAGAAATGTGGCGAGCCCCTTAGTGTCCTACATATTTTGATACAGTACAGTGAATTAGATCCTATTCGAAAAAAGCATTTTTCACCATCCTACCGATAACAAATGCCTCTTCACCCGGCGATGTTCATCGGTAGAGATTCACTTTTCAAACATCTGTACCGAAGCATAGTGGCGCCAGCTCTGTGCCAGCGTGAAAGAAGACGTTGACGTCCGTGTGTGGCTCGTGCTTGCCGGGTTCCTGCCTGTACCAGCTTGTTGCGGCTAACGTTTCTCGAATAATAACCTGTGTTTTTACGCAACCTTGCTCGTTGCATTTGGTGGAAACGTGCTGGGTAACGTCCTGGAGCTCCGCAGCCGTAAGCTACCATCTCAGTCCGCGATGACCGAGCGCGTTGATCCCCCACAAGGCTCTTCCACGCTGCCACCTGTCATGTGTTCTGGTGTAGTTCGTCTGCGTGACCCACCAGTATACAACGGCACTGAAGATCAAGATGTCGAGGACTGGTTGGCAGAGTACGAGCATGCCAGCGCGATTAACAAGTGGGATGACCCTGCGAAGCCGACTCACGTCATCTTCTACTTGACGGATTTGGCCAACCTATGGTTCACCAACCACCAAGCCGACATCCCCATCTGGTCGGTTTTCAAAGAGGCCAACACCTCGTTTTTCGGTCGTCCAGCCATGCGTAAGCTTCGTGCTGAACTGGGCCTGCGGGGACGATTTCAGCGAAATGGCGAGAGCTTCACGATCTACATTGAGGATGTGATCAGCCTCTGTAGGCGAGTTGATGCTAGGATGACGGAGGCTGACAGAATAAAGCATATAATGAAAGGAATTGATGTCGACGCTTTTCATATGCTTCTGGCCAAAGACCCACAGACTGTCACGGCCGTGATTCAGCTATGTCAAAGTTTCGATGAGCTGCGCAAGCAACGAATTTCTACACGTCGCGCTAATACGCAAACAGCTGATATTTCGGCCTTGTAGTGCAAAAGCAGTGGCCCCGACTACAGCGTGTTAATGCCTCAAATTCAACAGTACATCCGGGGCGAAGTTGCTCGACAGCTCTCTCTTGTCGCCACCATCAACGAGACCCCACAACACTGGACCACTCACTTCGCCGTGCTATTCAGACGCAAGTTGCCGAGGCTCTCCCTTCGCCCACATCTCCAATATCTGTGGCTGCACCGCCGACTTATGCAGAAGCCGTCCGCCGACCTCCTGCCCAACCGCCGCTCCCTTCATACAGTCCAGCCACCAACTACTACAGGTCACCAGTTTCGGTTGATCCGGTAAATCGGCCCTTTCCACCACCTCGAGCACCTGTAAACTCTTGGCGTACTCCGGATAACCGGCCCGTCTGCTACAACTGTGGTATTCCAGGACATGTCGCGCGCTACTGTCGTCGCCGTGGGTTGTATTTTAATGATGTTCAGCATTCCAGCAACATACCTCGGCAATCAGAATCGCATGTGACACCTGATTCACATGACCCCCGCTCACGTCGACCAGACTTCAGCCGACGTCGATCTCTTTCACCCCGTCTTCGGTCTCGTACCCCCATGCTTCGCCGTTACAACCGCGCCCATGAGGAAAACTAATAACCGCCACCGACGAAATTTTCAAGGCCTCATCTTTCGCCCCCTAACGAGATTGCCGTGTTTGTGGACGGTTTCGCCACAACTGCTCTTGTCGACACAAGTGCCGCTATTAGTATAATCAGTGAAGTGTTATGCCGCAAACTGAACAAAGTGATGACTCCACAATTTGAAACTTTTTTACGCACAGCGAGTTCGCAACACGTCCAACCTTCCGCCACACGCACTGCTCATGTTGTGATTCAAGGAGTGCTTGACATCGCTGAATTTGTCGTCCTTCCGCGTGCGTCTCATGAAATCATCCTGGGATGGAACTTCCTATCCGCTAATCATGCGGCTGTTGACTGCGCTCGTGCTCAACTCGTTTTGTTTCCATTCAGCACGACATTCATAGATCTCCCTCGCTCACCCAAAAAGGTGATCGTCGCCGCTGACGTCGTCATTTCTGCTTTTTCGGTCGCCGCGGTATCTCTTTTGTGCAACTCCGTTTCCGATTCCACTGCCCTATTTATGCCGTCACAAGAATGCGCTCGTCGCCGGAACCTTGTCGTCCCGTTTGCCGTCATAACAGTTGCCGATGGCTCCAGTGCCATGTACGTGTGCAATCCGTTCCTTTGTCCCGCTACCTTATTGCATGGCGAATGCATTGGGAGTCTTGACACTTATGATGACATCTTTCCTTCTGATGCCCGTTCTGATACGACACCGACGTCCGTGGATGCTTTCACAGCTGCCACCGCGCCCTCACTACCTGACGAAGACGTTCTGTTGCGCAGCGTAGACATTGGTCTTACGCAAGACCAGCGCAATCAGCTCATTCAACTACTTGACCGTTTCCGCGCCTCCTTCGATTGATTGATGGATATGTGAGGTTTACGTCCCAAAACCACTATATGATTATGAGAGACGCCGTAGTGGAGGGCTCCGGAAATTCAGACCACCTGGGGTTCTTTAACGTGCACCCAAATCTGTCCGCGCCTCCTTCGACCACGGACAACCTCCCTTGGGACGCACGTCAGTTGTCGCTCACCATATCGACGCCGGTCATCATACTCCACTTCGTCAGCGCCCCTACCGCGTCTCGCAGGCTGAGAGTGACGTCATCACTCAACACGTCGACGAGATGCTGCACCGTGGTGTTATTCAGCACTCTCACAGTCCTTGGGCTTCGCCAGTGGTCCTCGTTTGAAAAAAGGATGGCTCCATCAGGTTTTGCGCGGATTATCATCGACTAAACAACATCACACGCAAGGATGTTTATCCCCTGCCACGCATTGATGACGCCTTGGATTGCCTTCAAGATGCGGAGTTTTTCTCTTCACTGGATCTGCGCTCTGGATATTGGCAAGTGCCAATGGCTGAACTAGACCGTCCAAAAACGGCGTTTGTGACCCCTGACGGCTTATATGAATTTAATGTAATGCCCTTCGGTCTTTGCAATGCGCCTGCGACTTTTGAAAGAATGATGAACAGTGTCCTCAGGGGACTTAAATGGCACATCTGCCTTTGCTATTTAGACGACATAGTTGTATTCTCGGCGAATTTCGAAACTCATCTTTCCCGTCTGGAACAAGTTCTCCAGTGCCTTACGACAGCCGGGTTGCAACTAAACTTCAAGAAATGTCGTTTTGGCGCCCGCAAACTCACAATTCTCGGCCACGTCGTTTTAAAAGAAGTAATATCGCCAGACCCTGCCAAACTGCGTGCCGTTGCCGAGTACCCCAAGCCTACTACCCTAAAGGAGCTACGTAGTTTCTTAGGCTTGTGTTCCTATTTTCGGCGTTTCATTCGCAATTTTGCTTCTATAATTGCTTCTCTGACTCAGCTTCTCTCCCGTAGAGCGGACCTCTCTGACTGGAATTCTCACTGCGATGAAGCATTCACGGCGCTACGCCGGCTACTCACGTCTCCGCCACTTCTCCGCCAGTTCTCCGCCACTTCGATCCCAATGCACCCACTGAAATTCACATGGATGCAAGCGGTGTCGGCCTCGGTGCCATTCTTGCTCAACGCAAGGATGGCTGCGACGAGTACGTTGTCGCCTATGCCAGCCGTACACTAAGGAAGGCAGAGTCCAACTATTCCGTCACGGAAAAGGAGTGCTTGGCTATCATTTGGGCTATAGGAAAATTTCGCACTTACCTTTACGGACGCCAGTTTGATGTTGTCACAGATCACCATGCCTTATGCTGGTTAGCGTTAATTAAAGATCCTACTGGCCGCCTCGCTCGTTGGGCTTTACGCCTTCAGGAATACGATATCCGTGTTGTTTATCGCTCAGGACGCAGACATTCAGACGCCGATGCACTATCCCGTTCTCGACTGCCTTCTGACCTTGCCTGCTTATCAACTGCCATTTGCGATTCGTCATCGTTGAGCATCACTGACATGCCATCCGAACAGCGCAAGGATCCTTGGATCAATTCTTTGCTCGACGTCCTCTCTCACAGTTCGTCAGAAACGACTTCACGCTCCCTCTCTCGTCAAGCAAGACACTTTGCTGTCCGTGAAGGCTTGTTGTATCGCCGCAATTACGTGACGGACGGTCGTAGATCGCTCCTTGTCATCCTTCGTCATTTGCGTTCGGACATCTGCGCTGCCTTTCACGATGACCCCCAGTGTGGCCACGCTGGAGTATTTAAGACTTACTCTCGCCTTCGTCTAAGATACTACTGGCGCGGCATGTATCGGTACGTTCGCCAGTACGTTAGGTCATGCACCACGTGCCAACGACGTAACACGCCTTCTCACAGCACTGCTGGCCCTTTGCAACCCTTAACCTGCCCAGCGAGACCATTCGATCGCGTCGGAATTGATATTTATGGTCCTCTACCCAACTATCTTCGAGGCAACCGGTGGATTATCATCGCCATCGATCATTTGACACGCTACGCTGAAACATCTGCGCTGCCTGCTACCACTGCGAAAGACGTTGCGTCATTTCTTATTCACCATCTCATTTTGCGACACGGTGCACCTCGTGAATTACTGAGTGACCGTGGACGCGTGTTTCTCTCGAACGCTGTCGACGAGCTGCTCAAGGCATGTCGCACTGTCCATCGGAAATTGTCGGCATACCATCCTCAAACCAATGGCATGACGGAACGCTTTAACCGTACCCTTGGGAATATGCTTGCCATGTACGCCTCTGACGACCAAACTAATTGGAACCAAGTGCTCCCTTTTGTCACGTACGCGTTCAACTCTGCACCACAAACAATCACTGGCTTTTCTCCTTTCTTCCTCCTGTACGGACGTGAGCCATCATGCTCCATGGACACCATTCTCCCTTACAGGCCTGATGTTTCCGAAGCGATGCCCGTTTTCAAAGCAGCTGCTTATGCCGAAGAGTGTCGTCAACTCGCTCGCTCATTTACCGCACAAGATCAATGGCGCCAGAAAACTGACCACGGTTCCTCTACGTCTACTGTACACTACAACCCAGGAATGCATGGTTTGGCTCTGGGTCCCGTCTACCCCTCCCGATCTTTCCCCGAAGCTTTCGTCGAAATACCATGGCCCCTACCGTGTGGTGCGGCAAACATCTCCTGTCAACTATGAAGTTGAGCCCATTTATCCACCTTCGGACCAACGCTGTCGTGGGCGTGAAACAGTACACGTATCACGCCTCAAACCGTGCTATGACCCCCTTGTCGTGTCCTTTCCCTAGGTCGCCAGGTTGGCTCCTTTCTGCGCGGGGAGTAATTGTACCGAAGCATAGTGGCGCCAGCTCTGTGCCAGCGTGAAAGAAGACGTTGACGTCCGTGTGTGGCTCGTGCTTGCCGGGTTCCTGCCTGTACCAGCTTGTTGCGGCTAACGTTTCTCGAATAATAACCTGTGTTTTTACGCAACCTTGCTCGTTGCACATCATTCATTATTTTGCATTTTTAGAAGATGTTCGCAACTTCCACGTGATCTACCCTGGTAATCTGTAGAACAACCTATCACAAGGGGTTGTCTCTGCCGTACATACATTTCAAGGCACATGTTCTGCGGCCCTTGGAGACAAGGACGCCAAAGAGACATCCGTGCTCTATAATCTCTTCATAGCTTTATCATCAGAACCATTGACCACTAGTTTTCACTCTACACATTTCATGTCACTCTCATAGTTTTATTCCCTACATGTTTACCCCCCTTTAGAGTGAGGAATATTAGGCCCTTCTACAGCCACTCATCATATCCATAACCCAAATCTTTTGTCACATGTACTGACGCTCTTTGGCCATAACGTGGCCCCTGCGCCAAGAAACACTACACACACATCATCATCATCATCATCATCATTCCACAGCTGTACGCCTTCGTGCTCTTAGTAAACTAGCAACGATGGCATGCCTGCGTGACTCACTTTTACATCACTACATCCGAATTGATACTATCGCTCCGCGCACCTTATGTTCTACCCGCGAGTAAAAGCTCACGAGAGTTGGCGAGGAACATGGCTGAAGCAGAGATGGAAAGAAGCAGGCCATTTCCATCACAAGTATGGCGCGTGCTGTAACATCATCCCACATCCAAGTAACCACGGATACGTATGGCACGTGCGGTAACATCATCCCACATCCAAGTAACCATGGATATCCGCTGGCTGTCCATACTGAATACAAATGTCCGGCTGTATGGATATCCAGCACGGATAGCCAATGAAGGTACAGTGAAAATCCATGTCCCGTGTGGCTGTTCTATAGACGTTCGAACTGGATGTCCGACCGGTCATTAAGTTTTGAACGTTGACTGGCTGTCCATATAAGGACATGCCAAGTATATGTACGATTGTTCATCAATTATTGTAAAATTAGAATGTAGTGAAAATACAAAAAGATCTGCAGAATCCCGGGTGACATTGCTGTAAAGTTTCATTGAAAAGACCACTATAAAATTCATTCAAATTTTGGCACACGCATTTGATCCCAGGATGCCAAATAATTTTGCTTCCTGAGGCAAAACAATCTGGTTGATTCAATATGTATATCGTATGCCATAAGAAAGGATGTATTTAGTGTTATTACTATCGCATTTGAACTGACGAAAATGCGGATCGAGAGCGCATCATAAAAGTAGGCGAACTTCCGTGCGCCAGCTTCGACACTTCTCAACAAGCAACACTGCAGTTGCTCAGATTCCTGGAACGTACACGTCATGTTAGCCGTGCCCCTCTGAATGTTTTGGGAGAAAGCGCACGTCATTGTGCCTATTGTCCCAAAACCTCCTTGACCAGCGCCGTGCACAAAGGGAAGAAGCACGGGAAAGGAGGGTGTTAGTGTCATTTCGTACGGATGTATGCTTAGGGGGCATCTGAGGCTCCGAGCAGCAGAAGGCAGATTTTTTTTTCAAGTGCCCCGTGTGGACATCAACAGCAATTCGCGAAGTTACGAAGGATGACTCTTCTACAAGAGTCAAAACGTGGCACGAGCCCACCACTGTTTTCGGCAGAGATTACCAATGCAAGCAGCAGCAATCCTGCTCACTCGCAGGGCAGACATAAGGCCACGTGTTATATGTCCTTTACATCTAACATCGCACATTTATCCATTCTTATGATGCGTTAACTATTGCCCATCATTTGTATAAGCCCTGCTAATACGTGGCATGCTTCCAGTTCTTCATTCGCTTGCATATTCCTTGCTATTAAGCAACTGACGAGTACATAGTCAGTGTCTCTCCACCTTCTTTAGAAGCGTGTGCAACAACCAATAGTGTTTCTCCTGTGCTTGTCCGTATGCACGTATTGTGGTTACTAAAATAACATTGCCATAAACACACATGAGCTGGGTCTGTTGCCAATATTTTATTCAACCTGCTAACAAGCAGTTGCTGCCACCTAAGAAGTAATTGCACTTGAAGGCGGAAGGGCATTGAACACTGAAATCTTGTAAGGCTGCGTACACACTCTCACAACCGCGGCTGTTGACTGTGAGTTACGTGTTTCTCAGCCTTGATATATGCTGATAGAAAAGATTCAATTGTTCTTAAAAGCCCGCTTGAACTTCATTTTTTTGAGAATTCAATTGCAGTATATATATATATATATATATATATATATATATATATATATATATATATATATATACATTTACGTATACATATATCTATATATATATATACATTTTCCTTACATATATATATATGTAAGGAAAAGAAGCGTATACCTAAGGGCTCGTTTTTCCGTGTTTTGACACAACATTAATAAGATCTAACAGACAATAATGCCAAGGAATGTACAGAAGAAGTTATTAGAACCAATGTAATATAAATAAGAAGAAAGAAAAGTGGGTGAAAAAATAACTTGCCATGAGCAGGAATCGAACATACGACCTTCGAATAACGCGATCAATGCTCTATCCACTGAGCTTTCACGGCAACTATCCCCCCAGCCACTATACATTCCTTGGCATCATTGTGTTTTAGATCTTATATATATATATACTGATAGTAATATTTCAAAGGGCCAGTTTGTTTTGGTGAAGATATCGTATCTAACACAATGGGGAGCGTTGTCAACAAGGATAAATATATATACCTTTTGAAGGGGCTGTCAATGCCCATGTTGGCTGTCCTATAGGAATGTTGAGCGAATGTACAAATTTGTTACCTTTATATGTCTGATGTACGTCCCGTCGTATGCATACTGGATATCTGTGGTTACTTAGGATGCCAAGCCTGCCCTTGATTGCTCCTCAAGAAAAGAAACATCTCGCCCCTATTTGACTGGTGGTGAAAAAGCATGAAGGAACACCGGGAGGTTAGGGGAGGAGGGGGGCTGCATGGCTGGCACAGCAACTGTGAACATTCATGGCACGGTGGAAAGCATGCGTGCGTGAGAGTTCGCGGGTGCAGGGATCCCCTTATGGGTGGGGAGAAGATTCGTTGCCATGCCTCCTCCTTATTCCTTATTAGGTCAATGCAAGGGACAGACTGTTAGCCCTTTCCACTCCTCTTAGGTGACAAGGGCTTGGCCACCCCCCACCCCCACCCCACACATGCATATGGGCGTGAGTGCTATCTTGGCATATAGCAGCAAACGACTCACATATCACTCTGCACGTTGTGCCCTTTGTTTCTTGATTTGTCACTACTAATGCAAAAAAGGGCAAGACGGCACCTCTCTTGTGAGTGATCATATTCCCATACACCAGCAATTTGTAGCTGTGCGAGATCAGATCAGAAAGAGTTAGGTTCTAGCCTTGCTTCCTATTCAATTACGACATGTTGCTATTGCATTTACACTATTTTGCAATTTTAGTAGAACATATTTTTTTTCTAAAAATTTATGTGACAAGACTCTTCATCAACTACCTAGTGGAACTCATGAACTGAAAACAAGTGAGTACCAATGAGTATGAAGCAGGTAATAGTATGAACTTGAATGAGTGGCTGTGAGTGTGAAATGGCGTGAGTGTGGACATAATAGAATATGTATGAGTCTGAATGGATGAGTAAGGCCGTAAGTGCTGCGAGCATGTGGAGGTGTGAGAGTAAACATAAGCTAGTCGGTATGTGAGTGCACATGAGTATGGAATCGGGTGACTATTGATGAGTGCGGGTAGGTATGCCAGAACGTGAGAGAACACTTATGAGTGTGGGTATGAACTGGAACGAGTATCCATGGGCATGAGTAGGCGAGGGTGAACGTGAGTGAGTACTTCAGAGTGCCAGTGGGCATGAGTATAGCATGCGAGTAAAAATGGCGTTTAGGTATGAGAATAAGCTGGAGTATAACATGAGTGGGTGCCTACAAGTGTAAGTATAATTGAGTAGAAACGTGAGCGAGTGTCTATGAGTGTACGTAGGTGTGAATATGAACGTGATTGAACACACACATTAGGTATAGTAGGCGTGAGCATCAAAGTGAGTGCGGATGAGTAAGAGTATGCATGAGCATGAACGTGAATGAGTGCTGTTGTGTGTGAGTGCCCATGAGTATGCACGAGTATATGAACGTGTGTGACTGCTGACGTGTATGAGTAGGTGTGAGGGCCTATAAGTGTGAGTATACGTGAATATGAATATGGGTGAGTACTTTTGAGTGTGAATAGTCCTGAGTATGAATGTGAGTAAGGGCTTATGAATGTGAGTAGGCGTGAGTAAGCAGCGAGTGAGTGCTCATGGGTGTGAGTAGCCGTGAGTCGGCGTGAGTGTGAATATGAGTGAGTAACTATGAGTGTAAATACTCGTAAGTATGAATGTGAGGACCTGTGAGTGTGAGTAGGCGTGAGTATGAACATGAATGAGTGCCTGTGATTGGGCAAGAGTATAAACGTGAATGAGAGCCTATGAATGTGAGTAGGAGTGTTAACGTGAGTGTAAGTATAAATAGGCTTGAGTATAACATGAGTGCGTGCCTACGAGTGCGAGTATAATTGAGTACGAATGCGAGTGAGTGTCAGTCAGTCTACGTAGATGTGAGTATGTGTGTGAGTGAACGCTCATTAGGTGTAGTAGGTTTGAGTATGAAATTTATGATGATGATGTTTGGTGCTTTGTCGCACAATGGCCATTTGATGACCAAAGAGCGCCAGTTCATGGGGCAAGAGATGTGAACAATGATTTTGATTAGCGGCTGTATAAGGGCCTTAAAATTCCTCGCCCTAAGGCGGGTAAAAACATAGATGTAATAAAATTATGAGCATGCCGTGAAATGTGTGTGGTGTTAGTGGATGACGAAAGTTTGTGATAATAAAAACGATGGCGGGCATGTATAGAATCAGCACAAGCGCCTCACTCGTTTACACCCTTGTGTCCAAGAACCGTGAGGCAAGTGCCTTGTAGAGTGTAGCCACCGCAGCGGAGACCTCTCGGGAAAGGTCGTGCTACGGAATGCCCGGGTATATAATATGAAAAGTATGAACCTCTCTTATAAAAGCTAACAACGATTTATGTGTGAAAAGTGGTTCCCTACTGACGAACATTGCCGGGTGTAGGGGTATCTGCTGTCGGTAGGGTAATGGAAAGTGTTGTCTTCATAGCGTTTCTAATTCTTTGCACTGTATTAGAATGTGAAGTACGGTTAGTGCTTCACCACATCTGTCACACAAAGGTGGATCAACCCCAGATAAAAGAAATGAATGTGTTGTGTGTGTATGGCCTGTTCTGAACCTTGTAAAGATTACTTCTGTGTGGCATGATTTTGATACTGGCGGCAACTGACCAAGTTGTGGCTTGATGACATGCAATTTATTCCCTGTGTGTGTGTCCCATGTGCTCTGCCAATAACCCTTGAGCTTTTGCTTTAGAACAGCTTTTAAGTCGAGTGCAGGAATCGGTATCGAAGTGTTGATAGCGGTTTTATTGGTGGATCTAGCTAGCTGGTCCACGAGAACATTGCTTTGTATTTCACGGTGTCCTGGCACCCAGCAGACTATGGCATGCTGCTTAGATGAGTAGACTGCGCATAAAAGCGAATAAAAATTAAGCGAGACAAGGACAGGGTTTTGTGCTTTCTAGGTGTTTTCAGAGCTTTTACTATGCTTAGGGAATCTCTATATATTATTACCTTGTGTAGTTTTATTTGTTTATTGTGTTTAACAGCCGCAAGTATCGCATAAGCTTCACCAGTAAGAATGCTTGTATCAGAGTGCAGAACGCCGGCTTCCGAAAAGGATGGACCGACGGCTGCGTACGAGACAAAAGTGCTAGACTTGGAAGCATCCGTAAAAAGCTCAAGACATGTGTATTTATGTTGTAGTTCAAGAACGTATGTCTAGATGTGTGCAATGGGTGCATGCTTCGTAACTTCTAAGAAAGACACGTCGCAATCTATCACCTGCCACTGCCACTGCCTCTGTGGCAGGCATACTACAGGAGCCATCAAAGAGTGTTCGAGTGGCACACCGGTTTCATTCGCTAGGCCCCTCACAACACGGAGTGAGTAGGGCTGTGTCATAGAAGGCCGTTTCACAAACACAGCAAGGCTTGACATGCCAATAATTGTGGAATGTGATGGGTGATCCTTGTCTGTGTTTACATTAAAAAATATTTAAAAGATATGTAACATCTCTGTAGGTGGAGCTACCACTCGTTAAATTCCACGTACAGGCTCTCTACAGGGCTAGTGCGAAAAGCACCCGTAGAGAAGCGGATGCCGAGATGATGAACAGGGTCAAGCATTTTATGGGCAGTAGGTGTCGCAGACTGATATGATATTGCCCCATAGTTTAAGCGGGTACGTACGAGGCTTTTATACAATTTCATTAGGCACTTCTTGTCAGTTCCTCATGTAGTACTTGACAATACTTTCAGGACATTTATGGCTTTTATGCACTTGTTTTTGAAATACTTGATGTGTGGTATGAAGCTTAGCTTAGTGTCCAATATTAGGCCTAAGAATTTATGTTCAGTATTAACAGCAAGATGTTGCCCACGCAGTTGAATATCAAGTTTGGAATGAAGGCCTCTCTTCCTGGAAAACCAAATACACGTGCTTTTCTGTGCATTCAGCCAGAAACCATTTTCTTCTGCCCAATCGGAGACTTCATTCAGACAACGCTGAACCTGCCGCTCACACAAGGCCAGATTACAAGACTTAAAACCGAACTGGACATCATCGACATATGTGGAGTAAAAGATATTTCGAGGGATAGACAAGCGAAAAGAATTCATTTTGATAGTAAAAATTGTGCAACTAAGTACACCACCTTGCGGCACGCCTGTTTCTTGGACAAATGTTTGGGAAAGAATGCTGCCTACTCAAACTCGGAAGGTCCAATTTGACAAGTAACTTTCAATTATGTTAAACATTCTTCCGTGCACGCCGACGTGGGAAAGGTCTTCTAATATTGCAAAGTGCCATGTTGTATCGTAAGCCTTTTCGATATCGAGAAACACAGAGAGAAAATATTGTTTATGGACGAAAGCGTCTCTGATCTGTGCCTCGATACGAACAAGGTGGTCTATGGTAGATCTACCTTCTCGAAACCCAAACTGAAATGGGTCGAGTAAATTGTTTGTTTCAAGGAAACGTACAAGTCGGCAGTTTATCATTTTTCGAAGACTTTGCACAAGCAGCTTGTAAGTGCAATAGGCCTATAGCTTGAAGCTGAAGAAGGGTCCTTGCCCTCTTTCAAAATGGGAATAATAATAGCCTCTTTCCAGGAAGCAGGGATAGTGCCAGAAAACCAGATAGCATTGTACAAACAAAGTAGGGTTTTTTGTGTTTCGATTGATAGGTTTTTAACATTTCATACATCACACAGTCAGAACCTGGAGCAGAAGTACTAGATGAGTTTAGAGGTGTTTGGAGCTCAGCTAAACTGAAAGCTTGGTTATATGCCTCGTATCTAGTGCATTTGTGTTCCATTTTCTGCTTTTCTATTCTTGTTTTGTATTTTTGGAAAGTGTCAGTATTATAGTGGGACGAGCTGGACACCCGTTCGGAGTGTGCACCGAGGAAGTTTGCCTGATCTTCCAAGGTATCACCCTGTGTGTTTACGAGTGGAAGTGTGTGTACTTGTTTTCTTGCTACCCTGCCAACCATGTTCCAGACCTTAGCCTCCTGTGTGTATGAATTGATCACTGACAAAAACTTCTGCCAGCTGCCAGCTTTCTCTTCTGGTCTGCCGACATGTTCTCCTGCCTTGAGACTTTATTTTTTTGAAGGTGTCAAGATTTTCGGCTGTCGGTGAGTTCCGAAGCAACCTCCATGCTCTGTTTTGCTGTTTGCACGCGTTTCGGCATTCTGAGTTCTACCATGGCACACGCCGTTTTTACGGGTGTCCATTTGTTTGTGGGATACATTTTGTGGCAGCATCAATCAAAAACGCTGTGAAGTAGTTAACAGCAACATCAATGCTCGAAGTACATATGTCACTCCAACCTAAACGAGCGATGGTATGAAACTGTTTCTAGTCGGCTCTGTTTATGATGGTATAAAACTGTTTCTAGTCGGCTCTGTTTATGAGCCATTTCGGAACACGTGGTTGACACTCATTTGCTGTGGCTGTGCTCAAAACTACAGGAAAGTGGTCACTTGCGTACGGATTACTGATGACTTTCCACTAGAGTAGAGGCACAAGAGATGGCTCAATCCCCAGGATCCCCTTTCCCCAGACAACGCTCAGCCACGCACGGCTAGGCGTGGGAAGAGATTGAAACCCCCCTGTTAGCTCCAATCCGTGGTGTCGCTACAAACGAAATGCCTGCTTGAGCAGACGCCCCTGCGGGTGGTATGAAAGTGAGTGCTGATGAAAACGTATGCATGAGCATGAACATGAAGAGTGCTGATGTGTGTGAGTACCCATGAGTATGCGTGAATATATGAACGTGAGTGACTGCTGATGTGTATGAGTAGGTGTGAGGGCCTATGAGTGTGAGTATACGTGAGTGTGAACGTGGGTAAGTACTTTTGAGCGTGCATAGTCCTGAGTATGAACGTAAGGGCCTATGAATGTGAGTAAGCATGAGTGTGAACGTGAGTGTGTGTAAGCGTGAGTAGGCGTGAGTAAGCAGCGAGTGAGTGCTTATGGTTGTGAGTAGTTGTGAGTTGGCATGAGTGTGAATGTGAGTGAGTAACTATGAGTGTGAATACTCGTGAGTATGCACGTAAAGACTTGGGAGTGTGAGTAGGCGTGCGTATAAACATCAATGAGTGCCTACGATTGGACGTATGAACGTGAGTACTTTTGAGTGTGAGAAGTCATGAATATGAATGTGAGTGAGAGCCTATGAACGTGAGTAGAAGTGAGAGTGAACGTGAGTGTAAGTGTGAGTAGGCTAGAGTATAACATGAGTGGGTGCCTACGAGTACGAGTGTGTGAGTAAACTAGAGTATAACATGAGTGGGTGCCTACAAGTGCGAGTATAATTGAGTACGAACAATAGCGAGTGTCTATGAGTGTACAGAGCTGTGACCATGAATGTAAGTGAACACTCATTAGGTGTAGTAGCGGTGAGTATGAGAGTGAGTGCCGATGAGTAAGAGTATGCGTGAGCATCAACGTGAATGAGTGTTGATGTGTGTGAGTGGGTGTCAGTACCCATGAGTATGCGTGAGTATATGAACTTGAGTGACTGCTGATGTGTATGAATAGGTGTGAGGGCCTATGAGAGTGAGGATACGTGAGTATAAACGTGGGTGAGTACTTTTGAGTGTGAATAGTCCTGAGTATGAATGTGAGTAAGGGCCTATGAATGTGAGTAGCCATGAGTAAGAAGCGAGTGAGTGAGTGCTCATGGGTGTGAGTAGCCATGAGTCGGCGTGAGTGTGGATATGAGTGAGTGACTATGAGTTTGAATACTCGTAAGTATGAATGTGAGGACCTGTGAGTGTGAGGAGGCGTGAGTATGAACATGAATGAGTGCCTGTGATTGGGCGTGAGTATGAACACGAGTACGTTTGAGTGTGAGTAGTCCTGAGTATGAACGTGAGTGAGAGCCTATGAATGAGCAGGAGTGAGTGTGAACGTGAGTATAAGTGTGAGTAAGCAGTGAGTGAGTGCATATGATTGTGAGTAGGTGTGAGTGTGAATGTAAGTGAGAGTAAGTGTGAGTAGGCATGAGTAAGCAGTGAATGTTTATAGGTGTGAGTAGTCATGAGCATGAACTTGAGTGACTACTCATTAGTGTGAGTTGGCGTGAGTGTGCACGTGGGTAACTATGAGAGTGAATAGTCGTGAGTATGAACATGAGGACCTGTGAGTGTGAGTAGGCATGAGTATGAATGTAAATGAGTGCCTATGACTATGAGTGGGCGTGAGTATGAACGTAAGTACTCATAAGTGTGAGTAACCGTGAGTATGAACGTGAGTGAGGGTCTATGAGTATGAGTAGACGTGAGTATGAATGTGAGTAGGCGTGAGTACAGTGAGTGAGTGTTTATAGATGTGAGTAGTCGTGAGCATGAACGTGACTACTCCTTAGTGTGAGTTGGCATGAGTGGGAACGTAACTATGAGTGTGAGTAGTCGTGAGTATGAACATGAGAAGCTGTGAGTGTAAGTAGGTGTGAGTATGAATGTAAATGAGTACCTGTGAATGAGAGTGGGCGTGAGTATGAACGTGAGTAAGTACTCGTAAGTGCGAGTAGATGTGAGTATGAACATGAGTGAGGGTCTATGAGTGTGAGTAGACATGAGTATGAACGTGAGTGAGGGTGAAGGCTGAAAAAATTGAGTCAGTGGAAATCCTGAAAAAATTGAGGTGAGTGAGAATGAGTGAGTAGTAACTGAAAGGGCCGACCTATGTAGCACCCTAAACGTTCCCTTACGAGTGGTGGAGAGTTCTATTCAGTCCCCTATTGTCTTATCTGTCTAGGAATTCGTCGGCTTTAGCTACAATACATCCCTGGAGCTATGTCTCTTAAGACAAGAAGATATATACGTTATGCATCCACAAGTATGATTTCTGAAGCCAACTAGCTTTAGCACTTTTGACATTCATCATGACTTACCATCCCTACAAATCAATTGCGTAACTGCACAGCCGTCAGCAGGGTTAACACTAACAATCCGACCCGTGGCCTCTCTTCGCTTTGACTGACGTCAGCGCAGCCAAGTGTTGGACACGATATGGTTGTTGCAAATAAATATAAATGGAACGTGCATTGATTTCGCTAGTAAACTTTTGTTCAACATCTGCCTAGCCAGCGTGTCCAGTACACTTACTTGGCTGGTTCTTTTTCGATATGTTTCTATTGTGGCTGCACACTGACAAGCTAGGTGTCTAATAAAATTGTTGTCGAATGCTTATCTCAGCAATAAACTTTTCTGCATGAAAACTCTTGCACCTCCCTAGTTTGAAATTCAAGCTTCCCCTAGAAAAAAATCACGCTCATGCTGATGCCATTAAAGTTATGCTAAAGTATCAAGAATAGCGTTTTCAATTGTCACTGAAACGTGGCGTTCTAAATACCTGAATGGGGAAGGTGATGATGATGATGATGATGATGATGATGAGTAGTTTTTAATGGCGCAAGGGCCAATTGATGACCAAAGAGCGCCATTTCTATTGACTACAGATATGAACAATGATATGATGCGTGGCTGTAAAGGGGCCTTAAAATTCCTCGCGCTAACGCGGGTTAAAACATGGAAGTATTAAAATCATGACAGTGGCGTGAGATATGTGTAGTAATAGCGGATGGCAAAATGTCATGATAATAATACCACGATGAAGATATAGTCCTTGCAGCCACGACCATGATACAGAGGTCGTGCTACGGATGACCTCGAAATATTGAGTGAAAGCTATGCACATCTTTTAAAAACGTGAAAAGTGTTTGCAGTTTAAAAAGCGGATCTCTACCGATGAGCATCCCAGGGTGCATGGGGAGCTGCTGTCGGTAGGGCAGTAAAAAATGCTTTTTTAAGAGCATCTAGCTCATTGCACTGGACGAGAATGTGGAGAACCGTAAGGGGTTCTCCACATCTCTTACAATATGGTGGATTGCCGGTAGATAGAAGAAATGAATGTGTAGAATGTGTATGACCTGTTCTAAGCCTTGTTAGTATTGCTTCTGTGTGTCGTGATTTTGATAGTGGCGGCCAATAACCTAGTTGCGGCTTAATAGCATGGAGTTTATTATCTGCGTGTTTATCCCACGTGCTCTGCTAATACCCCCTGAGCTTTCGTTTTAAAAAAAGGCTTTAAGTCAAGTGCAGGCATAGGTATTCATGCATTTGGAGTAGTGTCGTTGGCGGAAGTAGCCAGATTGTCGGCCAAAACGTTTCCTTGTCTCTCACGGTGCCCTGAAACCCAGCAGACAACAAGCTGTTTTGATGTGTACAGTGTGCACAGAAGTGAGTAAAGTGACACCAGCACGAGGTTCTTGTGTTTTTCAGGAGTTTTCAGGGCTTTTACCATGCTTAGGGAATCTCTGTATATTACCACCTTTTGTATTTTATCTGTTTGATGTGTTTTACGACCGCCAGTATTGCGTAAGCTTCTTCTGTGAAAATGCTTGCATCAGGATGAAAAACGCCGGCCTCGGAAAAGAATTGGCCTACCGCTGCATATGACACAGAAGTGTATGACTTTGACGCATCGGTACAGAACTCAGGGCATGTGCGTTTACGTTGTAGTTCTAGGAAGTATGTATGTATGTGTGCAAGTGGTGCGTGCTTTGTCACTTCAACAAAAGAGACATTACAGTCTATAAGCTGCCGCTGCCATGGTGATAGTATGTTGCAGGAGTCATCAAACTGTGTTCAAGAAGAGGCACACCTGTTTCTTCGGCCAGGCCCCTTACACGGAGCGCATAGGGCTGCCTAAACGAAGGACAGTTCTCAAACAAGCCGCAACAAGACAAATCAATAATTGTGAAATGGGAAGGGTGTTTCTTGTCTGCCTTCACCTTCAAAAAGTACAAAAAGGACAGGAAACATCTTTGTAGGTGGAGCGACCATTCATTCGAATCCACGTACAGGCTCTCCACAGGGCTAGTTCGGAAAGCACCCGTAGAGAGGCAAATGCCCAGATGGTGGACAGGGTGTAGAATTTTCAAGGCTCATGGTGTTGCTAACTGATAGATTATAGCACCGTAATCTAGGCGTGCGCTACGAGGCTCTTATATAAATTCATTAGACATTTCACGTCACTACCCCATGTAGTGCGTGACAACACTTTCAAAATGTTCATTGTTTTTAAGCACCTGTCCTTTAAATACTTGATGTGTGGGATGAAGGTTAGTTTAGTGTCTAATGTGAGACCAAGAAACTTGTGCTCGGTCTTCACTGACAGAGGTTGACCATGCAGGTCAATGTCGGGGTCAGTATGGAGACCCCTCCTTCGGCTGAACATGACACAAGTGCTCTTTTGCGCGTTGAGTATAAAACTATTCTTGTTTGCCCAATGAGATACCTTGTTCAACCCTAGTTGAACTTGGCGTTGGCACATTGAGATGTTGCACGATTTGTAACCAATCTGCATACTATCGACATATATGCAGTAAAAATATTTCGTGGGAGATACAGGTGCAAGGAATTCCTTTTAACTATGAAAAGTGTGCAGCTCAATACACCTTCTTGTGGCACTTCTGTTTCTTGGACAAATACTCGAGATAAGACACTGCCAACTTGGACACGGATTGTACGGTTGGACAGATAGCTTTCGATAACTGTCAGCATTCTACCCCGCACACCAAAATGTGACAGGTCTCGCAATATGCCAAAGCGCCATGTAGTGTCATATGCCTTTTCCTTATCGAGGAACACAGAAAGAAAAAAATCCTTATGAACAAAAGCGTCGCGAATTTTTGCCTCAATACGGACAAGGTGGTCAGTCAGTGGTGGACCGAGCCTCTCAAAACCCACACTGGTATGGGTCAAGTAGGCCATTAAATTCAAGGAAGTGCGTCAGGCACCTGTTAATCATTTTTTCAAAGACCTTGCAAAGACAGCTGGTTAATGCTATTGGCCTGTAGCTGGAAACTGAGGCCAGGTCCTTGCCTTGTTTTAAAATTGGGATAACGATAGCCTCCTTCCTAGCTGAGGGTAGCTTTCCAGAAGACCATATCGCATTATATAGAGAGAGGAGAGCTTTCTGGGTTTCAGTGGGCAGGTGTTTTAACATTTCATATGCCACACGGTCCGGGCCTGGGGTAGATTTATTGCAGCAGGAAAGCGAGGCTTGTAGTTCAGCCAAACAGAAAGGTTCATTGTATGCCTCATGTGTTGTGGGCTTGCGCTCTAATCTCTGTTTTTATATTGTGGTTTTGTATAGTCGGAGCGCTTCACTATAGTGTGTTGAGCTGGAGACCTGTTTGAGGTGCGCTCCGAGAGTGTCTGCCTGGTCTTTCAAACTCTCCCCTTGTGTGTTCACTAGAGGAAGTGAATGTGATTTTTGTCCTGCCACTTTACCAAGCATGCTCCAGACTCTCGACTCATCGGTGTATGAGTTAATGCCTGATAAAAATTTGTGCCAACTTTCCCTTCTCGCCTGTCAGCGCGTCCTCCTTGCTTGCGACTTGACGTTCTTAAGGTTTACAAGATTCTCGGCTGTGGGCGAGTGTCTAAGCAACTTCCATGCCTTATTTTGTATTTTCGAGCATCACGGCACTCATTATTCCACCATGGGACTCGTCGTTTGATTGACGGTCCACATGTTCGGGGAATACCTTTTGTTGCTGCATCAACCAAGAAAGCTGTAAAGTAGCATACAGCATCCTTTATGCTCAACGCCGCCATGTCAGTCCAAGATAATACAGTCATTTTTTGAAACGTTTCCCAGTCAGCTCCGTCGGTGAGCCATTTGGGAACTTGTGCATGACATGTATTTGTTATTGATGTGCTGATAACGATAGGAAAATCGTCACTACCATATGGATTATTAATGACTTCCCATTTAAGTAGAGGCAGGAGTGATGGGGATGTTATGCTGAGGTCTATTGTTGAGTGCATATTGTTAGCGATGTTGTAATATGTTGGCTCTTTCCAATTCAGCAGGCACGCACCGGAAGAAAAAAGGTACTGTTCAATCAGGCGACCTCGAGCATCGCAGTGAGAGTCACCCCATAGATTGCTATGTGCATTGAAATCTCCAAGGAGAATATAAGGTTCTGGAAGTTCGTCTATGAGGGACTTGAATTCATGCTTTTCAAGATGGTGTTGTGGAGGTATGTAGAGAGAGTAGATGGTGACGAGCTTATTCAAAAGAACTGCTCGAACAGCCACCGCGTCAAGGGTTGTTTGTAGTGGTAGGGGTGCGCATGCAATCCCTTGATTGACTATATTGGCAACACCACCGAATGGCACAATTGCATCATTCCGGTCCTTCCAAAAAATAACGTAGTGACGTAAAAAGTTGGTGTGTTTAGGTTTCGGGTGTGTCTCTTGTACGCACAGAACCTTAGGTGTATGTTTGTGTAAATATTCCTGGATATCGTCGAGGTTTCTCAGCAGTCCTCTAACGTTCCACTGCAGTATTTGTGTCATTTCAATTTTGCGTGGTGCTGTGTGTACAAAGGTGTTGCGTTAGGTTACAGGGCCTTTTGGGGGCCCTGTTATTTGGGGTTTTTCTTTTTTGGCGCGCTCGAAGGAGTTGCGCGTATCCTTCGGTGCCTGAGGTGCCGGAGGAGTGGGACTTGTATTCATCACCTCTTGCGAGGTGGTGGATGGTGCCTGCTGGGCAGGCACATTCACTGAACTTTCAGACCTAACTGCGCCTGCAGTGGTCCGAGGTTCAGCAGACACTGGGGTCTGCCGGCCCTGTTTGTCAGGTGGGGGAGCAGTACTGGCTGCTCCAGCCGGGGGCGCTCGCGGCACGACCGCGGCCACACGCTGTGTGACATTCGCGGGTGCCGAGGCATGTGGCGCGGCGCCCCGGCGCGTCACATCTGCAAAGGAGGGATAAGATGGGTTGTGTATTGCGAAACGTTGGCGTGCTTCTTGGAATGTGAGATTGAATTTGACCTTAAGTTCTACTATTTGTTTCTCGTTTTTTCATGCAGGGCATGATCGTGAGTAGGCAGCTTGATTTCCTTCACAGTTCGAACAATGAGTTGTTTCTGATTTGCAGTTGTCCGATATGTGTTGAATGGATGCGCACTTTGCGCAAGTGACACGCCCTCTGCAACTCTGCGATGCATGACCGAAACGTTCGCACTTGAATAATCGACAAGGGTTGGAAATGTATGGTCTTACACGAAGCTTACAATAGCCAGTTTCGATTGATTCTGGTAGGTCACTTGTTCCGAAGGTAATTATTACGTGTTTTGTAGGGGTCAGTATGTTGTTGCGCCTTACTGTTATTCGTTGGACTTTGACCACGTTCTCGTCCTGCAAACCTTCGAGCAGCTCACTTTCAGAAAGCTCAGTAAGATCATCATCAGAAACTACGCCACGGACAGTGTTCATGGACCTGTGTGGGCCCACCGAAACAGGGGTTTCCCCAAAGGCTACAAGCTTGGACAGCTTTTCATACTGAGCTTTGTCACGAATCTCCAGAAGAAGATCGCCACTTCCCATCTTTGTCACTTTAAAATCTGGGCCTATTGTTTCTGTGAGAGTTTTGGAAACGAGGAAAGGTGAAATGGCTCGGACTGTCTTCTTTTCGTTTTGACGGCGGATTACATGGTACTTTGGGAATGTCGGCTTTGGTGTGTTAGGCAGGAAAGTATCATCAATGTGCCACCTTTTTAGGGAGCGATCAGAAAGGGGGGGGGGAAACCTTTGCCATAAAAATACTATAAAGTTCGGCGGCGATGGTGGCCACCCACCACCGAGCCCAACAAGAGCACGCTACAAGGTTGACTAGTGAACACTTGAAGACGCCAGCCATGCATCGCCGCTATAACCGAATATAACTACCCAAGGTTGGATAACTACACATGGTTAACCCGCGGCGCCAGGAAATTCAAAAGTAAACGGAAAAGAGAAGATGACAGGGCAGATAAAAAGTGAGAGATAAAGACGGAGATGTAGGAAGAGAGAGAAAGGAAAAGGCGACTGCCGATTTCCCCTGGGTGGGTCAGCCCAGGGGTGACGTCTACGTGAAGCCGGGACCAAAGGGGTGTGTTGCCTCTGCCGGGGGGCCTTGAAGGCCAATCACCCAGCATTGGCACAACCCCCAGGATCCCCTTTTCTCCGGACACGGCAAAGCCACGCACGGCTAGGCGTGGGAGAGAGCCGAGACTCCCCCGTTAGCTCGGGTCCGTGGTGTCACTACACACCAAACGCTACTTGCGCAGGCGCCCCTGCGGGGCCTTGTTTGAGGATGTGTTTATAACTGCCTCTTTCGAGGCCTTGGGTAGACGCCCGGAGGACCATACGCTGCTCAACAGTAAGAGAATGACCTCAAGCGTGTGTTCGTGTAAGTGTTTGAGCATGCCATAAGTAATCTTGTCTTGGCCTGCAGCTGAGTTGCCACATGTCGCCAGTACTGCCTTCAATTCGTCGATGGTAAACAGAGTATTGTAGCCTCCAGCAGATGGCCTTATATCGCGGATAAGCTTACGTTCCTCAGCAAGCTTGTGTCGTTTAAAGGAGTCTGTGTATATCTTCAGCTCAGCACACTATATCTTCAGCTCAGCACACTATACAAAGTGTTGGCCTATGGCATCTGCCTGGTGTTCCAGCGTATCACCAGCAGTACCGACGAGAGGTACCGGATGAGTGTTGTGCCCTTGAAGTGCTCTTACTCTGTTGTACACCCGATGCGTATCAGTGTAGGAGTTAACTGCCGAGAGAAAGAACTGCCAGCTCTGCCTCTTTGATTCTCGTCGGATACGCCTACCATTTGGTTTTGCACGCTTGAAATTCATCAGGTTATCAAATGTCGGGTACCTGCAAAATTTAGACCCAGCTTTGTTTTGGTTCTCGCGAGCTTTTTTGCACTCCGCATTCCACCAGGGCCGTCGTTTGTTTCGCGTCTTGTCAGATGTCTGTGGGATCGATCGCTCTGCGGCCTGTATGATATGAAGTACGACCAATGCTTCACAGTCATCAATGTCTAGGTTTTCAATACAAGAACGCGATAGTTATGTAAGTTCTCAGAATTTTGTCCAGTCAGCATCTTGTTCTCTAAACCTGAATACACTTGTAGTCGTCTTTCTTGTACTTCCTGTGTGTTGTAGGCAGACAGGAAAATGATCATTTCCATAGAAATTATGAATAACAGACCAATCTGTGGTTGCCATGAGCGAAGGGGAGCCGATAGCAAGATCTATGGCTGTGTATGAGTTGTACGCTGGGTTAAAGTACGTTGGTTCTTTTTTGTTAAATATACAGGAGCCGGAGTACAAGAGGAAGTTTTCGATTAAGGAGCCTCGAGAATCTGTTCTTCTGCATCCCCATAGGGGGTTGTGCGCATTAAAATCTCCAACCAAGAGGAACGGATGCGGGAGCTGGTCCACTAAAGCTTCAAACTCTTTAGTAGACAGGTGGTAGTCTGGAGGGATATACAATGAACACACAGTTGTCATTCACCCAAAGATAAGGGTTCGTATTGCCACTGCCGCTAAGTGGGTAACCAGAGTGAAGGTTTGGGACGGGAGTGCTTTCTACACCATGATAGCGACACCGCCGGATGAATGGGCAGTGCCATTCCTGTCCTTTCGGTATCATCATCATCAGCCTGTCTACGTCCACTGCAGGACAAAGGCCTCTCCCATGTTCCGCCAGTTAACCTGGTCCTGTGCTTGCTGTTGCCAATTTATACCCGCAAACTTCTTAATCTCATCTGCCCACCTAACCTTCTGTCTCCCCCTACCCCGCTTCCCTTCTCTGGGAATCCAGTTGATGACCCTTAATGACCAGCGGTTATCCTGTCTACGTGCTACATGCCCGGCCCATGTCCACTTCCTCTTCTTTATTGCAGCTATGATATCCTTAACTCCCGTTTGTCTCCTAATTCACTCTGCTCTCTTCTTGTCTCTTAAGGTTACACCTACCATTTTTCTTTCCATTGCTCGCTGCGTCGTCCTCAATTTAAGTTGAACCCTCTTTGTGAGTCTCCAGGTTTCTGCTCCGTAGCTAAGTACCGGCAAGATACAGCTGTTATATACCTTCCTCTTGAGGGACAGTGGCAATCTACTTGTCATAATTTGAGAGTGCCTGCCGAATGTGCTCCACCCCATTCTTATTCTTCTAGTTACTTCAATCTCGTGGTTAGGCTCTGCGGTTATTACCTGCCCTAAGTAGACATAGTCTTTTACAACTTCAAGTGCACTATTACCTATCGCAAAGCGCTTCTCCTTTCCGAGGTTGTTGTACATTACTTTCGTTTTCTGCAGATTAATTTTAAGACCCACCTTTCTGCTCTCCTTGTCTTACTCCGTAATCATGAGTTGCAATTCGTCCCCTGAGTTACTCAGCAATGCAATGTCATCGGCGAAGCGCAGGTTACTGAGGTACTCTCCATTAACTCTTATCCCTAACTGTTCTCATTCTAGGCTTCTGAAAACGTCCTGTAAGCACGCAGTGAATAGCATTGGGGAGATTGTGTCCCCCTGCCTTACACCCTTCTTTATTGGTATTCTGTTGCTTTCTTTATGAAGCACTATGGTAGCAGTTGATCCCCTGTAGATTTCTTCCAGAATGTTTATATATATTTCTTCTACGCCCTGATTCCGTAGTGTCTGCATGACGGCTGATATTTCTACTGAATCAAACACCTTCTCGTAAGCTATGAAGGCTATCTATAGTGGTTGGTTATACTCTGAGCATTTCTCTATTACCTGATTGATAGTATGAATGTGGTCAATTGTTGAGTAGCCTGTTCTAAATCCTGCTTGTTCCTTTGGTTGATTGAATTCTAATGTTTTCTTTACTCTGCTAGCAATTACCTTTGTAAATAGCTTGTATACTACAGAGAGCAAGCTGATCGGCCTGTAATTCTTCAAGTCCTTGTCATCTCCATTCTTATGTATGAAGATGATGTTAGCGTTCTTCCAAAACTCTGGTACTTTTCCCGTCAGGAGACACCTCGTAAATAGAGTGGCTAGTTTTTCTAACACAATCTGTCCTCCATCTTTCAGCAGATCTGATGTTACCCGATCCTCACCAGCAGCTTTGCCTCTGTGCATGCTCTCCAAAGCTTTTCTGACTACTCTCTCATTACCGGTGGGGTGTCGTCTGGGTTACTGATAGTTCTTATAGTATTAAGGTCGTGGTTGTCTCGGCTACTGTACAGATCTCTGTAAAACTCCTCCGCTATTTTAACTATCCTATCCATATTGGTAGTTATTTTGCCTTCTTTGTCCCTTAGCGCATACATCCGCCTTTTGCCTATCCCAAGTTTCCTCTTCACTGCTTTGACGCTTCCTCCGTCTTTCAGAGCGTGCTCAATTCTCTCCATGTTATACCTTCTTACATCGGATACTTTACATCAATTAATCAACTTCGAAAGCTCTGCCAGTTCTATTTTGTCTGTTGTACTTGACACTTTCATGATTTGACGCTTCTTAATTAGGTTCTTCGTTTCCTGGGAAAGCTTGCCGGTGTCCTGTCTAGCTACCCTGCCTCCATCTTCCACTGCACACTCCGTGACGATACTCGTCAGATTATCATTCATTGTATCTACGCTCAGGTTGGTTTCCTCGCTAAGAGCAGAGTACCTGTTCTGCAGTGACACTCTGAATTCCTGTACTTTCCCTCTCAGTGCTAGCTCATTGATTGGCTTCTTGCGTATCAGTTTCTGTCGTTCCTTCTTCAAGTCTAGGCGGATTCGAGCCCGTACCATTCTATGGTCACTGCATCTTACCTTGCCAACCACGTCCACATCCTGCACGACTCCTGGGTGTGCAGTCAATATAAAGTCTATTTCGTTCTTATTTACGCCATTAGGGCTCCTCCATGTCCACTTGCGGTTTTCTCGTTTTCGGTAGAAGGTATCCAAATACGCAGATTATTGCGTTCTGCGAATTCTACTAGTAGCTCTCCTCTGGCGTTTCTAGTGCCGATGCCATAATCTCCTACTGCCTGGTCTCCAGCCTGCTTCTTCCCTACCTTTGCATTAAAGTCGCCCATTACTATAGTATACTGTGTTTTCACCTTACTCATTGCCGATTCCACGTCTTCATAGAAGCTTTCAAATGAAGCGTCATCATGGCTGGATGTAGGCGCGTAAGCCTGTACTACCTTCATTTTGTATCTTTTATTCAGTTTAATTACAATGCCTACCACCCTTTCATTAATGCTATAGTAATCCTCTATGTTGCCAGCTATGTTTTTGTGAATTAAAAACCCTACTCCCAGTTCTCTTCTGTCTGCCAAGCCCCGATAGCAAATGACGTGCCCATTCTGTAGCACAGTATAGGCCTCATCTGTCCTCCTAACCTCACGCAGCCCTATTATATCCCATTTAATGCCTTCTAGCTCCTCGAATAATACAGCTAGACTTCCCTCACTAGATAACGTTCTAACGTTAAACGTTGCTAAGTTCAAGTTCCAATGGTGGCCTGTCCGTATCCAGAGATTCCTAGCACCCACTGCTGCTTTGCAGATCTGACCGCTGCCGTGGTCAGTTGCTCCGCAGCTGGTGGGGACTGAGGGCCGTGAGTTAATTGACGAATGCCTACGGGAGGGGGTGGCCAGATACTGCACTAGGGTGGCCAATCCTTCTCTGGTGAGATCATCAGTGCGTACCGGCTTTAAGCCGGTACGATCAGACAGTAGTGGGAATGCTCCATGCATGTCTTCCTTAATGTTGCTCAGCAGCGTTGGCGGCCACCCACCACGGAGCCCAACGAGGGGACGCTACAAGTTTACAAATGCTGAAACCTGCAGACGCCAGCCGTACAACGCCACTATAACCCAATGCGCCTAGACCAAGGTAGGCTATTTGCACAGGGTTAACCCTAGCCGCCAGGAAGTTTGGAAGTAAACGGAAGAGAGTAGAAGACAGGACAGATAAATAGTAAGAGATAAAGACGAAGATGTAGGGAGAGAGAGATAGGAAAAGGCGACTGCCGATTCCCCTGGGTGGGTCAGTTCAGGTGTGCCGTCTACGTGAAGCCGGGGCCAAAGGGGTGTGTTGCCTCTGCCGGGGGGCCTTAACGGTCCAATCACCCAGCGTCGGCTCAACCCCCCGGATCCCCTTTTCCCCGGACACGGCAAAGCCACGCACGGCTTGGCGTGGGAGGGAGTCGAAACTCCCCCGTTAGCTCGGGTTCGTGGTGTCGCTACACACCAAACACCTACTTGCGCAGGCACCCTGCGGTATGTTTAAACATGACTAAACTAAAGTTATTGACTGTTGAACATTGTGAGTGAACTTCCCGCATAAAATTAAAATTTGTTCATGAATGTTTAATACAACTTTACTTCAAGGGGATGTGATTATTTTTGATTGACAATGTTCAAAAGTATAAACTCAGCCACTAGGTCAAGATGGCTGGGCGTTTAGCAAGATCGAACGTTTAGAAGATCGAAAGAAGGAGCATAGTACTGACCTGAACGCTTACCTTATGTCGCCCCCCCCCCCTTCCGAACGCTAGGCTGAAGAGTGGTGCGGGTTTCTAGTGCGTGGCCAGGCTACGCCGACCCGTATCTCTCCGAAGCGAACGCGAGCGCCTTTGCCCTTGCTCGAGCAACCAGCCCTTGGTCCCGGTGTCTCCGCCAATTACTTTTATCCCGGAGACGTGCTCGTGGCATCCTGTGTAGTACTTTTCGCCCGTGGCGCGGATAAGCCCGTTTGCTTTCCCGCCACGCCTTTGCAACGGGCTGTACTGCGTTTTGGTGTTACCACAGACAATAAAGTGTTGCGACCTTGAGCAGTACTGTGTTCTCGCCATTGCGGCAGTTAACGCGTGCCCTGCGGCTCGCTAAGACCAGACCCACGTTAGTGGCTGTACTTCTTCGGGATGCGTATCACTACACTGGCGCCCAATGCGGTATCAAAAGCTCTAAGCTTTTGACTGCTCATAGCGAGTCAGTTCGCCCGCGCGATTCGGGCTCGTCGCAACAAGCCTGCTTCGTGGCATGCCGCGTTGCACAACGAGGCCATCACCTCTATGAACGGACACCCTTCGGCACCCGTCCTTGTCGTCACCCCCTTATGTGGTGAACACACAACCAGCGTGGAAGCTGGCGCGCTATCCCATGCCCCCTGTTGTCAGCCGAGAACCTAGATTTTGGTGCGATGGCCGCTCGTGATGCCTTAGCACATGCAAGTGTCGGGAACGAAACAGCGGCGAAAATGGGGAGTCCCCATGAAGATGACCTTGGCTGCTATCCAACTAAGCGGCGCACTGTGTGGCAGCCGAGCGGGGGAACTTTCCAAAGGCCACTGTGTCGAGAGCGAGCCCGTGACGCCGTGCACGCGGCGGTTGCTGCGACCCTGAGTGGGCGCGATACCAGACTTCCCCATTTGGTAGAATGGGAATCGCTTTCAGTGGCGAAGACCTACTGAAGGTTCAGAAGAGTGACCCGTTTCGAGTGTCCGAGGGAGGGTGCGCCGTATAGGGAGCTTGCATGAACGGCGGCGACGCTATGCACTCTGGATAGGCAGCCATATTTCTGTCAGAGGCGGTCGGAAAGAGCAGCAGTGCAGTCGTGTTAGGGAGCGTTGGCGTAGCTTGCAGGCGTGATCGAGTGCGATCACGACGCAAATTTAACTCCAGGAAGTTTTGTGCACGATATCAGCCTCTCCGCAAGAAAGACCACGGCGCAACGCTGTGCCAGAAAGACCTCGAGCGGCACGAAGAAGAGACGAGAATTTGCTCCGAGTGATCAATTCAATCACGCTTCATGATTGAATGGATCGCGAAGCGTGATTGAATGGATCATAAAATGAAATGAAATCTATAAAATTTATGCTTAAAGCCCCGTGAAATGCGTCGAAGCGGCATGCATCGCAGCTCTGGAGAAAAAGCATTGTGGTGAACGCTCAGATTGAGCCGTCGGAGTTGTGGTACGTGTTCAAATCTAGCACGTACACTTGCTTGCTCGACAACTACGCGTTCTGCGATGATTTACACGCCTAATGGCTTCTCAGTACGACGGATTATCAGGGATAAAAAGCTGATTTATAGATATGTGGGGTTTAACGTCCCAAAATCACCATAGATTATGAGAGACGCCGCAGTGGAGGGCTACGGAAATTTCGACCACCTGGGGTTCTTTAACCTGCACCCAAATCTGAGCTCTCGGGCCTACAACATTTCTGCCTCCATCGGAATTGCAGCCGCCACAGCCGGCAATCGAACCCGCGACCTGCGGGTCAGTATCAGAGTACCTTAGCCACTAGACCACTGCGGTGGGCCAGCTCTACATATACTAAATTTGGTGTTACGTGACGTCAATGGATGACTAAATATATGACTGGTGCAAACATGATAACCCTGGCGGTCTTGTCATGTAAGAACATGACAACATACCACGCTCATGGCGTGCTCCCGGCCGTTTTGATAGCTCCACATATACTAAAGTTGGTGTTACGTGACGCCAATGGATGATTAAATATATGATTGGTGCAAACATGATAACCCTGGCGGTCTTGTCATGTAAGAACATGACAACATACCACGCTCATGGCGTGCTCCCGGCTGTTTTGCTAGCTCCACATATACTAAATTTCGTGTTACGTGACGTCAATGGATGACTAAATATATGACTGGTGCAAACATGAGAATCCCGGCCAGCTTGTCATGTAAGAACATGACAACATACCACGCTCATGGCGTGCTCCGGCCGTTTTGCTAGCTCCATATATAGTAAATTTGGCGTTACGTGACGTCAATGGATGATTAAATATATGATTGGTGCAAACATGATAACCCTGGCGGTCTTGTCATGTAAGAACATGACAACATACCACGCTAATGGCGTGCTCCCGTCCTTTTCGCTAGCTCCACACATACTAAATTTGGTGTTACAGGCTGTCAATGGATGACTACATATATGACTGGTGCAAACGTGATAATCCTCGCAGGCTTTTCGAGTAAGAACATGACAACATACCACGCTCATGGCGTGCTCCGGCCGTTTTGCTAGCTCCATATATAGTAAATTTGGCGTTAAGTGACGTCAATGGATGACTAAATATATGACTGGTGCAAACATGATAATCCTGGCAGGCTTGTCATGTAAGAACATGGCAACAAACCACGCTAATGGCATGCTCCCGTCCTTTTCGCTAGCTCCACACATACTAAATTTGGTGTTACAGGCTGTCAATGGATGACTAAATATATGACTGGTGCAAACCTGATAATCTTGGCGGGCTTGCCATGTAAGAACGTGACAACATAATACGCTCATGGCGTGCTCCCGTCCTTTTTGCTAGCTCCACATATACTAAATTTGGTGTTACAGGCTGTCAATGGATGACTACATATATGACTGGTGCAAACATAATAATCCTCGCTGGCTTTTCGAGTAAGAACATGACAACATACCACGCTAATGGCGTGCTCCTGGCCGTTTCGCTAGCTCCGATATACTACATTTCGTGTTACGTGACGTCAATGGATGCCTAAATATATAAATGGCGCAAACATGACAATCCTGGCAGGCTTGTCATGTAAGAACATGACAACATAATACGCTCAGGGCGTGCTCCCGGCCGTTTCGCTAGCTCCACATATACTAATTTTGGTGTTACGTGACGTCAATGAATGAATAAATATATTACTGGTGCAAACATGATAATCCTGGCAGGCTTGTAATGTAAGAACATGACAACTAACCACGCTCATGGCATGCTCCCGGCCGTTTCGCTAGCTCCACATATACTAATTTTGGTGTTACGTGACGTCAATGAATGGATAAATATATTACTGGTGCAAACATGATAATCCTGGCAGGCTTGTAATGTAAGAACATGACAACTAACCACGCTAATGGCATGCTCCTGGCCGTTTCGCTAGCTTCTCATATACTAAATTTGTGTTACGTGACGTCAATGGATGACTAAATATATGACTGGTGCAAACATGATAATCCTCGCAGGTTTTACGAGTAAGAACATGACAACATACCACGCTCATGGCGTGCTCCCGTCCTTTTTGGTAGCTCCACATATAATAAATTTCGTGTTACAGCCTCTCCATTGATCACTAAATATATGACTGGTACAAACACGATAATCCTGGCAGGCTTGTCATGTAAGAACATGACAAATGACCACGCTCATGGCGTGCTTCCGGCCGTTTTAGCTAGCTCTATATATATTAAATTTGGTGTTATGTGACATCAATGGATGACTAAATATATGACTGGTGCAAACATGATAATCCTGGCAGGCTTGTCATGTAAGAACATGACAACATACCGCGCTCGTGGCGTGCTCCGGCCGTTTTGCTAGCTCCACATATACTAAATTTGGTGTTACATGACGTCAATGGATGACTAAATATATGACGGGTGCAAACATGATAATCCTGGCAGGCTTGTCATGTTAGAACATGACAAGATAATACGCTCAAGGCGTGCTCCCGGCCGTTTCGCTAGCTCCACATATACTAATTTTGATGTTACGTGACGTCAATAAATGAATAAATATATTACATGGTGCAAACATGATAATCCTGGCAGGCTTGTAATGTAAGAACATGACGACTTACCACGCTCATGGCATACTCCTGGCCATTTCGCTAGCTCCACATATACTAAATTTGTGCTACGTGACGTCAATAGATGACTAAATATATGACTGGTGCAAACATGATAATCCTCACAGGCTTGTCATGTAAGAACATGACAACATACCACGCTCATGGCGTGCTCCCGGCCGTTTCGCTAGCTTTATATATACTAAATTTGGTGTTACGTGACCTCAATGGGTGACTAAAGGTATGACTAGTGCAAACATTATAATCCTGGCAGGCTTGTCATGTAAGAACATGACAACATACCACGCTCATGGCGTGCTCCCGGCGGTTTCGCTAGCTCCACATATACTAAATTTGGTGTTACGTGACGTCAATGGATGAATGAATATATTACTCGTGCAACACAAACATGATAATCCTGGCAGGCTTGTAATGTAAGAACATGACAACATACCACGCTCATGGCGTGCTCCCGGCCGTTTCGCTAGCTCCACATACACTAAATTTGGCGTTACGTGACGTCAATGGATGACTAAATATATGACTGGTGCAAACCTGATAATCCTGGCGGGCTTGCCATGTAAGAACGTGACAACATAATACGCTCATGGCGTGCTCCCGTCCTTTTTGCTAGCTCCACATATACTAAATTTGGTGTTACAGGCTATCAATGGATGACTACATATATGACTGGTGCAAACATAATAATCCTCGCAGGCTTTTCGAGTAAGAACATGACAACATACCACGCTCATGGCGTGCTCCTGGCCGTTTCGCTAGCTCCGATATACTACATTTCGTGTTACGTGACGTCAATGGATGCCTAAATATATAAATGGCGCAAACATGACAATCCTGGCAGGCTTGTCATGTAAGAACATGACAACATAATACACTCAGGGCGTGCTCCCGGCCGTTTCGCTAGCTCCACATATACTAATTTTGGTGTTACGTGACGTCAATGAATGAATAAATATATTACTGGTGCAAACATGATAATCCTGGCAGGCTTGTAATGTAAGAACATGACAACTAACCACGCTCATGGCATGCTCCTGGCCGTTTCGCTAGCTTCACATTTACTAAATTTGTGTTACGTGACGTCAATGGATGACTAAATATACGACTGGTGCAAACATGATAACCCTGGCGGTCTTGTCATGTAAGAACATGACAACATACCACGCTCATGGCGTGCTCCTGGCCGTTTCGCTAGCTCCACATATACTAAATTTTGTGTTACGTGACGTCAATGAATGACTACATATATGACTGGTGCAAACATAATAATCCTCGCAGGCTTTTCGAGTAAGAACATGACAACATACCACGCTCATGGCGTGCTCCTGGCCGTTTCGCTAGCTCCGATATACTACATTTGGTGTTACGTGACGTCAATGAATTGCTAAATATATAACTGGCGCAAACTTGACAATCCTGGCAGGCTTGTCATGTAAGAACATGACAACATAATACGCTCAGGGCGTGCTCCCGGCCGTTTCGCTAGCTCCACATATACTAATTTTGGTGTTACGTGACGTCAATGGATGACTAAATATATGACTGGTGCAAACATGATAATCCTGGCAGGCTTGTCATGTAAGAACATGACAACAAACCACGCTAATGGCGTTCTTCTGGCCATTTCACTAGCTCCACATTTACAAAATTTGGTGTTTTGTGACGACAATGGATGACTAAATATATGACTGGTGCAGGAAGCTGTTGCTGCTTGGCTAAGTAGCTCTGTCTGCTTTTATCGTTTATTTTTGTTTATATTACGGCTCAGCACTGCTAAAGACGTCGGACGACTCGAAAAGGTACCTGCCGTATCGGCGACCGACGGGTGCTGCGCAGCCCGCCGCGTCGAAAGGTGCTAGAAGAAACGAGACAAGCATCAGGGAGAGCGCCGCCATGACCTCCCAAGGTGTGACACAAGGTCAGAAGCACCAGCTGGTCTGCGCAAGCATACCTGACTGCAAGCGACAACACAGCGCTGAATGAGAGGACGAATCAACTGTCGTCGGGGACCACAACGGGGCGAACCTCACAGATCAAGACATGGACGAGGGTGGTTTCCGCCTTGTACGACATCGCAAAGACAGGACGGTGGGCATTCCTGTCTTAATCGCTCCAACATCCGAAGGAGCTAACTTGAGGCAAGTGAATCCTATTCACCTATACTCGGAAATTGATACGATTCTCGGTGGAGCCCCAGTTAAGAGCCGTTTCACAGCACAGGGAGCCCTGCTTTTGGATATAGAGACAGAACATCAAGCTAATATGCTTCTAGAGACCAACACTATCTGCGGCCTTGCCATATCTGCCCGTGTACCACACAGCTACATGAAAAATACCTGCATTATAAAAGGGGTCCCAAGATGGTACTCGGACGAAGAGCTGTTAACCTACCTGAGACCTCAGGGAGTATACCACGCAAGAAGGATCATACGACGAGTCCAAACCTCATCCACCGAATGGGAATCAAGGCGTACTGACTCTGTAGTTCTCACATTCGCTCCCAATTCGGAACGTCCAGAGAAAATCAACCTTGGCTTCACCAGACACGAGCTGGTAGACTACGTGGAGACGCCACCACGCTGTTTTAAATGTCAGCGTTTTGGACATGTTGCCAAGCACTGTCGTGGGGAACAAAGGTGTAAGCGCTGTGGGGGGCCTCATGACTTTAAGACGTGTACAAGTAAAGAAAAACTTGTGTGTGCAAACTGTGGCGGCGACCACCCAGCTAGCTACGGCCGATGTCCAGCACGAACAGCTGCGCAGCGAAAAAATAAGACGTTTGTCCTCGGCCCGAAGACTGTGAACGAACCATCACTCACAAAGAAGACTTCCGCCGCGCCACAACTTGGCGTTTCGGATAACGAGTGCGCAGAAAATTTTCCACGCCTAAATCCGTCAAGAGCTGGTACTGAGTCAACGCAAGTGCTCAACGCTGGTGAGAAATGTATCACGAAAGAGTCCGCCAAGCGCACCTACGCTGATGCACTGAGCCCATCTCAATTACCATCTGGAAGCCAACAGCAAGAAAACCTCGAGCACGTTATTCGCGCTCTGTTCACAACACTGCGTTCACACGTCGCTAAGATGCCTGCGAGTTCAACGAAGGATATGTTGGGAGCAGTCCTGGCTCTAGAGTCAGTGTTACTTTGCTCTGCTTCCACAAACACACAGTAGAATAATGGCGCTGTCTCGCCCACCTGGTCTATTTCGTCCTTCAAAAGTGCCCTTAATAATGCAATGGAACTGCGCCGGTCTTCTAAAACGCCTGTGCGAACTCAACCTTTTCCTGCGCGACACTCCAATACCGATTCTAGCCCTCTCCGAAGCCGGTCTACCGAATGCAAGGAAGCTCCCAGGGTACATCCGACACGGGAACCCGAGCATAACGTCGTTTGCAAATGGAAGCGCAATGATATACATAAGGCGGGAAATACCTCACGTCACCCTACCAGTGCAAGACCTCTGTTCCAACTCACTGGAAGTCGCTGCTGTGCAAGTGTGTCTGGGAAACCGAAAACTGAGTGTGGTATCGGTGTACATAAGCCCACGAAAAAAGGTCTCTATGGAGACTTTCCTAAAGGACCTCTGCACTCGATGTCCCGCTCCTCGAATAATCTGTGGTGATTTTAACGCGCACCATCCACTCTGGGGAGATAAGAGTGTAGATTTTCGAGGCAGGGAACTTCTAGCAGCTGCAGATGCTGCCGACTTATGTGTGGCGAACGATGGTAAACCTACATTTTTCAGGCCACCTGATTCATGGAGTGCAATAGACCTTGTACTTCACTCCACGGTCCTTCTGGTATCATCGACCACGGCTCCAGACAAGATGGGCAGCGACCATTTCCCCATCTTCACCAATATCCTGGGATTTCGAACTGCTGGTCGGCAATTCTGCAATGTAACACGCTGGGACACCTACAGAAAAGTGTTGGACAAATCCACTGGTGAGCTGTTCGCAGATATGTTGCAAAGCAAGCGATCAGCAACTTCATTGCTGAAACTGCCTGACCATTTTCCTGCTCCAGACTTGAAATTGAAGAACCTCTGCGCAGCACGTAGACGAGCGGAGCGGAAAATAATGAGAACAAAAGGAAATCCGTCTGCGAAAACCGAATATAACAGGATAAACGCTGCAATTCGTAGCCACACAAAAAATTAAGACGAAATCAATGGGCCGCTTTCTGTGAGAGTTTATCAACGTTTACGCCCTTGACAAAGATATGGGCAGTAATAAATAGTCTTTCTGGGAAGATCCGAACAAACAGGCCATTCGAAGCACTCGCTTTGAAACAAGGGATAAATTTGCAAATCCTTGCAGAGGATTTCGCAGACGTGTACATACCTGGTAGATCATCTGGAGCGGCGATTCCTCTGTCACCCCAGTTTTTCCACACGATGGATACGCCATTCACCTTCCGAGAGCTGGATATGGCACTCAGCAAATTAAGAAGACGCTGTGCCGTGGGTCCCGATTTGATCAGCAATCAAATGCTGACAAATCTACCATATGAGCGAAAAAGGGCTCTTTTGGACATATTTAATCATGTCTGGAGCACGGGAGAGATCCCACTTGTTTGGAAGACAGCATGGGTGGTGCCAGTCCTAAAGTCCGGAAAGGATCCTGCGAGCCTCGCGTCATATCGACCGGTATCTCTAACATCATGCGTATCTAAGTTGATGGAAAGATTAATATGTACAAGATTAACTTGGTACCTTGAACAAGGAAGATGATGACCACCGTGTATGACCGGATTTCGCCCACGACTGAGTGCCCAGGACAGTGTTTTGGACCTATTAAGCCACATCAAACACCACCGCGTCAGCGGACTCTCGACACTCGTCGTCTTCATGGACGTTGCCAAGGCATATGATTGTGTGCTTCAGGCAGGCATCGTGAACGGGCTCCAAGCCATGCGTGTGTCGGGAAATGCTCTTCGGTTCGTACATGAATTTCTCAGAGACCGCTGTGTCCGTGTTAAGCTTGGAAATGTAACGAGCGAAGAGAGACGTGTTTCCCTCGGCGTCCCACAAGGAAGTGTTCTATCTCCCTTGCTTTTTAACGCTGCCATGGCCAGGCTTCCCGACACTCTGCACTCAGCTCTGAAAGCAGTTAAAATATCCATCTACGCCGATGACATCTGCATTTGGATCTCAGGGTACCAGCACAAACGTTTGGCCCGGATAGCACAGAGCGCTATTTCAATCATTGAGCGTCACTTGTTGACACTTGGCCTATCTTTATCAGCGGAAAAGTCGGCCTTCATGCTCTTCCCGGGAGTGCGACGGAAGTCAACACGTCTGTCGCTGAATATTCGAGGCCACTCAATTCGTTGTGCAACAAATGTTCGCTTCCTGGGCATTACCATCGACAACAAGCTATTATGGCGACGTGCGGTTGGTGGTATAGTAACTGCATCAGTGCAAAGGATCAACGCTCTTCGTCGCATGGCAGGGGTTCGTTGGGGCAACAATCCTATGTCCATGCTTAAATTGAATGATGCGCTTATAACAAGCCGCATTCTTTATCAGCTGCCCCTGATATCACCATCACCAAGCCAGTTCGAACGCCTAGAGGCAGTGCACAGAAAGGGTCTTCGCTAGGCGATGGGAGTCCCTCAGGCGGCTTCAAACATGAAGGTCACCAATGAAGCCGAGTCTCTTCCGCTCCGCCTTTTGGCGTCTCAGGCCTTATTGACGCAGCTGTCAAGACTGGGCGAGTCCTTCGCAGGCACGGCGCTTCTCCGGCGGCTAAGAGCAAGAACTGGCTCACATTTCAACGCGGCACTAAACACATTTCAATATTTAGGCTTGAAACTGCCTAAACGGCGCCCTATGGACCCGCCATGGTCTTTTGTGGATGTTGCGTGCAACTTCAGCGTACCCAATCTACCAGCGAAGCGCACCATTCCAGCCGCGGAAGCAAAATTTCTTGCGCTGGACCACTTGAGCACCATGTACCATGGCCACCTAGAAGTGTACACCGACGGATCAGTGTGCACACAGACTGATAGCTGCGCAGCGGCTTTCTGCATACCCAGCCTGGGCGTGTCATGGTCGGGCCGCCTGGATCGCGTGGTTTCGTCCACAATGGTAGAAAGCGCTGCAATTACGGCGGCTTTGCGAAAACTGCGATCCTTTTCTGCACGAGATGTTGTAGTGCTGACGGACTCCAAATCGGCGCTACAAAGACTGCATCGTGGCCTACCTCAAGAAAAGTTCACCAGGCAATCTCTGGCACTAATCAAACACCTAAATGGCAAGAGTTTTAATATAAAGTTCCAGTGGATCCCATCCCACGTTGGCATTGAGGGCAATGAAAAGGCTGATGCCCTTGCATGCGAAGCACGTACATCGTTTCCAAAAGTAAGAACTCCCAAGACTTACCAGAACAACAAAGATGTGATAGGCAATCATTTCAAGGCGATCTACAGGTTTCCACACCAAGCATGTGTAATTCATGGACTTTCCCGTGAAGAAGCGACGCTGTTGTACCGCATTAGAACCGGCTCCGCATACACCCCGGCCTGGTCATTCAAGACTGGGAGATACGCTTCCCCGTTCTGTGCCTTCTGTGGTGACATCGGGGATATTGAACATTTCATTTGGCTTTGCCCACAGTTTGATGCGCAAAGAGCAGTGATGATCCGCACCTTGCGAAAAGGCTGTCATAGGCACCGGACAGTTGATGACATCATCTTTCCTGAAGGACCCGCGGCAACTAGGAGGAACGTGCAATGAACTTTGTTGGTCTTCCTGCGAGACACTGGGCTGTCTGACACGTGGTGACATTTTCCAAATTAAGGAGATGCTCAGGCGGAACAATTGCCGGCCATGCAGGCCAGGCTAACCCCGCCTGCTGCAACACCACCACCACCACCACCCACTATGACTGGTGCAATATGATAATCCTGGCAGGCTTGTCTTGTAAGAACATGACAACATACCACGCTCATGGCGTGCTCCTGGCCGTTTCGCTAGCTCCACATATACTAAATTTTGTGTTACGTGACGTCAATGAATGACTAAATATATGACTGGTGCAAACATGAGAATCCCGGCAGTCTTGGAATGTAAGAACATGACAACATACCGCGCTCGTGGCGTGCTCCGGCCGTTTTGCTAGCGCCACATATACTAAATTTGGTGTTATGTGACGTCAATGGATGACTAAATATATGACTGGTGCAAACATGATAATCCTGGCAGGCTTGTCATGTAGTAACATGACGACATACCACGCTTATGGCGTGCTCCCGGCCGTTTCGCTAGCTCCATATATACTAAATCTGGTGTTACGTGACGTCAATTGATGACTAAATATATGACTGGACGCAAACATGACAATCCTGGCAGGCTTGTCATGTAAGAACTTGACAACATACCACGCTCATGGCGTGCTCCCGGTCGTTTACCTAGCTTCACATATACTAAATTTGGTGTTACATGACGTCAATGGATGACTAAATATATGACTGGTGCAATATGATAATCCTGGCAGGCTTGTCATGTAAGAACATGACAACATACCACGCTCATAGCGTGCTCCCTGCCGTTTCGCTAGCTCCACATATACAAATTTGGTGTTACATGACGTCAATGGATGACTAAATATATGACTGGTGCGAACATGATAATCCTGGCAGGCTTGTCATGTAGTAACATGACGGCATACCACGCTTATGGCGTGCTGCCGGCCGTTTCGCTAGCTCCACATATACTAAATTTTGTGTTACGTGACGTCAATGAATGACTAAATATATGACTGGTGCAAACATGAGAATCCCGGCAGTCTTGTCATGTAAGAACATGACAACATACCGCGCTCGTGGCGTGCTCCGGCCGTTTTGCTAGCTCCACATATACTAAATTTGGTGTTACGTGACGTCAATGGATGACTAAATATATGACTGGTGCAAACATGATAATCCTGGCAGGCTTGTCATGTAGTAACATGACGACATACCACGCTTATGGCGTGCTCCCGGCCGTTTCGCTAGCTCCACATATACTACATTTGGTGTTACGTGACGTCAATGGATGCCTAAATATATAACTGGCGCAAACATGACAATCCTGGCAGGCTCGTCATGTAAGAACATGACAACATATTACGCTCAGGTCGTGCTCCCGGCCGTTTCGCTAGCTCCACATATACTAATTTTGGTGTTACGTGACGTCAATAAATGAATAAATATATTACTGGTGCAAACATGATAATTCTGGCAGGCTTGTAATGTAAGAACATGACAACTAACCACGCTCATGGCATGCTCCTGGCCGTTTCGCTAGCTTCACATATACTAAATTTGTGTTACGTGACGTCAATGGATGACTAAATATACGACTGGTGCAAACATGATAACCCTGGCGGTCTTGTCATGTAAGAACATGACAACATACCACGCTCATGGCGTGCTCCTGGTCGTTTCGCTAGCTCCACATATACTAAATTTTGTGTTACGTGACGTCAATGAATGACTACATATATGACTGGTGCAAACATAATAATCCTCGCAGGCTTTTCGAGTAAGAACATGACAACATACCACGCTCATGGCGTGCTCCTGGCCGTTTCGCTAGCTCCGATATACTACATTTTGTGGTACGTGACGTCAATGGATTGCTAAATATATAACTGGCGCAAACATGACAATCCTGGCAGGCTTGTCATGTAAGAACATGACAACATAATACGCTCAGGGCGTGCTCCCGGCCGTTTCGCTAGCTCCACATATACTAAATTTTGTGTTACGTGACGTCAATGGATGACTAAATATATGACTGGTGCAAACATGATAATCCTGGCAGGCTTGTCATGTAAGAACATGACAACAAACCACGCTAATGGCGTTCTCCTGGCCATTTCACTAGCTCCACATACACTAAATTTGGTGTTACAGGCGTGATTGAATGGATCATAAAGTGAAATGAAATCTATAAAATTTATGCTTAAAGCCCCGTGAAATGCGTCGAAGCGGCATGCTTCGCAGCTCTAGAGAAAACGCATTGTTGCGAAACGCTCCGATAGCGCCTTCGAAGTTGTGGTACGTGTTCAGTGCTAGCACGTACACTTGCTTGCTCGACAACTACGCGTTCTGCGATGATTTACACGCCTAATAGCTTCTCAGTACGACGGATCATCATGGATAAAAAGCTGATTTATAGATATGTGGGGTTTAACGTCCCAAAATCACCATATGATTATGAGAGACGCCGTAGTGGAGGGCTACGGAAATTTCGACCAGCTGGGGTTCTTTAACCTGCACCCAAATCTGAGCACTCGGGCCTACAACATTTCCGCCTCCATTGGAATTGCAGCCGCCACAGCCGGCATTCGAACCCGCTACCTGCGGGTCAGTACCAGAGTACCTTAGCCACTAGACCACTGCGGTGGGGCAGCTCTACATATACTAAATTTGGTGTTACGTGACGTCAATAGATGACTAAATATATGACTGGTGCAAACATGATAACCCTGGCGGTCTGGTCATGTAAGAACATGACAACATATTACGCTCAGGGCGTGCTCCCGGCTGTTTCGCTAGCTCCACATATACTAAATTTGGTGTTATGTGACGTCAATGGATGACTAAATATATGACTGGTGCAAACATAACCCTTGCGGTCTTGTCATGTAAGAACATGACAACATACCACGCTCATGGCGTGCTCCCGGCCGTTTCGCTAGCTCCACATATACTAAATTTGGTGTTACGTGACGTCAATGGATGAATGAATATATTACTCGTGCATCACAAACATGATAATCCTGGCAGGCTTGTAATGTAAGAACATGACAACATACCACGCTCATGGCATGCTCCCGGCCGTTTCGCTAGCTCCACATACACTAAATTTGGCGTTACGTGACGTCAATGGATGACTAAATATATGACTGGTGCAAACCTGATAATCCTGGCGGGCTTGCCATGTAAGAACGTGACAACATAATACGCTCATGGCGTGCTCCCGTTCTTTTTGCTAGCTCCACATATACTATATTTGGTGTTACAGGTTGTCAATGGATGACTGCATATATGACTGGTGCAAACATAATAATCCTCGCAGGCTTTTCGAGTAAGAACATGACAACATACCACGCTCATGGCGTGCTCCTGGCCGTTTCGCTAGCTCCGATATACTACATTTGGTGTTACGTGACGTCAATGGATGCCTAAATATGTAAATGGCGCAAACACGACAATCCTGGCAGGCTTGTCATGTAAGAACATGACAACATAATACGCTCAGGGCGTGCTCCCGGCCGTTTCGCTAGCTCCACATATACTAATTTTGGTGTTACGTGACGTCAATGAATGAATAAGTATATTACTGGTGCAAACATGATAATCCTGGCAGGCTTGTAATGTAAGAACATGACAACTAACCACGCTCATGGCATGCTCCTGGCCGTTTCGCTAGCTTCACATATACTAAATTTGTGTTACGTGACGTCAATGGATGACTAAATATACGACTGGTGCAAACATGATAACCCTGGCGGTCTTGTCATGTAAGAACATGACAACATACCACGCTCATGGCGTGCTCCTGGTCGTTTCGCTAGCTCCACATATACTAAATTTTGTGTTACGTGACGTCAATGAATGACTACATATATGACTGGTGCAAACATAATAATCCTCGCAGGCTTTTCGAGTAAGAACATGACAACATACCACGCTTATGGCGTGCTCCCGGCCGTTTCGCTAGCTCCACATATACTACATTTGGTGTTACGTGACGTCAATGGATGCCTAAATATATAACTGGCGCAAACATGACAATCCTGGCAGGCTCGTCATGTAAGAACATGACAACATATTACGCTCAGGTCGTGCTCCCGGCCGTTTCGCTAGCTCCACATATACTAATTTTGGTGTTACGTGACGTCAATAAATGAATAAATATATTACTGGTGCAAACATGATAATTCTGGCAGGCTTGTAATGTAAGAACATGACAACTAACCACGCTCATGGCATGCTCCTGGCCGTTTCGCTAGCTTCACATATACTAAATTTGTGTTACGTGACGTCAATGGATGACTAAATATACGACTGGTGCAAACATGATAACCCTGGCGGTCTTGTCATGTAAGAACATGACAACATACCACGCTCATGGCGTGCTCCTGGTCGTTTCGCTAGCTCCACATATACTAAATTTTGTGTTACGTGACGTCAATGAATGACTACATATATGACTGGTGCAAACATAATAATCCTCGCAGGCTTTTCGAGTAAGAACATGACAACATACCACGCTCATGGCGTGCTCCTGGCCGTTTCGCTAGCTCCGATATACTACATTTGTGGTACGTGACGTCAATGGATTGCTAAATATATAACTGGCGCAAACATGACAATCCTGGCAGGCTTGTCATGTAAGAACATGACAACATAATACGCTCAGGGCGTGCTCCCGGCCGTTTCGCTAGCTCCACATATACTAAATTTTGTGTTACGTGACGTCAATGGATGACTAAATATATGACTGGTGCAAACATGATAATCCTGGCAGGCTTGTCATGTAAGAACATGACAACAAACCACGCTAATGGCGTTCTCCTGGCCATTTCACTAGCTCCACATACACTAAATTTGGTGTTACAGGCGTGATTGAATGGATCATAAAGTGAAATGAAATCTATAAAATTTATGCTTAAAGCCCCGTGAAATGCGTCGAAGCGGCATGCTTCGCAGCTCTAGAGAAAACGCATTGTTGCGAAACGCTCCGATAGCGCCTTCGAAGTTGTGGTACGTGTTCAGTGCTAGCACGTACACTTGCTTGCTCGACAACTACGCGTTCTGCGATGATTTACACGCCTAATAGCTTCTCAGTACGACGGATCATCATGGATAAAAAGCTGATTTATAGATATGTGGGGTTTAACGTCCCAAAATCACCATATGATTATGAGAGACGCCGTAGTGGAGGGCTACGGAAATTTCGACCAGCTGGGGTTCTTTAACCTGCACCCAAATCTGAGCACTCGGGCCTACAACATTTCCGCCTCCATTGGAATTGCAGCCGCCACAGCCGGCATTCGAACCCGCTACCTGCGGGTCAGTACCAGAGTACCTTAGCCACTAGACCACTGCGGTGGGGCAGCTCTACATATACTAAATTTGGTGTTACGTGACGTCAATAGATGACTAAATATATGACTGGTGCAAACATGATAACCCTGGCGGTCTGGTCATGTAAGAACATGACAACATATTACGCTCAGGGCGTGCTCCCGGCTGTTTCGCTAGCTCCACATATACTAAATTTGGTGTTATGTGACGTCAATGGATGACTAAATATATGACTGGTGCAAACATAACCCTTGCGGTCTTGTCATGTAAGAACATGACAACATACCACGCTCATGGCGTGCTCCCGGCCGTTTCGCTAGCTCCACATATACTAAATTTGGTGTTACGTGACGTCAATGGATGAATGAATATATTACTCGTGCATCACAAACATGATAATCCTGGCAGGCTTGTAATGTAAGAACATGACAACATACCACGCTCATGGCATGCTCCCGGCCGTTTCGCTAGCTCCACATACACTAAATTTGGCGTTACGTGACGTCAATGGATGACTAAATATATGACTGGTGCAAACCTGATAATCCTGGCGGGCTTGCCATGTAAGAACGTGACAACATAATACGCTCATGGCGTGCTCCCGTTCTTTTTGCTAGCTCCACATATACTATATTTGGTGTTACAGGTTGTCAATGGATGACTGCATATATGACTGGTGCAAACATAATAATCCTCGCAGGCTTTTCGAGTAAGAACATGACAACATACCACGCTCATGGCGTGCTCCTGGCCGTTTCGCTAGCTCCGATATACTACATTTGGTGTTACGTGACGTCAATGGATGCCTAAATATGTAAATGGCGCAAACACGACAATCCTGGCAGGCTTGTCATGTAAGAACATGACAACATAATACGCTCAGGGCGTGCTCCCGGCCGTTTCGCTAGCTCCACATATACTAATTTGGTGTTACGTGACGTCAATGAATGAATAAGTATATTACTGGTGCAAACATGATAATCCTGGCAGGCTTGTAATGTAAGAACATGACAACTAACCACGCTCATGGCATGCTCCTGGCCGTTTCGCTAGCTTCACATATACTAAATTTGTGTTACGTGACGTCAATGGATGACTAAATATACGACTGGTGCAAACATGATAATCCTGGCGGTCTTGTCATGTAAGAACATGACAACATACCACGCTCATGGCGTGCTCCTGGCCATTTCGCTAGCTCCACATATACTAAATTTTGTGTTACGTGACGTCAATGAATGACTACATATATGACTGGTGCAAACATAATAATCCTCGCAGGCTTTTCGAGTAAGAACATGACAACATACCACGCTCATGGCGTGCTCCTGGCCGTTTCGCTAGCTCCGATATACTACATTTTGTGGTACGTGACGTCAATGGATTGCTAAATATATAACTGGCGCAAACATGACAATCCTGGCAGGCTTGTCATGTAAGAACATGACAACATAATACGCTCAGGGCGTGCTCCCGGCCGTTTCGCTAGCTCCACATATACTAAATTTGGTGTTACGTGACGTCAATGGATGACTAAATATATGACTGGTGCAAACATGATAATCCTGGCAGGCTTGTCATGTAAGAACATGACAACAAACTACGCTAATGGCGTTCTCCTGGCCATTTCACTAGCTCCACATTTACAAAATTTGGTGTTATGTGACGACAATGGATGACTAAATATATGACTGGTGCAATATGATAATCCTGGCAGGCTTGTCTTGTAAGAACATGACAACATACCACGCTCATGGCGTGCTCCTGGCCGTTTCGCTAGCTCCACATATACTAAATTTGGTGTTACGTGACGTCAATGGATGACTAAATATATGACTGGTGCAAAACATGATAATCCTGGCAGGCTTGTCATGTAGTAACATGACGACATACCACGCTTATGGCGTGCTCCCGGCCGTTTCGCTAGCTCCACATATACCAAATCTGGTGGTGTACGTGACGTCAATTGATGACTGTATATATGACTGGACGCAAACATGACAATCCTGGCAGGCTTGTCATGTAAGAACTTGACAACATACCACGCTCATAGCATGCTCCCCTGCCGTTTCGCTAAGCTCCCCATATACTAATTTCGGTGTTACGTGACGTCAATGAATGAATAAATATATTACTGGTGCAAACATGATAATCCTGCAGGCTTGTAATGTAAGAACATGACAACTTACCACGGCTCATGGCATGCTCCTGGCCGTTTTGCTAGCTTCACATATACTAAATTTGTGTTACGTGACGTTAATGGATGACTAAATATGACTGGTGCCAACATGATAATACTCACCGGCTTGTCATGTAAGAAGAACATGACAACATACCACGCTCATGGCGTGCTCCCGGCCGTTCGGCTAGCGCCACATATAATAAATTTGGTGTCACGTGACATCAATGGATGATTAAATTATGACTGGTGCAACATGATAATTCTGGCAGGCATGACAACATACCAAGCTCATGGCGTGCTCCTGGCCGTTTCGCTAGCTCCACATACACTAAATTTGGTATGTTACGTGACGTCAATGGATGACTAAATATATGGACTGGTGCAAACATGATAATCCTGGCAGGCTTGCCATGTAAGAACATGACAACATAATACGCTCATGGCGTGCTCCCGTCCTTTTTGCTAGCTCCACATATACTAATTTTGGTGTGTACAGGCGTGATTGAATGGATCATAAAGTGAAATGAAATCTATAAATTTATGCTTAAAGCCCCGTGAAATGCGTCGAAGCGGCATGCTTCGCAGCTCTGGAGAAAACGCATTGTGGCGAAACGCTCCGATAGCGCCTTCGGAGTTGTGGTACGTGTTCAGTGCTAGCACGTACACTTGCTTGCTCGACAACTACGCGTTCTGCGATGATTTACACGGCATAATAGCTCTCAGTACGACGGATCATCAGGGATAAAAAGCTGATTTATAGATATGTGGGGGTTTAAGTCCCAAAATCAACATATGATTATGAGAGACGCCGTAGTGGAGGGCCCTACGGAAATTTCGACCACCTGGGGTTCTTTAACCTGCACCCAAATCTGAGCACTCGGGCCTACAACATTTCCGCCTCCTTTGGAATTGCAGCTGCCACAGCCGGCATTCGAACCCGCGACCTGCGGGTCAGTACCAGAGTACCTTAGCCACTAGACCACTGCGGTGGGGCAGCTCTACATATACTAAATTTGGTGTTACGTGACGTCAATAGATGACTAAATATATGACTGGTGCAAACATGATAACCCTGGCGGTCTTGTCATGTAAGAACATGACAACATACCACGCTCATGGCGCGCTCCCGGCCGTTTTGCTAGCTCCACATATACTAAATTTGGTGTTACGTGACGTCAATGGATGACTAAATATATGACTGGTGCAACATGATAACCCTGCGGTCTTTCTTGTCATCTAAGAACATGACAACATACCACGCTCATGGCGTGCTCCCGGCCGTTTCGCTAGCTCCACATATACTAATTTGGTGTTACGTGACGTCAATGGATGAATGAATATATTACTCGTGCATCACAAACATGATAATCCTGGCAGGCTTGTAATGTAAGAACATGACAACATACCACGCTCATGGCATGCTCCTGGCCGTTTCGCTAGCTTCACATACACTAAATTTGGCGTTACGTGACGCCAATGAATGACTAAATATATGACTTGTGCAAACCTGATAATCCTGGCGGGCTTGCCGTGTAAGAACGTGACAACATAATATGCTCATGGCGTGCTCCCGTCCTTTTTGCTAGCTCCACATATACTACATTTGGTGTTACAGGCTGTCAATGGATGACTACATATATGACTGGTGCAAACATGATAATCCTCGCAGGCTTTTCGAGGAAGAACATGACAACATACCACGCTCATGGCCTGCTCCTGGCCGTTTCGCTAGCTCCGATATACTACATTTGGTGTTACGTGACGTCAATGGATGCCTAAATATATAACTGGCGCAAACATGACAATCCTGGCCGGCTTGTCGTGTAATAACATGACATCAAACCACGCTAATGGAGTTCTCTGGCCGTTTCGCTAGCTCCACATATACTAAATTTGGTGTTACGTTCTGTCAATGGATGACTAAATATATGACTGGTGCAAACATGATAATCCTGGCAGGCTTGTCGTGTAAGAACATGCCAACAAACCACGCTAATGGCGTTTTTCTGGCCGTTTCGCAGCTTCACATTGACAAAAATTTGTGTTACGTGACCTCAATGAATGACTAAATACATGACTGGTGCAAACATAATAATCCTGGTGGGCTTGCCATGTAAGAACGTGACAACATACCACGCTCTTGACATGCTCCCGGCCGTTTCGCTAGCTCCACCTATACTAATTTTGGTGTTACGTGACGTCAATGGAGGAATAAATATATTACTAGTGCAAACATGACAATCCTGGCAGGCTTGTAATGTAAACACATGACAACTTACCACGCTCATGGCATGCTCCCGGTCGTTTCACTAGCTTCACATATACTAAATTTGTGTTACGTGACGTCAATGGATGACTAAATATATGACTAGTGCAAACATGATAATCCTCACAGGCTTGTCATGTAAGAACATGACAACATACCACGCTCATGGCGTGCTCCCGGCCGTTTCGCTAGCTCTATATATACTAAATTTGGTATTACATGACGTCAATGGGTGACTAAAGATATGACTGGTGCAAACATGATAATCCTGGCAGGCTTGTCATGTAAGAACATGACAACATACCCCGCTCATGGCGTGCTCCCGGCCGTTTCGCTAGCTTCACATATACTAAATTTGTGTTACGTGACGTCAATGGATGACTAAATATACGACTGGTGCAAACATGATAATCCTGGAGGTTTGTCATGTAAGAACATGACAACATACCACGCTCATGGCGTGCTCCTGGCCATTTCGCTAGCTCCACATATACTAAATTTGTGTTACGTGACGTCAATGAATGACTACATATATGACTGGTGCAAACATAATAATCCTCGCAGGCTTTTCGAGTAAGAACATGACAACATACCACGCTCATGGCGTGCTCCTGGCCGTTTCGCTAGCTCCGATATACTACATTTTGTGGTACGTGACGTCAATGGATGCTAAATATATAACTGGCGCAAACATGACAATCCTGGCAGGCTTGTCATGTAAGAACATGACAACATAATACGCTCAGGGCGTGCTCCCGGCGTTTCGCTAGCTCACATATACTAATTTGGTGTTACGTGACGTCAATGGATGACTAAATATATGACTGGTGCAAACATGATAATCCTGGCAGGCTTGTCATGTGTAACATGACGACACACCACGCTTATGGCGTGCTCCCGGCCGTTTCGCTAGCTCCACATATACTACATTTGGTGTTACGTGACGTCAATGGATACCTAAATATATAACTGGCGCAAACATGACAATCCTGGCAGGCTCGTCATGTAAGAACATGACAACATATTACGCTCAGGGCGTGCTCCGGCCGTTTCGCTAGCTCCCCTTATACTAATTTCGGTGTTACGTGACGTCAATGAATGAATAAATATATTACTGGTGCAAACATGATAATCCTGGCAGGCTTGTAATGTAAGAACATGACAACTTACCACGCTCATGGCATGCTCCTGGCCGTTTCGCTAGCTTCACATATACTAAATTTGTGTTACGTGACGTTAATGGATGACTAAATATGACTGGTGCAAACATGATAATACTCACAGGCTTGTCATGTAAGAACATGACAACATACCACGCTCAGGCGTGCTCCGGCCGTTCGGCTAGGCCACATATAATAAATTTGGTGTCACGTGACATCAATGGATGATTAAATTATGACTGGTGCAAACATGATAATTCTGGCAGGCATGACAACATACCAAGCTCATGGCGTGCTCCTGGCCGTTTCGCTAGCTCCACATACACTAAATTTGGTGTTACGTGACGTCAATGGATGACTTAATATATGACTGGTGCAAACATGATAATCCTGGCAGGCTTGCCATGTAAGAACATGACAACATAATACGCTCATGGCGTGCTCCCGTCCTTTTTGCTAGCTCCACATATACTAAATTTGGTGTACAGGCGTGATTGTGAATGGATCATAAAGTGAAATGAAATCTATAAAATTTATGCTTAAAGCCCCGTGAAAATGCGTCGAAGCGGCATGCTTCGCAGCTCTGGAGAAAACGCATTGTGGCGAAACGCTCCGATAGCCTTTCGGAGTTGTGGTACGTGTTCAGTGCTAGCACGTACACTTGCTTGCTCGACAACTACGCGTTCTGCGATGATTTACACGCCTAATAGCTTCTCAGTACGACGGATCATCAGGGATAAAAAGTGATTTATAGATATGTGGGGTTTAACGTCCCAAAATCACCATATGATTATGAGAGACGCCGTAGTGGAGGGCTACGGAAATTTCGACCACCTGGGGTTCTTTAACCTGCACCCAAATCTGAGCACCGGCCTACAACATTTCCGCCTCCTTTGAAATTGCAGCTGCACAGCCGGCATTCGAACCCGCGACCTGCGGGTCAGTACCAGAGTACCTTAGCCACTAGACCACTGCGGTGGGGCAGCTCTACATATACTAAATTTGGTGTTACGTGACGTCAATAGATGACTAAATATATGACTGGTGCAAACATGATAACCCTGGCGGTCTTGTCATGTAAGAACATGACAACATACCACGCTCTTGACATGCTCCCGGCCGTTTCGCTAGCTCCACCATACTAATTTTGGTGTTACGTGACGTCAATGGAGGAATAAATATATTTACTAGTGCAAACATGACAATCCTGGCAGGCTTGTAATGTAAACACATGACAACTTACCACGCTCAATTCATGCTCCCGGTCGTTTCACTAGCTTCACATATACTAATTTGTGTTACGTGACGTCAATGGATGACAAAAATATATGACTAGTGCAAACATGATAATCCTCACGGCTTGTCATGTAAGAACATGACAACATACCACGCTCATGGCGTGCTCCCGGCCGTTTCGCTAGCTCATATATACTAAATTGGTATTACATGACGTCAATGGGTGACTAAAGATATGACTGGTGCAAACATGATAATCCTGGCAGGCTTGTCATGTAAGAACATGACAACATACCCCGCTCATGGCGTGCTCCCGGCCGTTTCGCTAGCTCCACATATACTAAATTTGGTGTTACGTGACGTCAATGGATGAATATATATTACTCGTGCAACACAAACATGATAATCCTGGCAGGCTTGGAATGTAAGAACATGACAACATACCACGCTCATGGCGTGCTCCCGTCCTTTTTGCTTGCTCCACATATACTAAATTTGGTGTTACAGGCTGTCAATGGATGAATACATATATGACTGACTGGTGCAAACATGTAATCCTCGCAGGCTTTTCAAGTAAGAACATGACAACATACCCGCTCATGGCGTGCTCTGGCCGTTCGCTAGCTCCGATATACTACATTGGTGTTACGTGACGTCAATGGATTGCTAAATATATAACTGGCGCAAACATGACAATCCTGGCAGGCTTGTCATGTAAGAACATGACAACATAATACGCTCAGGCATGCTCCTGGCCGTTTCGCTAGCTCCACATATACTAATTTTGGTGTTACGTGACGTCAATGGATGACTAAATATTGACTGGTGCAAACATGATAATCCTTGCAGGCTTGTCATGTAAGAACATGACAAAACAAACCACGCTAATGGCGTTCTCCTGGCCATTTCACTAGCTCCACATTTACAAATTTGGTGTTATGTGACGACAATGGATGGATAAATATATGACTGGTGCAATATGATAATCCTGGCAGGCTTGTCTTGTAAGAACATGGCAACTTACCACGCTCATGGCATGCTCCTGGCCGTTTCGCTAGCTTCACATATACTAAATTTGTGTTACGTGACGTTAATGGATGACTAAAAATGACTGGTGCAAAACATGATAATACTCACAGGCTTGTCATGTAAGAACATGACAAATACGACCGTCATGGCGTGCTCCCGGCCGTTCGGCTAGCTCCACATATAATAAATTGGGTCACGTGACGTCAATGGATGATTAATTATGACTGGTGCAAAACATGATAATTCTGGCAGGCTTGTCATGTAAGAACATGACAACATACCACGCTCATGGCGTGCTCCTGGCCGTTTCGCTAGCTCCACATACACTAAATTTGGTGTTACGTGACGTCAATGGATGACAAAATATATGACTGGTGCAAACATGATAATCCTGGCAGGCTTGCCATGTAAGAACATGACAACATAATACGCTCATGGCGTGCTCCCGTCCTTTTTGCTAGCTCCACATATACTAAATTTGGTGTTACAGGCGTGATTGAATGGATCATAAAGTGAAATGAAATCTAAAATTTATGCTTAAAGCCCCGTGAAATGCGTCGAAGCGGCATGCTTCGCAGCTCTGGAGAAAACGCATGTGGCGAAACGCTCCGATAGCGCCTTCGAAGTTGTGGTACGGTTCAGTGCTAGCACGTACACTTGCTTGCTCGACAACTACGCGTTCTGCGATGATTTACACGCCTAATAGCTTCTCAGTACGACGGATCATCAGGGATAAAAAGCTGATTTATAGATATGTGGGTTTAAACGTCCCAAAATCCCCATATGATTATGAGAGACGCCGTAGTGAGGGCTACGGAAATTTCGACCCACCTGGGGTTCTTTAACCTGCCACCAAAATCTGAGCACTCGGGCCTACAAATTCCGCCTCCATTGGAATTGCAGCAGCCACAGCCGGCATTCGAACCCGCGACCTGCGGTCAGTACACAGAGTACCTTAGCCACTAGACCACTGCGGTGGGGCAGCTCTACATATACTAAATTTGGTGTTACGTGGACGTCAATAGATGACTAATATATGACTGGTGCAAACATGATAACCCTGGCGGTCTTGTCATGTAAGAACATGACAACATATTACGCTCAGGGCGGCTCCCGGCGTTTTGCTAGCTCCAATACACTAAATTGGTGTTACGTGACGTCAATGGATGGACTAAATATATGACTGGTGCAAACATGAATAACCCTGGCGGTCTTGTCATGTAAGAACATGAGAACATACCACGCTCATGGCGTGCTCCCGGCCGTTTCGCTAGCTCCACATATACTAAATTGTGGTACGTGACGTCAATGGATGAATGAATATATACTCGTGCATCACAAACATGATATCCTGGCAGGCTTGTATTTATAAGAACATGACAACATACCACGCTCATGGCATGCTCCCGGCCGTTTCGCTAGCTCCACATACACTAAATTGGCGTTACGTGACTTCAAAATGACTAAATATATGACTGGTGCAAACCCTGATAATCCTGGGGGCTTGCCATGTAAGAACGTGACAACATATACGCTCATGGCGTGCTCCCGTCCTTTTGCCTAGCTCCACATATACTAAATTTGGTATTACAGGCTGTCAATGGATGACTGCATATATGACTGGTGCAAACATAATAATCCTCGCAGGCTTGTCGAGTAAGAACATGACAACATACCACGCTCATGGCGTGCTCCTGGCCGTTTCGCTAGCTCCGATATACTACATTTGGTGTTTACGTGACGTCAATGGATGCCTAAATATGTAAATGGCGCAAACATGACAATCTGGCAGGCTTGTATGTAAGAACATGACAACATAATGCTAGGGCGTGCTCCCGGCCGTTTCGCTAGCTCCACATATACTAATTTTGGTGTTACGTGACGTCAATGAATGAATAATATATGTACTGGTGCAAAACATGATAATCCTGGCAGGCTTGTAATGTAAGAACATGACAACTAACCACGCTCATGGCATGCTCCTGGCAGTTTTGCTAGCTTCACATATACTAAATTTGTGTTACGTGACGTCAATGGATGACTAA